>CM039481.1:21084113-21684113 GCA_022433065.1 Begonia loranthoides
GAATTGAAAGGTTACACGTTTGGGATGCCGGGAAGACAAATTCTCGTATGATGAAGCTCATAACATTCACGTGTCTCCCAAGTCAAGACATGCACAGGTTGCTCCCTATCCGTTGGGACAACATCCCAAATAGAATCATCCTCGAAGTTAATACCTGCAAAAGAATCAAGATCATCAGTAATTTGGCTAAGTGATAGTAAGGACCTTGTTTGTGATCGAGTAATAGGCTTCGGTCCCTGACGCATGTCAAGAGGTGTAACACCCCGATATTTTAAGATGGATAACCATTGGGGTATTACCACGAACGTTCTGGAGCATTAGGTTTGGGGTAATTCCGCTAACATTTTCCTTGTATACGTGATGTAGGTGAAATGTTGGAGTTATGAGGACATTACATGGCGTATCTATACGTGTCATCTTATGACATGTATTTATGGGGGAAATGTTATGGGATAGGAGTTAAGTGGGGAAAAAGGTGAGAAAGGTTGTCCAGGGTGTTTTTGGACGCCTTCGGACGCGTTATGTCGTCCGTAAGTGCATTGTGTTGAGACACCGATGTTTGGGTCGAGTCTAGAGATGGAGATATCGTCATGACCTCACTATGCTGTGACATCTCGGACGAGGTTTCAGATGATGCAGATGGGAAGAACGACGTTCGCATCAAATCTGTTCTAAATCTGGACAGTTTCGGACGAGTTGGGACTGCTGCGGACGAGTTAGGATATCGTCCGATTTGCCTTTGTCCGATTTTAGGGGCAGTTCAGACGACGCGTGGAAGCCACGTACAGACGCAGAACAACTTCTGAATCAGGGTTTCGGATGGTACGGCCAAGGACGAGGATGCCACACCTCGTCCGAAGTTCCTTTTTAGCCTTAAGACTTTAGTCTTTCGTATGAATGCGGACGAGACCACCGCATTCCCATGTGTCCAAAATAGCATGGTTCAGTGAATAGGATAGGGTTAAAAATGATAAACGGGGTATATTAATTTAATTTGATAAATTAAATTAATAATGGGGTAATATAAATTTGGGGATTAATTTAAAAGTGGGTAAAATTCAAAAAGGGGAATTTGGGTGATGGCTAAACCGGTTCAGTAGAATCGGTCCAGCATCTCAATTAATAGAATGGTCTACGGCCATTCTGTTCGCTGGTGCTTCAAGCGCGAACGAAAGAGAGACAAGAAACGAGAGGGAGGGTAGAGCCTGGCGAGAAGAGGGAGAGATGGGGAGTGACGAATGAGGAGCGACGGACGCCGATGAACGGTGAGGCGAAGACGACGGTAAGGCAAGCTTGGGAATGACTCCTTAACAGCGAGGGTCGCAGGTCGCGACGGTGAGCTCTGGCATCGGGTTGAGGGGCGCGATTCCAGGTGCTACTCGGCGACAGGATAGTGACGGCAAGACGGATGGCGACGGTGATGCTCGGCGAAGCCTGGTACTGCAGTGTTCGGCTCGGGTTGTTGGGAAATTAGGCGGTTCAAGCTACACCGGCTGAAGGCCTTGGTCCAGCTTATGGTTCGGTTTCTCTCCTTCTGGTGCTTGCTCTACAAGAGTTGATAAGGAGGGACAGCTTAGACCTTGTTGCTATGATTTGCAGGGTAGACTTTGGAGTGCATCTACTGTAGGTGGTAGAGGTAGACTATGGAGTACCCTCTGGAAGACTAGAAATGCAGTGGAATGCCGAGATAAAATGACAAAGCTTCTGTCAATGAGTTGGAGAAGCTGAGTGCTGGGTAGAGAATAGACTTGCTCTCTGGATGGTGAGCCGAGGAAGAAGAGAAGTAGAGAAGGATGAAGTTTGAGGACAGAGCTTGGCCGAGAACTTTGGTATGGTTCAATTCCATTTTCTCTACTGCTTCAGTTTGGATTCTGTTATGGATGCTCTGTTAAGACTTAGGCTTGGGTTTTCTGGATAAAATGGATGGATGATACCTCTGTTGGATTTTGTTGTTAGAGTTTCATGTTATGTTATGTAATTTAATGCCTCTGTTGGAGAAAATGGATGTGTTGTTCTGTAAATTGATTCTGCCATTGTCTGGAATATGTTTTGTGGTGACGGGTCTCGATTATGTGCTACCATTTGGGTTGTTATTTTGTGAAGAATTGAATTATGAATGTAGATAACACTCTGTTGGTCATTTTCCTAAAGCATGAAGTGTTGGATTTTACCTTATGGTGTTAATGCCTCTGTTGAAGCGTAATGTTCTCTGTTGTAGTGTTAGAAACTGTTATATGGTTGAGGAAAACTATTAGAAGTATGTTTCCTTGAAATGTATAAGCCCCTCATTGGTTAAGTTTATATATGCTATGTTCCGTAAAGTTCTTAGAATTATTATACAAGTTAGGATTCGAAAAGGAAATGAAAGTTATAAGTCAAAATTATTAATGAAAGATGTTTTGATTGTGAAGGTATCGGAAAGGGGAAAAAGGATAGCGACTAAGTGCTAATGTGCAATAAAGAATTGACGTAAGGATTAAAGGGTGTTTTGGCCATTGAGGCCCTACACCACAAGTATGGGTGTGTGAGTTAGTGTTAATGTTCTTACAATGCTTGAAATGCGTATTGCTAGTTTTTAAGTTTGTTGGTTGTTTTAAATGCTAATTGTGGTTAGTTAGTTCTAAGTGTTATTTGTTGGATTTAAGTGATATTTCCTTGAATGAAATGCTACTGTGTTTCCTTATCGCTTTCCTTTGTGTAGTTTCCTTGATTGTTAGTTTATTGCCCTACGTTGTGAATTGTGTTGTCTTGAAAGTGATGATTGAAAACGATAAGTGAGATTGAGGAATGGGTTAGAGCTAAGAGTTTCCTTGATAAAGATTATGTTCATTCCTTACTGCTTTCTTTAGTGATATACTCATAATGTTCTGTTCATCTAATTAGTTTAATTAACTAATTGATGCATATTTAAAGTGCTGCATGTTTAAATTAATTAACTAATTAGATTGTTTAATTGTTGAGCATAGTAATTAATTGACAAGAGCACGTTAATCAATCCAAGTTAGGATTAGTATGTAAATTGACTAGGTTATGCCATGCTAATTAGTTAGAATAACTAAAGTACGTTAACTAACTTCCTAGAACTAAGTAGCATGTTTAGTACCACACTTCAATTAAATAACAAATTCTGATACCACAAGTAGATAATTAACTAAGATTGATTTATAGCATGTAATCAATGTGTTAAGTAATTGAAGCATGTTAATCAACTAGTTGATCAATTAATAACTAGAACTTGATCATGTTAATTAACCACCATGTTTAAATGTAAATCAATGTTATAAGAGCATGTTAGTTTCTAATATTCGCATGTCAATTAGTTAGATATGCTATCTAATTATATAATTCATTCTTGAACTTGTGAATTTACTAGGATAACCAACAAGATTAACGTAATTTCACATAAAAGTGTGAAATCAACGTAGGAGCATGTTAATTTAATTAATTGGATAACTGCTTAGAACAATCGCTTAGAGATATAAACATAGGAAGCCTGTAAATGGACTAGGAAGTTAACTAGGCTAAGGAATTAAAGAACTGGAGTAATTATCTTATCCTCTTAAGCATGTTAAGTTTATTGTTCATTTGCTGTTTAGATTTAATGTTGTACTTGCTTCTTATGGTGCACAGTTCTTTCTTCTAATATACGCTTTACTTTCTTTATATGTGTTTTCAATTTTAGTTGCTTTCAATTAATTGAATGTGCATTTCAATTTCAGTTAATGTTACGTTGTACGCATCATGCATCATGTTAGGATGAGAATGTATGAGCATGCATCATGTTAATAAGAACTAATAGGACCACATGCATGAGTGAGGATAAATGGCGAAAATTGGTAAAAACATTTAGATAATAAGGGTTTTTGTGGGACCGATAGCCTAGCCCGACAAATGAATTGGGAAACATTAAAACGATAAAGGTTTTTGTGGTACTGATAGCTTAGCCCAGCACAGAATCTGGAAAAGAAAATGATAAAAATCGCAAAATGATAAAGGTCTATGTGGTACCGGTAGCTTAGCCCGGCATAAGAACTGGAAAAGTAAATAATAAACGGGTAAATGGCTTAATGAAAGGATCAGTTTGGGTGGCCCTTATTCCGAAAGGACTAAAGAGACACATTTCATAATTGCATAACCATTTTTCCTTACTGAGTCATTAGACTCACGTATTACTTGTGGTGTAGGTACAAACGAAAAACAGATAATAAGCAGATAAAGAATAGATAACATAAAGGCAGGGATGATGTTTGCACGCTCGAGGGATGCTCTTGGCTGGCCAGGCATAAAGAGGGTAAAATAGAAAAGGTTTTAAGTTGTAATTAACATAAGTTTTATTTAAAGTATATTTAATTCAGTTAGTCCTTTCATTCAAATGATCAACGCCTCCGCTAAGTTTCTAAAAATGATTTTAATTACGCTTCCACTATGTTTTCAAATGGTTTTATTTTAACACTTCCGCAAAGTTCTATTACATGGGATTTTTATAACGAATTTTATAAACGGTTGGTAGCGATCCAGGTTAGGCGCGCTCTGTTTTGTTTTCAAAGAGAATTTTCAAATTTTCACGTATTTTCAAGGAATTACGAAAATCCGGGTCGTTACAAGAGGGTGTCCATAACTTCAGAGCTGTGAACCTCCAAATTGCTGCGGTTATTGTGGTCAAGCCGAGAGGGTGCTTCAAGGTTCCAATTGTTCATATGCCTTGGTGCTTCTTTATTCTCATGCCTAGGTTCATCTCCAATTCCCCCAAGCTTAGTTTCATCTACAAGATAAACACTTGTTAGATAAGTAATGTTCCTCTTGGCTCGGGCTGGGGTGATTGGGCCTTAGGTGCATCATCCTCCCCGGGTGATTGAGGATTTGACCTCAATCCGAGGCTTGGCAAACTCTTTGCTTTTTCATCTTCAAGCTTTAGTATGAATCCTATTTCATTTTGCAACTATATTTTGTTTCCATCAATCAAACAAAGCTCTAAGAACTCATAATTGCACAATAAAAAAAACTAGGATTTAGGCAGAAATTAGTGCAATTTTGACAGAAATAAAAATAGGCTCATTGGTGGAATTTAGGCTTGATGTTTAGACAGTTCACCACTGTATAAGTTAAAAATAAACCCTCAAATTTCAAGACCAAATTCCAAGGGAATAAAAAGTTATGAGAGAAACAATGCAACCTGTTCGGATTGGTAAGGATGATTCCTCGAAATGACAAACCTTCATAAGTGAGGAAACCCTCCTCCAAAAATCACTGTCAAACTAGTTGGAATGGAAAAGCTATTTGCGGAATGGAACGAGCTGGTCCACCTTTCCACAATCCTGTAAACATCTTTAAGTATGTGAGTAGCCGAGAACAAGTTTTTCATAGATTCACCCAAATGTTGTCCTCCCAGATCAAATGGGAAACATTTGTGGACACCATGATAATTTTCTTTCATACATGATTTCCCATACCGTCTTGCCAAAGGTGGAAGAACAACGGTTGATTCGCACAAAACAACATTCAGATCGAGTAGTGGTAGCAACATTGAGTCAAAATAATCTTCAATCTTAAAATTTCTTTTGTCAAACATAACATTAAAACCATCTTTCCAAAACTCCAAGGCAGCACCAAAATCAATGGAATTTCCAATCCAACCATTTCTAAATAGGCAAGTAATCAAATTGTTTAGTGGTGCATACCTCGAGCACATAATTTTTGCTAGTTTGCTTGTGTCTCCACTATTGTCAACTAGCTTATGAAGATTGAGTTGTTGTAATGCCCCTAAGGCTAAGTCCACATCCATATGCAAGTAAATGAAGTTGACATAACTGATTTCATTTGTTAACGATGAAATTACTTTGTCCATGTTCAAACTTTGGGTAAGAAAATTTTGTATCCACTAACATTCTTCTTCTCGGGTTTGTAGAGTTACAACTCGTGGAATCACCACACGGAGATGTTCATCTTGAGCAACAAACTTCTCCTTATGTTTATTTTCTTCCTCCTTAGTTGCTGCAATTAAACTATCCCTATTCTCTATATGATCATCTCCAAAAATTTCTCCTTGTAAACACTCTTTCTCATCTATTCAGAAACATTCTTCTTCTTGGGAAGTTATAGACTCGGAACCCGTTGCAAATAATCGACCTTATTGTGGAAAAATAAGTTCTTCTTCTTTAGTTTTTTCCATGGTGTCTTCTACACAACCCTTATCATTTGAGTCCTCCAACAACATCATAGCCTCTTGGTTCGGACATTGTAAAACAATGTGCCCAAACCCTAGCCACTTGGTGCACTTGAGCTCTCTAGACTTGGGCTGAGAACTCTCCTCCACACCCTTGCTAGCCATGACCTTTAAAACAAAAGGCTCATCTTTAGCTTCAACTTGGGGCTTGGAAATATTGGAGAGGTTATGGCTTGGCCGAGAATGACAAGTCTCGGAAGATCGTGTTAGTTACTTTTCAATTTTCATGGCTAGTTGAATCAAACTATCCATCATTTCATAGGGTTGGATCTCCACCTCATCCCTAATCTCTCAGTTTAACCCTTTGATGAATCTTGCAATGCTATGCTCCTTCGGTTCGTCAATTCCACTCTTTATTTTAAGAGTTTCAAACTTGGTTACATATTATTCCACCGAGAGCAACCCTTGCTTGAGACTTTGCATTCAAAGAAACATATCTTGTTTGTAGTGGTGTGGCATAAATCTCTTCCTCATAAGTCTCTTCATTAATCTCCAACTATGGATTCCTCTTCACCCATATGCCTCCTTTGATTTTTCAAGTCTACCCACCACGGGCTAGCACAACTGAATAACTTCAAAGAAACTCGTTGAATTTTTTTTCTTTTCTGAATAATTTGAACATTCAAAATTTTTCTTGGCTATTTCCAACCAATCAAGAAAGTCATAATCATTTTTTGAACCTTCAAAAATAGGAATGGATGGCTTTAAAGGTTTCAACTCAACACAAAAGTTATTGTTGTACCTTGTACAAGATGGTTCATAACAATTGATTTCCATATCATTTTTATCTTGTCTACTCTCTTCTCGGCGTCTAGTTTCAATTGATGAACTAATTATTTTTCTAGGTCTTGGGGTTCTTGGTCCCCTAACATGTACACTAGGGGGCTCCTCTTAACTTTGTTGTAATTTAAGCAACATTTCTTTAATCTTGCCAAGTTGGTGTTGCAAACTAGAATCAGCCTTTTCTTGCTCTTTCTCGGTTCACAGATTTGTGACCCGAATTGTATCCTTGTTAAGAGCATTGTGAGAACCACTTCTTGTGTTCATTTTACCAAAAAAAGTAAAATTATAAAGTTGTACAATAAGTTACTTAGGCTCTGATACAAGGTGATGTGCCCCAAAAAGCAAGAAGTCAACACAATGGCGAGACTAGGAATCAGCTAGCTTTAATCTGACCACTCCAAATGAAACATTGTCAACTCTCAATGCATACAACTACTAAGTCCCAAAATTGGAGGATGTTAAAATAACACAGGGAAATAGGGGACCTCCAAAATTCAAGCTCAAATCATAACACAAATAGAGTTATGGCCGAAACAAGGAGCTGCTCGAAAATTGCTCCAAAAAAATAGTTTGCGGCTACTTCAATAAAAGGGTGCAAAAATTGATCCAAATAAACTCCTATCAACAAACCACTCTAATACCTCAACAATAGTCAGAGTACATTCAGAATCCAAAATTTCAAGCAATGAAATTGCAAAAATCCAAAGAAAAAAGTCGAAATCCCGACTTGGTCCGCTTACCTTCAAATTACTGAAGAAAGCGACTCATTCGAACCTCATGAAGAGATCACTCAACATTTTTTTTTACTCAGTCTTCTAATCATCCACGTCAAAGCACAAATAAAAAGGGAGCTGCTAGGAAAATTAGCACAAACCCTCCTCTCCAAGACTGAGGAAGAATCGATGAGAGGAAAGCATGTTGGTGGATTGGTCCGAATGTAAGTTTGGACAAAAACACCGAGTGGTTTTGGGAGACAACTCCAAAAATGTAGAAGCAATTTCATTTAGGGTTTCTAATCTCCCACATTAGGACCCCATTAGGTAGCTAAGTACCCCACCCCTCCCTCCAAAGGAACCCTAATAGTAATTACAAAATTACCCTTTATGTCTAAGTTTGGGGATGAATGCTTGACTAACATGCTAGAAGAGCATTCCAACCAAAAACAAATTTAACAACAACTAAATCCATCCAAAATCAATCCAAAAAAGTTGTATCTTAATGAAATATAAACCTAATCAACATGTCAAGTATAAAAATAGACAATTCACCAACTAGAGGGTGTCCATAACTTCAGAGTTGCGAACCTCCAAATTGTTGTGGTTAATGTGGTATAGCCGAGAGGCTGCTTCAAGGTTCCAAGTTTTTATATACCTAAGTGCTTCTTTGTTCTCATGTCTAAGTTCATCTCCAATTCCCTAAAGCTTAGTTTAACCTGCAAGATATTCTCGTACAAAAGATGAACATATGAAACACCTAAAGATTACTTTGTCTATTTTAGAAAAGCATTAATTATATGCATAGTTTTCAAAGTGTGATTTTTGGTTAAAAAAAAGTGAGCTTTCTAGGTCATGTGATATCAAAGGAAGGTATTGAGGTTGATCCAACCAAAATTTAAGCAGTTCAGTATTTGGTCACAACCGAAAAATGTTGGTGAAGTGAGAAGTTTCCTTAGATTGGTAGGGTATTATTGACATTATATAAATGAATTTTCAATGATTGCATTACCACTAACCAGTTTGACTAAAAAGAATGTAAGGTTTTGGTGGACAAATGAATGTGAAAAGTGTTTTCAATAGCTAAAACATAGATTGACCATAACTTCAATTCTAGCTTTACTAATGGAAGAAGGAAGTTACAATATTTATTGTGATGCTTCAAAAAGTGTATGAGATGTATATTTATGCAGGATTGAAGGGTAATTGCTTATGCATTAAGAGAGTTAAAATCATATGAGTGCAACTATCCAATGCATGATTTAGAACTTCTTGTTGTTGTATTCGCGCTTAAAATATGGAGAGATTATTTATATGGACAACGATATGAAATATTTACTGAAAAAAAATGTTTGAAGTATATTTTTACTTAAAATGAACTAAATTTGAGACAACGACGGTATTTGGAATTTGTGAAAGATTATGATTGTGAGATCAAATATCATCCTAGAAAAGCAAATTGATATGCTCCAAATAACACTAGGAGCAATAAGCAATTAATCGGCTACGATGGATTGAGAATCTGTCCAACTTAATTCAACAAGATATATCTTTCCAACCACAAGTGATCAAGAGCTACAATTTAGAGGGCAAGTTAATAACATACTCAAGTTTAACATATCAAAAATGCAGCTCGAAATTCCTTAAGAAACTCCAGATATAGCAGAAACAAGCCGGATCCAAATCTAGGGTTTGGAACAGATCAGATTCGGCGACCAAAATAGAAAGAGCTAGTAACCAATATGCATATGGGCAATCAATTCCAATTTTGGTGGACAATATCTTGACTAATTGTAGAATAAATCAGCCAAAAATGGGATCATTAGAACACGCACAAAGGTTTCAAAATACAGTCACAATCGCAAGAATCTAGCGGCAATATTCCAAGGACAGATTTGCGGCTAGCAAGCATTCACCATAAAAGACATATTCATCTTAAAACCTTCAACTATAATCACCATCCAAGATCAAGGCAACCTGTTAATAATAGAATAGAGCAAGAAAAACCAATAACTCCTTGAAAGAAGCTGCAAGAAAACCAAGAAGAATCTGTGGAGTCCGCGAGCCTCCAAAAGTGAGAGGGGAGACTTTCAATGGCTTAACCTGTTAAGGAAGCACTCTCCAAGGGTTTGAGAACTTCTTCTATCACCACACCACAATCGACACCACGAAGGAGAAGTATTGGAGGTGATAGTAACCCTTCCAACTCGGCCAAGAAGCTTCAAGAAGGCCGAGCTCGGGCTATGGTTGAATGGGCGATGAAGGGGGGTGCCGCAGGTTCTCTCCTCAAAGGAAATAGCTAGGTTTTTAGATTCATCAAAAGTGTCTTCTCTTTCCAAAAGGAGGGCTTAAAACCCTAAGTGTTTACAAAAATACCAAAAGACCAAATTAACCCTAACGTGAAAATTTTGGCATGAGGGCGTTTTTTGCATGCAAACCTCGCACCCCTCAAACACTCACCAAGAAAAACAACATTAAAAAAACCAAATAAAAATTCAAGAACAAAGCCTATTTCTAGACCAACAAAATAGTATTCGAAAGTGAATATTACTCTTTGAATCTTCACACAACATGGAGTCTCCGAGGGGAGAAATATCGTGCTATCCGTTCGGTGGTGCATGCAACCATGTGAGCACGTGGAAAGGCACTCCTTTGTCTTCGTGAGTTGTTTCCTCTAAAGAATCCCATAATTTGATATTGCCTGCAAAATAAGAACGAGTTAAGGAAGAAATAAGCTTCTTGGCTCGTGACCGAGTGATCGGGCCTTGGGGCACATCACAAATGTTGTAGCATATGCATTAAGTAGAAACATTACATCTGTTTTTGGAACAAGTAGCGATGGAACCGCACAAGGACTGAGTGACTCGCGGATATAATCCTTATCAAGGAGTTCGCTAACTTGCTTGTGCAACTCCTTATCCTCATCCGGATTAAGTCTATAAGAAGGTCAATGTGGTAGAGTGGCTCATGGTACTAAATCAATATGATGCTCAACACCTTGACGGTGAGGCAAACCTTGGGGAAGCTCCTTAGGAAATAAATCTTCAAACTCTTGCAAAAAGCTTCAAGATAGAGTCAGGTATAATTCCCAACTTGTCCATTCTTTCACAGAATAACAATAACATTTTGGGGTCATGCTCCAGAAGGGTTCTTTTCAGCTCCTTCTTGTGTATAAATAGGGAAGTCTCAAATTTAATTCTTCTCATACTTTCATAGTCTTGAACGATTTGTTATGGCCGAAGAGGAGCTAGATTATAAGTTCTACCATCTTTTTTGAAAGAATAAATGTTTGTAAATTGATAATGAACTACCCTCCAATCAAATTGCCAAAGTCTACCTAACAACAAGTGGCTTGCATTCATAGGTATGACATCAAATTTGGCCTCATCATTATACCCGCCTAAGGAGAAGGGAATACAGACTTGCTTGGTTACTTTTAGAGATTCCTTATCATTAAGCCAATTTAGCTTATAAGGAGTTGGATGTGTTATAGTCTCCAATCCCAACTTTTCCACTACTTCCATAGATGCTACATTTGTACAACTCCCTCCATCAATGATCAAGGAGCATAACTTTTCTCCCATCTTGCATCAGGTGTGGAAAATATTTTTCTTTTAACAATCTTCTTCTCGATTTTGCATGGCTAAAGTTCTCTTCATTAACACTGGTAGTGGACCCTCTTAGGCATAATATGTATCTTCTAAGGACTCTTCTATCTCATGGGAGGCTTCACATTCATCATCCTCACTAACAATCTCCTTGGAATATCCTCTTATCACTAGCACTCGCTTGTTTGGATGTTGAGATGCTATATGACAAATGCCGAGGCATTTAAAACATTTGATGTCCCTTGATCTATTCTTGGCACCATCAACATTTGCCTTTCTCTCATCATTGCCCTTGCTTTCTTAAGATTTCATAAAGGAACTCTTTCCATCAATCTTAGGAGTGGGCTTGAAGGGCACAGTATTTTTAGAAAATGGCCGAGAGCTACTCTCTTTCAAATTCCTCGTCCTTTGTCTTTCAATTTTTAGGGCCAATTGAATCACGTCATCCATAGTGGTGTAAGCTTAAAGCTCTACTAAATCACCAATTTCTCTTTGTAAGCCTTTGATGAATCTAGCAATAACTTGTTCCATTGGTTCTTCGATGGTACACCGAATCTTAAGAGTCTCAAATTTCGTCAAATAATCTTCCACTGATTGAGTGCCCTGTTTGAGATTTTGAAGTTGTAAGAATAATTCTTGCCTGTAATGGGGAGGCACAAACCTCTTTTGCATAAGGGATTTCATAGATCTCAAATTTCTTATTTCACCACCACCAACTCGTCTTCTTTGTGCTTCAACATCCTCCCACCAAAGACTTGCATAACTGGACAATTCCAAAGAAACCATTCGGAGTTTAACTTTCTAGGAGTAGTCATAGCACTCAAATACACGTTCAACCTTCTCAACCCATTCCAAGAAATCATTTCCAATGGTGGATCCTTTGAATGAAGGAATGGACACTTTAATATGCTTCATTTCATCTTTGCCATGAAAACTTCTGCTCGGACTTAGAGAGTCTTCATCATCGGATTCCCTTTCACTTTCTTCAAATAAATCTTCACTTTGGCCTCTTGATTCAATAAAAGCATTGACCTTCCTCCTAGGTCTAGGAGTTCTTGGTCATCTCAGGTGAGCATTGGAGGGTCCCTCTTGTCTTTGCTCAAGTTTTTAAAGCTTCTCATTTAACTCATCAAGTTGGCTTTGTAAACTCTTCTCGGATTGATCTTGCACTTTCTCAGCAGGTGGTGAACTTGAACTAGGCAACGCCCCATTGTTTTGATTATAATTAATTCTGTTTCTCGTACTCATTCTCAACACAACTTAAGGTCACAAGGCTACACAAATATGCAAAATAAGCTCTAATATGAAATGGTGAACTTCCAAGAGCAAGGTTATCGATTCAACAAAAAGGAGCACAATCAGCTAACTCAAAACAGTACAGTAACTTGAAGCAAGCGTATCTTCAAATGCATACATCCAAACGTAACCAAACTTTTAGGAATTCAAAAGTACCAGAGAGGACAATACAGTTCAAAAAACTCTTTCAAACTCATTGTGGAACGCAAAGTTATGAATGGAACAAGGTTCTGCTCTAAAACTGTTCTCGCAGAAACAGAAACGGCGACCAGCAAAGAAATGTGCATAAACTCTTAAATATAAATCCAAATGAATCCAAATTGGTATTTAGATCTTCCTATTAAATAGGGCTTCAACCCATAAAAATTATAGAACCAATCTAAAAAAAACAGAATAGAACAAAAGTAAACCTACAAGTGATCCACTGAAACCCTATGCCCGGTTGCCGTGACAACAACGGATCTCTTGGAAGAAACCTCTCCACCCTGATTTCTCTCCACTTTTCTAGACCTTCTCTCTAGACTAGTAGCTATGGTAAGCCACTAGGACTTTCGCAGCATAAAATCCAACCTCAAAAATTAGACAAACCTGAGGAGGGAAGTTCTTTGGAATCAAGTCGCGGGTCTCCTTGGCTAGAATATGAGTTGGGGCGTTTTGGAGGGAGCTCCGAAAATACAAAAGACTTCCGCTTCAAATTGATTCTAAATTGAGATTAGGGTTGCCCTAAGAGAGGTGAAGAAACCCTCTAAAGAAATGCTAATATAAAATTAGAAAAATGCCCTTAAAAATACAAAAAATTGGGCATGGATGCTCGGCTAACATACTAGTTGAGCACCATTAATAAAACCGCGCCCATGACCTAAAATTAAACAAAAAAAAAACAAACATCAAGTAATTCCATAAACATAAATTAAACTAGCTAGGCAAGGCATAATTAAGTAATAAATCTCCATTAAGTGTCCAACTTAGCTTGGTGTTCTTGTTCCCCAACTTGGCCGTTGCTAGTGGGAGTGGTCCGAGAGTTGCTTTTAACCCTCCAAGTGAGAAGATGTCTTGGAGCCTCCTTATCTTCATGCATAGGAGTTTCTTCCATGTATTCAAGTAATGTATTACCTGCAAAATAGCAATTCGTTAGATAAGTGATGAGCCTTTTAGCTTGGGTCCCGGTGATAAGGCCCCAAGGTACATCAAGAGGGACCATCATCAGCAAAGCATCCATTTGAAGGTTCAAAGTTTTCATATTTGTTAAATCCAACCACCTTGAGTGTTTTTAGTATATTTTGTAATTCTTAATGGATATTTCCAAAGTTTTTAAAGAGTTCTTTTCTTACATTATTCAAAAAAGTGTGGTCAAAATTTCAGCTTAAAAGCTTCTAAAATAAAGAAGTTACAAGCCTCCAAAGTTCACTTTTGAAAGGTTAATCTCAGCCAAAATAAGAAAGTAGTGCACCGGTCGCGTAGATCGTTCTCTCATCGACTGCCGTACAAAAGTCGAACCTATATTATTTTTTGGACGTTATTGTCGAGCGTAGCCTCAACTGCCCTTCGATCGCCAGTTCATAATATAGCCACCTTTGGAAGATCAACATACTCCAATACTTCAACAATTCATTACCCTATTTTCAGGTTATATTCTAATCCCCTTTCGCTGGTGCATCATGTAAGTAAAAAAGGTCTAAAAAGGATATTAAATAGAGAATACCGATATGCAAAAGATAAATGTGTACGGAGTGAGCTCGAAACTACTTTGGGCCCCTCAATATAATCCATGTCCTAAGTGTTATAAAAATCATTTTGGTGAGTGTAAGGTAGGTATAGAGCAATGTTTGAAGTGTGGTAAGCAAGGACATTTATTTAAAAAATTTTCAATGTTAGTAAGAGAACAAGGAAAAGTAACACCAAGAGTATTTTCACTTTGTGGAGATAAAGAGGATGAGTCGTCTACATCAACACTAGGTGTAATATGTTTTGATTAATTTTAGAATTGCATTCTTATGTCTTTGTTCTAGTATTTTGTTTTCATACACATCTTCTGTGTATAGTTAATATTATTAGAAAAGAATATGGATAATATTTGTTTGACATGTATGGAATAGGCATGGAGCCAAATTTCGAGGACAAAATTTAAGTAACAGGGGAGGATCATAATACCCAAATTCTTGTTATATTGAGTTTGGGATGGTAATGGTGATGTTTGATGATAATTGGAGTTATATTGGATGATAATAATGATGGTATAGTTATTTATGGTTTATGGTTGTTGGATGTGTGGATTTTATATGTTTTAGTGAGTTAGAAGGGGAGTGGTCGATCAGTGGGTGAAATGATCGAAAGAAATGAAGCTCTCTATTGGTGTTGTGGTTGATCATTATGGCTAACGATCGTTCGACTTCAAAAAAAATTCAAAATGTGGAAATTTTGAGGATGATCGATGATCGACTGGTTTCTGTGATGATTTTCTCGTGCAGTCAATCATGTGGAAGGGTGGTCGATCATGGTCTATACAGAGTGTAAAATTGGTGGTTTGCAATCCATCAACTGAAGTAAGATGATCGATTGCTTTTTATGGAGAAAACACAAAATTTGTCTCGGACTGATTTTGCGGTTGATCATGTGATGGTTGATGATCAACCAGTTATTCATTTTATGCGATGTTATCTTCTGATTGGAGGAGGTTAAGGTTGGAACACCAAGGTTGTAACGACCCCGGGTTTCTTGTTATCTCGGAAATACGTTAAAAATTTAAAATTTTTACTAACTGAATAAAATCGTTGTTTAAAAGGTTTTCGAACTTAAAAAAATCAGAGTCGCCTAAAACCCGATCGTCACTAAAATGCATTTAAACAATTTATGAAATAGTGAAAAACTACAATTATAAAATTTGCGGAAGCGTAATTAAAGCATCACTTAAAACATTAACCAAGATCCAAGAATTAGGTTTCAAAGTGTACTACACCTAACATTCAGGGTAAGTACTCAAATAAGGGTTAAAGTAGTAATTTAACGTTTACAAAGTGAGTTTGACGTTAGACCCTTACAAAAACAACTTATTCCTTCTTCACGTGATTCCATACTACTACTCAGGTCACGTCTCCTCTGGATACACTGCAGGCTCCACGGGAATGGCCTTCTCCGCTGCTCCTGGCACAACCATCTCATTAACTACACCACAAGTAAGGACGTGAACTTATGCCCAGTAAGGAAATGGGTTAATACAATTATATATGCCTCTCTTTTAGTTCCTTGTTGGAATGGGGGCCACCCAAACCAATCCTTTCATTATGTCCATTGGTTCTTTGGTTCTTTACTCGTACTTCGAGCTAGAGATTGGAGGTTGTCCTTTGAGATGGCCTAGTTTGATCGGCTTCTAACCTCCTATGTACATACTAGCCCCTTTCCCGACTAGGTGAGGGTGTATCCTAGCTGCTAGGCTAGATCTGAACTCCCCATCTACCCCAACTCCCTTTTATTTTCCCATCCCGTATATCCCGGCTTTACGGTTTTTTTCAATGATAGACGTATCCCGCCAATCCTAAACATTCCTTTCTTAGCGTTTTTCCTACTCATGCATGAATGGGTACCACTACCAAGGCGGGACCTGGTTTCTATTAACGTGAATGTAGCATAACACTTTCAAATTCGACAACATATACATGGAAACTAAATGACAATGCTTTAAAGAATTTACAATCAATAATAAAGGAGCAAGATTCAAACACATAGGGAGAACGAAGATAAACACGCAATATTCGGAATCAAACAGACTACTATATCGAACATGCTTTCATAAAACGATGATAACAGCAACGCATGACAAAGGAGTAAAGGTAAATCGTGTTCTTAATATCCAATAAAAGGAAGAATAGAGCATGCTTTGGTAATATGAGTTCAATAGCAGCATATAGTAGCAACTAACAGTAAGGCATGCTCTTAACATTCAAATAAACAAATAATTGAGCGTGCTTTATACTATGAACATAACAACAGTATATAACGGCTAAATAGAAGATGAACATGCTCTTACATCCCCTACTATGAACAAGAGAACATGCTTTTGCACAACGATGATAACAGCAGCGTATGACAATGAAATGGAAGCTAATGATGCTCTTAACATCCAATAAAAATGGATTATAGAGCATACTTTTATACTATGAGATTAACAGCAGCGAAATAATATCAAATTAGAACGACGAAACATGCTTTTTAAATGATAACATTCAGCAGTGAATAGTAATCAAATGAAAACAACAAAATGTGCTTTTTAAACGATAACATACAACAGCAAAATATTGAAAATAGAAAGCAAAACATGCTTATTGAATGCCTAACATACAACGAGTGCTGTCATAACGGAACAGCAGAACATACTCCTTAACAATAATAATAGTAGCACGAAATAACAAAATGAAGTAGCAATAACATGCTTTTGAACGACTTGAAGATTACAATATCAATATTGAACCAAAACAGTGAAGGAGAAGCTTCTCAGTTGATAAACAAAAGATAACGGTAAGAATAACAAAAATGGAACAATGCAGACATGCTTTTTAAGTGACTATAATGATAGCAGAAATGAACATTTAGTCATACTTCTAGGCGACTAATAACGCAACAGACAAATGACACTAAACGTGCTTCTAAATCGACTAGTAGCGGCATCATACAAACAACTAATATGTTTTTAACTGATGAGTATCACAGTGGTAACGAGTGACAGAACATGCTTATAAGTGATAACTATAATGGTAGCAACGTACAACAACATACTTTTTCAAAGATCAATAGGGAATGGGAAATAGCGGATTACATATCAAAGGCAAAGGTACTAATAACAACTAGTTTAATGCAGCAAGAGAATTGTGAATAAACAGGAAATAAATTCATGCTTTGAATAGGAGCAAATCGTAGAACAATACTCTACCATATAATGATAAATTAGGGTCATTATTCCCACATTCAACTCATGCTCATCCTTAACAGATTCATTGATCATACATTTCATTTATCCTTACTTTTCCTTCATTCTCAACAAAGCAGACAAATCCTCCATGAAAGTAAATCAAATATTGAAGCAAAGTATCAGTAGTCATGCAGGAAACAACCACCAAAAATAAGACATCCAACAGAGTATTATCAGAGGTTTATAGAGATTCAAGAACAACTAAAAAAATCACAGAAATTAAACATTAAGGAAATCATACATACACACACATTTACTTGGGTGTAGGGCCTCTACCTGGCCAAGACTACCCCATTCCTTACCCTTATTGGCAATGCTTCACACGGACAACAGCTCCCGCTTTATCCTCCCACTCCACGTAGGAACTCTTTAGAAAGGAAACACTGGACTCCGTGAAGAAGAGGATAAAGGGGAACCTGGAGGTACATAGAGGCTTACCATGGAACAAGCCGTACGTTTGGTAGGGGGAGGTGGTTTCTCTCTTTGCATCCATTCTTTCCCTCATTTTGTGTCCTCCTTTTTTATCTTTTTTTTTTCAAGCTCCTTGATTCTCTCCCCCAAGCTCCCTTTATCAACGGATTACCTCCTTTTTGAAATGAGATATCTTTCCTTAATCGCCCAAAGGCCTTCTCTCTCTTCCAACCTAATTTTAAAAATAAGATCTTTCTAAATTTCACCCACCAATCAATTGTCATCCATATATTTTCCAAAAAACTTCACTTTCTTCTCCCTTAAAATCTTCTCTATTCAAAATTTTCATTTTGATCTTGACCAACGTCAATTTAAACTTTGCATAAGAATATGTTTTTTTTAGTTAAATCTACATTAAATATACTGTCAGAAAAGATTTTATCTAAATATGAATACAAACAGATTTTTTTAAATATAACTAACAATGTTGCAACATTTTGTAGCATAAATATAAATTTCATTTTATTAAATCATTGAATGCAAACAAAATATATATAAACTAACACCATATAAAAACTCTTCTTCAAGAGTTATCACACCCCTAAACTTGAATAATTGTTCGTCCTTGAGTGATGCAAAATAAAAAATACCTACATAAACAAGGAATAGTTTTTTTTCTATTTCAAATCAACTTTAATTATGCTACCAACATTATAATCACAAATTCTTTGTAGCGACTCATTTTCCTTATCATAATATTATTAATAGTTGAATATGTCACATATATATTTTAAACATGTGAGGGAAAGTGAAAAAGATAGCTTAAGCAAATCACATTTCATTAACATACTTCAAAAGATACATTTTGAACATTGGAACTCTTAAAGGGTTCTTAGCATACTTTACACATTACATAAATTTTTAAAGTTTGGTGTTTCACAACCCATTCGGTGAAAAAGCGTCGGGTAACGTAAGCTCTCGACGCAGTTATGCTCCTCCCACTTTAGTTCTAACTACCACTCTATGGTTATTTTGGTTTTATCGAACTCCTCACCTACATCACAAGATTTAACTATCAGCCTAATGTTCAGTAAGAGATAAAATGAGTTTGATCAATGTCATGCTCATGCTATGTATTATTTCAAAAGAAAAGAGCATTTCCTTTCAGTCCATTTACTTATAACCATGTAATAGTCCATACGTTGGAGATTATCAGTCCAAGAGAAAAGATACATCCTATGGTCCATACCAGGGATGAGATACATCATCTTGTAGTTCTCCCAAGCAGGACCATTGCTAATCTCCCCAACCTCCAACACTTCAGTCAATTTGAATTTTATTAACAATGCATATACACGCAAATAGTTTCATATCATTCCTAAATCATGATACAGGACATGTATGCAATTCATTCAGTCATCAAACTCAAATTCTTTAGTACAATATAATTTAACATAACCTATTTTAACAATTTAACATAACAGTACAACAAGCAACACTACAAAGGAACACAACCTAGTATCTTGTGATGTAGACCACAATGGTAAAAAACATGCATATCTCTTACGTTAGGTTCTTAGTGTAATTCAGCATTTAAGATTATCTCTTCACAATACCATAAAAAAAAAAAAAGTAAACTTCCATCAATAACACATGATAGAGATACAATCCTTTAAACATGCATTCTACGGTTTTCTCCAATTTTCACTCATCTTTGATCATTCATAATTTCACAATACTTAACTATTTCCATTAATTAAAACCTACTTGTGCCTTAAGATGTCCTTGTCAAATTGGTTGACTTGTAAATTTCAATAAGATAAAGAACAAACATCAAATATCTAAATCACCTGATTTTAACCTTTTCTTCCATTTCCACTTCTTCTTTCTATCACAATCTCTATAATCTTATAGAATTCTTAATAAAATCATGAAAGAACTTTTAACACCTTGAAGTTTCAACATCAAGAGAGAAAGAGAGATTTTTGGGAGATTTTCCTTCCTTTGAAGGTTTCAAGTCCTCAAACCCTTATATTCTCATAGGCTTCCCCCTTTTCTAGTACCAAGCTGGAGGTGTATCCATGCTGGATGTTCAGTTAAGTTAGCCACCCCCCAATCCACCAATCAAAACATAACATCACACTATAATGAAAGTGACCTTTTGTATTTCGGTCGATCACTTCTCAATGACCAGTTGTGATGCACCCTAAGACCCTATCATAGGGCCCGAGCCAATGGGCTCATTGTTTATCTAACTGATGTTTATTTTGCAGGAGAAACTAAGCGAAAGGACCTTGAAGATGAACCAATGCATGACGATAAAGAGTCTCCTAGACATGTATTCACTTGGAAGCAAGAAACTTGGACTCAGATTGGATCTACTTCCCATGGCCATGTTGGACATTTAATGCCCGAGACCAATAATGCCTATTAGATTGAGATATGTTTATTTTCTATATTAGATGTTGAAATGGATTATGCTGGATTGCTTGCTATTGGGTGAATTGTATTTGATTTAGGTCATTTGAACTTGACTTATTTGGAGCGATTGGCTAGCTTGTTAGCCAAGCCCTCATGACCCAATTTTGTGAACTAAGGGTTATTGTTGTAATTTCCTTTGAACTTAAATTAGGGAAGTATTTACCCTTCCCTAATGAAGTTCCAAATCAGATTTGAAACCCTAATTTTGCATCTGCAAGTGGGGCTTGGAGTTTTCTCCCAACCATCACTCTGTGCTCGGATTTAGCTACCTGCGCAACCCTTCACCAAAGCCCTTACTCTCTCATTTCTTACTTGATGTTGGAGAGGGAGTTTCAAGCTAGTTCTTGAAGCATTTCCTTAAGAAAGTGTTAGTGGTATAGGGAGCTAGAAGATTGAGCAAAACCCAAGGAGTGGCGATTTCTTAAAAAGGCCCGAACGAGTTGCTCATCTTTGTTGATTGAGGTGCTGCGAACCTTGTTGGTTTCTGTTTTTGTTCTTCCATTTTTGCTATGCCATTTGGTGTGTGAAGTTTTGCAATTGGTTGATCTTGAATGTTCATTGATTTACTTGGTTCTTGGTTGGATATTTGTGATCATTTTATAGAAGAGTGCTCAATTGGTTGAAAATCGCAATTTGGTTTTCTTGTCCGATAATGCCAAGCAGCATTTTGTTTCAATCATAACTCTGTGTAGAATGCATTTGAGCATGAATTTTTGTGTGAGTTTTAGCCCTTGTTTAATTGACGTCCCCTCCAAAGTTTATGTCAATTGAACTTCAGATTTGTGAGATATTGAATTATCATTCTGGTCGGTCGCAATCTGTTTTCTGGTAGTGAATTCCAAACAGTTCTGTGTTTCAGCCATATCTCCAATTGTGTAGTGATTCTGTAGGAGATTTTTATAGGACCCTATTTCTAAATGTTAGTTTAATCTCCTCCAAATTTTGTACTATTTGGCTGTATGCATTGTAAGTTAACGTCGTCTTCATTTAGATTGGTTGGATTAGCCCTAGTAGATTATAGTCTTGCCTAGTCTCTTGTTTCCGGCATAACTCCATTTGTATTTTGATTTTGCACGTGACATTTGGTGGTCCCCTGTCTTTATTGGTTTTTCAAACCTCCTTCAAATTTCGGACTTATTGGATGTAGGTATTAGGAGTTGTCATTGTTTCATTGAGAGTGGACAGATTAAGTTTGTCGATTGTTATTTTGTCCTAGTGTTGTCTTCTTGCATTTTGGGGCACATCAAGTTGAGCACCAATCTTCCTGAGACAAAAATATTGTATTTTTTCCATCAAACTTGTTGTCAACTTTTTCTCATCAATCAATCGTAATTCTTCCCAAGAACCACAGAATTTCATTTTGCCCTATTTTTGGTTTACGAAAATATTACAAGTCGACCACAAAACCACCTGAGAGCCTTCCAATTTCGGATTTGTTCAAAACAGGTCGATCAATCAATATACTTGTCGACCATTTATAAATTATATTATCCTTAACTATCTAAAACTCTACTCCTTAAGCCACAACATAATACTCCCAAATTTACATCAAATAACAAAATTCCAACACATGCAATTCACATATCCTCATTTCCAAACACAATCTTTGATGAATAATTGCAATCATGACAGCTATTCGTTGAACAATTTTAGGCCCATAAAATTCTGCTTCACAAACTTCATCCCAATGTATGAGTGATCCACATTTTCTTCCATATAAAGCTTCATGTGGTGTCATTCCAATAGTAGCTTAAAAACTATTATTATAAGGAAATTCTACCAATGACATCATCTTTCCCCAACTTATTTTAAATTCCAGCACACATGCTCTCAACATATCCTCCATAATTTGAATTGCTGTTTTACTTTGTTCATTAGTTTGCGGGTGAATGCAATGCTGAACTTTAATTCTGTACCCATTGCTTTATTTAATCCTTTCAAAAATGCAGTGGTAAACCTTGAATCACGGTCTGATACAATTGATATTGGTACTCCATGTAGCCAAACAATCTCTTTAACATATATATCTACATATTGATTCATTTTATAGGTCATCTTAACAGGCAAGAAATGTGTAACCCTCGTTAATCTATAGATGATCACCCATATTGCATCATGCTCTTTAATAGTCCTAGGTAATTCCATCATAAAATCCATCATAATATGCTTCTATTTCCATTAAGGTATTAGCAATGGTTGTAAAGTTCCTTTAGACCTTTGATGTTATGCTTTTAATTATTGATGAACTAAACACAATTCCACATGTTTAGCAATATCCACTTTCATACCAGGCAATCAAAAGTGTATCGTGAGATCTCTGTATATCTTATTACATCCAGGATTAATAGAAAAATTTAAAGAATGAACTTCACTTAATATTTCAGTTTGCAATTGTGAACTCAACTCAACATACGATCTCTTTTGAAATTTGAGAACTCCATCACCAGAAATAGAGTATTCAACATATTTTTTTAAGGTTGGATTCCTAATGCACCAGAGGAAGGAGGGTAAAGAAATATAACCTATTTAGTGTTTAAGTTGTCGAAGAAGTTGATGAAGTTTTGAGGAAGTGTTGATCGACTGAGGGTTGAGTATGCTAAAGGAGAGGCTGATCAAACAAGGACAGAGTTTTACTGTCTACTATTTTCAATCATCCGCACATTCATAGTAGCAAGGGTGATCGATCATGTGAAGGCACAAAAAAGACAGAAGCTTTCCCGAAATCTGCTGGAAAATAGTTATGAACTTATCCAAATAATCCTTAAAAATCTAGTTCATTAAGTCCATGAATGCAGCATGAGCATTGGTCAAACCAAATGACATCACCAAAAATTCATATTTTCCATATCTAGTTCTAAATGTCATTTTTGAAATATCATCAAATTTCACATTCAATTGATAATATCATAACTGTAGATCAATTTTCGAAAACATGAAAGTACTTTGTAACTAATCAAATAAGTCATCAATTCTTGGCAAGGATATTTTTTCTTAATTGTCACATTGTTTAACTCATGGTAATCTATACAAATACATATTGACCCATCCTTCTTTTTAACAAACAATATCGGTGCTCGTCATGGCGAAAAACTAGGTTGTATGAACCCTTTGTTTTCTAATTTCTGTAACTGGACTTTCAATTCTTTTAATTCAGTTGGTGTCATTCTATATGAATTCTTAGAAATAGGCTCTGTAATAGGGTATAAGTCGATCACAAATTTGATTTCTCTGTCTGGTGGCAATCTTGGTAAATGATCCAAAAAAAACTTTTGGAAAATTCTGAACTACAAGGATTTCTTTTGGTTTTGTTTTAATTTCAGAGTTGTATCCATTACATTAGTTAGAAAAACCCATACATCCATTTCTCAACAATTGTTCCACCTTGATTACAAAAATTACAGCTAACTTATTTTTGCCTTTAACCCTTTAAAAAATATGTTGTTCACCACATGGAGGACGAAAATAAACTTTCTTCTTTTTTACAATTAATGGTTGCATCGTAATGAAATAACCCATCCATGCCCAAAATAATGACATATCCCTTCATATTAATAACAACCAGATCAACATAAGAAATATGATTATTTATTTTAACAGCACAATCCCTTAAAATACCATAAGATACTAGACTATCACTAGAAGGTAGAAGTACTTTACACTCACTTTTAACCAATTCAAAAAAACAATTTATTTTCACACAAAATCCTAATACAATAAAGGAACGAGTAGCTCCAGAATCAATCAAAGCTTATGCAACTACAAACTGTTCCTCTTCCTCCTCATTTCCAAATAAAGAGAAGACCCTTAGAGCTACTTTTCTAGTTCTCCATTCAAAGTTGGGAAAAATCTGGCAATACGTCTTGGTTTACCACACTTAAAGCATTGTCTTAAACCTACCTTACATTCTCCAAAGTGATGCTTTTTACATTTTGGACATTAATTCAGTTGATTTGTCTTTTATTTTTTGTTCTTCATTATTCGATGACCTCTTAATCCCTTTTTTCATTGGTTGTCCACCCCTCTACTGTTGTTGCTAATTTTGATTGTTTCTCCAAAATCATTTATTCATTTCCCTTTCTCTAGCTACCATAAGTCCAGCCTTTTCAACCGCTAATGCCTTAGAAACGATCTTTGCATATGGTGTTTCTTGAGTACAATAGATCTTATCACCTTTAAAAATCTCAACCTTCAATCCTTGCACAAATTGGTGAACCTTATGCTCGTTGTTTGCTACAAGATGAGTTGCAAATAAAGATAACATCTCAAATTTCCATATATATTCAAAAATAAATTTGATTTGGCATATTTGAATGAACTCCACCAACTTCTTTTTCCAAATAGTATGATTAAAATACTTGTCATAAAAGGTTTCTTTAAATCATTTCCATGTCATGGTTCAGACATCCTGAGCTGCCTTTATAGAATCCCACCAAAATTGAGCATCTTGAAAAGCAAATAAGCAGCACAAGAAACCTTCTTAGTGTAATACCCTTGATTTTTCATAATACTAAGTGTGGGATTGAAGATAATTAGAACTAAAATTAGATTTAATAGTATTAGTGGGAGGATTGGATATGCTATGAATGCTTGGTGAAAGAATAGTAAAATTAAGTGTTTAAGTTATTTGTATTAGATGTGTGGTTGATCACAAGGTATGGTGTGGTCGATCACAGGCGAAGAAAAACATTACAAAGTGAAAAATATGGGGTTGCGGTCGATCGTGAGAAGGAAGGAGATTGACCGGTTAAGTTGGCAAAATATAATAGTGGCGAGGCTTTTTGGAAGCGGTCGATCGTCCACTCAGTTGGTGATCGACCGGTAAATTCCAGAATAGTGAAAATCTCAGATTTGAGATAGATCATGGAAAGAAGGTGATCAACTAGTGTTCATGGAAGCGTTCAGTTTGAGATTTTGCAGTCAATCACCCGAAGGACCTGATCGACCAGGAATCTTAACCGTCGCTTGAAAATAGCAGAATATTGTACTCTGTTTAGAAGGACGATCAGTGGGAGCTCTGTGGATAGGCATACAGTCCTCCATTTGTTCCCCTCCTCTAAATGGTAGCTGAGTAAGTGTGAGACTATTGGTTATATAAGGCATCTGGAGGCGGTTGAATTCTATGGGGAAGAATAGAAGGTTTGAGAGAAAGGGTTGAGAAAAGCCGAAGAGGTTGAAATAGTTAGAAACAAGGGGTGAGTTTTGGAGAGAGAGAGAGAGAGGGAGTGGTCCAAGAGAGCGAGAGAGAGAGGAATCTCTAAAGAAGAAGAAGAAGGAGAAGAAGATCGAGACAATGAGGCTATATCTTCATTTCAAGTTTTCCAAGGATTACGGTAAGAAATATGTGTGTTATCTCCCCCTTTTTTTGTGCTACATCACAAGAAATAGGGTGTTTTTTGGGAGATGATTGTATTGTTTGATTGTAGGTTTTGATATTTATCTAGAGTATGATTGAGGAATGTTGTGTTGTAGCTCCTGCATAATAGAATGTTAGATAAAGAATTAGGTTCCTTCTATTGGAGATGTAGTGTTCTGAAGTGTTGTTGAGTCAAGTAATGATAGGTTGTTTCTTATATCTGTATGCTATGGCTGGTAATTATGTTATGCATAAAGGTTGAGGACGCTACTATAAAGTGAATTAAAAATGGCTAGAGGTGTGATTATCAAATGTAGGTTTTGATCATGCAAACTCTTGGAGATGTATTGTGTTACTATTGTTTGTTGTGTTGGTTACTGTTGCTGTTACTAACCTGTTTTAGAGATGTATTGTTATTAATGGTTGTTATAAGTGAATGATAATATGCTTGTTTTAAATCATGTCGCTGTTAAGAATGAATGGTCACTTTGAGGATGTATTGTTGGATACGTAGGTTATTATTGTTGTCGAGAATTTCATATATGTTTTTTGGTTGTTGTTTGATGCTTTTATGTTCATGCTTTAAGGAGGGATTGATGATATGTTAGAGGACATGTTAAATTGTATGCATTCATATGTGATCATGCATCATGGTTTTTTCTAAAACGCTACAAAAATGGTTTAACATACATAAGGTTTTCATATGGCTTTGAGTAAAGAAAAGATAAAAGAAATTCAGAATTTAAGTACAAAGGTTGAAGCTTTAGGAACAAGTTCCTAAAGTAGTTATGATGCACCAACGGAAGGGGTAAAGAAATAACCTGTAAATACTTGAAGAAATATGGAAATATCCGCCACGGATTAGAAAATATGCTTGAGTGAACTTAAGTTGCCAGAAATAGTAAGTAGTGTAGCTTGCCACTCCCGTATGGATGAATTTGTGAATGAAAACCTTCTTGATGATTGGTCACCTATTCTCACACTCTTCCTCCGATGTGCCTCAAAATGCAAGAAGTCAACCCAAGGGCAAGACTAGCAATCGGCTAACATAAATCTGAGTACCTCCAATGAAACAATCATATCTTTCCGTGCATATAGCCAATAAGTCTCAAATTTGTAGAAGATTCAAATAACATATGAAAATAAGGGACCTCCAAATTTCACAGACGAAAGAGACACACAAACAGAGTTATGGCTGAAACAAGGAGCACCTCTGAAATAGCTCTAGAAAACAGATTTTGGCTCACCAGAAAGATAAGTCGATGTCTCAAGATTCTGAAGTTCAATTTAAGTCAAATTTAGAGGGGAGGTCAATTAAACCAGAGCTAAAGCTCACACCAAAATTCGCGCTCAAATTCATTACACAAGCGAAGATATGTACGAAAGAAAATGCTATTTGGAAATCACAACCAGAAAACATATTGCGGCCAAACCAATAAGAGTTGCACAAATTACTTTAAAACGATCTTCAATCAACAAATAATTCTTATCAACTCAATAACGTCTAGAGATCATTCAAAATCTAGAATACCTAAATGAAATAACACAAAATTCCCAAGAATAGAATCGAAATACGAAAGTGGTTTGGAAAACCTCACTCGAGCGAGGTAAGCAACTTGTTCAGACCTTTTTATAGGAAAAGATCTCTCCACCTTAGCTTTTGCTCAATTTTATAATCCTCCATGCCAAGGACATGATAGGATCCAAGAATCACTAAGAACGCGAAACTTGAATCTGTCCAGAAAACTGTGAAATGCCGACAAGTGAAACTAAAACAACAATAACTCCCAATTCCAGTGCGAGGTTTAGCTGGAATTTGGAGGATATCAATTTAACACTTTCAGCTAACGTGTGTCAAAATATCATTCCAAAAACAACTCTGGATTAGTAGATATGACGAAATCAATATTAACCCGAACCTAGGGTTTCTGCAGGACAGAAAAACTTTTCAGTAATCAAATGCAAATAACTCATAATGTTTATATTGAAATAACCCCAAATTTGGAGGGTAGTCAATTAACTTAGAAATAAACAACTTTCCAGAAGACACAAAATTGATCCAAGTAGCTTAAGGTTCCCAAAACAGCGATGTAAATCAGACTTCCAGCAATCCGCAGATTAAAACAGATTCAGCGGCTAAGGAGATTCAACAATAAACAATACTCAATTCACACTTCGTGAATGAGCAACAAAACACCACACCAATACTCACATAATAGAACCTGTAAATGCCAAAAATAACCAGAAACAGAAAATAGGACCTTCAAGAATAGAGAAGAATAGCAAGGAGTCTGTGCACCTCCTAGTAAGAGGGACGATTGCGGTTTGCTTGGAAGCAAACACTCTCCAAGGATGGAAACTTTCTTTTACCTCCACACCACAATCCTCACCGCAAGGATAAGGGATTGGAAGAGATAATAACCCTGGATTTGCAAGGAAAAGAAGTCTCAAGAACGCCTTACAAGGGGGATGGGAGAATCTGCTCAATGGAAGGGGGAGGTCACGGGTAGCTCTTCAAAGAGAAGCAAATCTTCTATTCAATCATCAACTGGTTCTTCCATTCGAAAATAGAGTATATAAAACCCTAAGGTTTTACAACAAAATCATAAAAGGACTATAATATCCCTAGGTAGCAAGAGACTAAACAAACCCTTAATTAAAACAACAACAATAAAATCCAAGTATGGGTTTTGCTCTCTAAAACAAAGACATTTGACATGCATTTAGATTGTTGGTTAGGTTAGATGGTGATGATTGAGTTATGGGCCAAGTCCAATCCATTTCAAGCCCAAGGAAAGAGCAAGCCTAAAGAAAACATCAAGGAGCTGCCACGTGTACGCCATGCATGTTCTTCCACCAGCTTTACTCTCGGCCATTCATTCCACATTCATCCAAGAGCCTGCATATTGCCACCCACATGCCTCATCTTGGCTACCCTTCGTCTGCCACATCTCGACCGTCCATCACCCCTACTCATCATCACCTAGGTTTATAGATTTCCATGGTTAGATGCATTGCAGAGACAACTTTGACAAGATTAATATATTACTATTTCCCTCCCCTGTGAGAAAATTGCTACTCCGTCGAGCGGCCACCCCGGATCTTCTAATTCGAGACGAAGTAGAGGACTTCCTTGTTAGCAAGCTCATGGTGCTTAAGCTAACTCGTAATTTTTCCCTTTTCAAACTTCCATTGGGAGTTTGAGCGAGGGAAAACCGAACCATTGCCTGCGATCGGTAGATTTTCTTCAAAAATCTAGAATCCGTGAACCTAACGTTAGATAGTTCCCGGATCCGATCAAAGGTGTACATCTCCTTCCCTGTCATTCTTCATGGGTTCGTACTTCCTTTTGCAGGTCGTCTCGTGTCATCCACTATGCATTTTTCTTCCATTTTACATAAAACATTTCGATTAGGGAAAGTGAAGGACTTTCCATCCTCCATGAGGTGCGTTTCCTTTAAGACCGTGAGTGTCTCCATTTGAGGTGGAGTTTCTTCCTTAGTGGCTGCCAAGGAGTCATTTTGTCTTCCTTCGTCGACCGAGCATTCCTTGATCATAATATCCTTTTGGTTTGGACATTTTGAAGCATATTGCCCAAACCCCAAGCACTTTGAGCAATGGATATCCCTATCAATCTTTTCATCATGCTCCAAGTAATAACTTCATCTTCCCATCAAGTAGCCTCTGATTTCAAATTATTCCAACAAGATCTTGGATAATCCATAAATTTTTATGAAACCAATCTAACTTTTGCTTTATCAAAATATTCTCAAAAATTAAAAATTTTCTCTAATTTTTCTTACCAATCCACAAACTCAAAATCGTTGCTAAATCACTTGAAGGGTAGAATAGAGACTTTGACTATAATACCCAGATAACGTTTTTCCCGTATACGCGATATAATCAAATTTGGGATAATTGGTATATTACATTGCTATTTATACGTGTGGAGTTATGACATGCAAATATTGGGTTAATGTTTTGGAATAAGTAAAGTTTGGAAAATTGGTATTATTGGGTAATATGGGAGATTTGGATGCGGTGAAGAAACTGTGTATTTTAGGAATTTAGACGGTTGCGGAAACAAAGTTGTGTCCGAAATCATGCTGGATGTCGTCCCTCATTTTGGGATACTGCAGGATGGAAGGCTCGTGTCCCAATTTCTGCCCTGTCTCTATCCCGAAGATTTCGGACGGATGCGGACTCATGCGAACACAATGATTTTGAATATGTCCAATTTCTTCACACTTTCTGATGACTGTGGACACAAAATGTGGACACCATCCTTAGTTTGAATGATGGATTCAGACAATGGCGGATGAAGGCAGATGCATGCAGACGCAGTAATTTTGAATCTATCCAATTTCTGGACAATTTTGGATGCATGTAGACGCAGGACTCAAACGCCTCCTTGTGTCTGAAAAAGCAAATCTACTAGTGAAAATATAGATTTTGGATGAACATGGCTGAGACCAGAACATATGGCCTCGTCCGAAATGTCTTAGAATTGTGATTAAAATAAGGTTTAAAGGACAGAGCTTTTGTCGTTTTGCAATTAAAATCGCACTCAGGCGACAAGGGGGCAGTGAAGCCCACGCCTAGACCATGTCAAAGCCATGCCTCTCCCTCTCCGTTCAGTGTTGTGTGTTCCCTCTCTGCAATTTACGCCATTCCTTTCTCCCCCTTCTTTTTATTTTTCTTCCCCATGAGAGAGAGTTCCTGCATGAGAGTGAAGTTAGATTAAGGGATACGTGTGTGAAGTTGGAGCAAGCTAAGAGTGAACTGTGGAGTATGTTGTCCATGATTAAGTTCTTCAACTTGGGTAAGGAATCGGTTGTGCTTGGCAAGTGGTGGCCCTACCCACAAGTAGTGTGCGTGAGTTGAGTTACTTCCTTTGGTGATTATACTGCTGTTGGTTTCCTGTAATTTTCTTACTGCAAATATTGAAATGAAATGCTTAGAGAAGAGATGAGTGTTTACTAGATGCTTATTGCTTAAATGATAATCTCTGATGTTAAGCCCTATAGCTGTAAAGAATGATGAACTAAGACCATACTACGTTATGTTAAGTAAAGATGAGTTAAGAACTATTCCCTTGACGATGACTCTGTTTATTGTCTTAATTCCTGTAGTGGTAGCTCCCATATATTAGTGATAATATTATTCTAATCTTATTAGTGTTGAACTCTCCATAATGATTCTTGTTATTACTACTGCTAACTATCCTGTTGTTGTTAATATGAAAATCTGTGATAATTAGAATAACCCTTAATTAGTTTGTTTAATTAACAACTAGAGTAATAAATGTACCAATTGTAACAACTCCGAGCATGTTAAATTAATTGGAATCTTAAAGCATGTTTAAGTAACTAGAATATTAATTGTAAGTACCCCCTAAGCATGTTTAATTAAAGTTCATTTAACTCAATTCGAGCATGTAAATTAACTAGTATAAATAATTATAATCTAAGCATGTTTAACTAACCCGAGCACATTAAATTAAATAGAATTCTCAGCATGTTAATTAACTAGCATGTTTAATTAACTAAGCTAAATCATAATTTCTCCCTTGAGCATGTGTAATTAACTAAAATAGTAATTGGAACTAAGTTGTTATGTTGCCTTTAGTTCTAAGTTTGTTTGTTAAATTACGCTTTCCGTGATTGTTACCTTGAGTTTTAAGTTCTACTTGTATTCAATTCATGTTGACCATGTTTGTTTAATGCCGTTATACTCTTGAGACACATGCTTTAGTTGTTTGAATAGTTAATTGACTTATGATCTCAATTTAATAGCAAGTTCCGATAGTTGTTTCATTTACCTTGGTGTTCTGTAAATTCAAGCATGTCGTTCGCTATTTTACCTTGCTGCTATGATTGTTCTCTTTTAAGCATTTAATTATTGTATTCACTTATATGCACATTTCATTATTGTTATTTTCATTTATGCACTGTTATTCATTTATATGCGCAATTCAATTATTGTTACTTTCATTTCTATGCACACTTCAATTATTGTTATTGTTATGTAATACGGTATCAACATGCATCATGCTAATAGAAACAAATAAGGAGTGCCACCTCTAGGGTGGCACCCACATGCATTATGAAAGGAAAAAGAATTAAAGAAGAAGAATGGGGAGTTGGGGAATGGAAGGGTAGTGCGGGTTTTGCAAGGTAGACAAATATATTTACTAAGAACGTTACCTTTCCCTTGTAGGGACTGCGAGACTATCTGTCATAGGTGGTTAGTATCCGATAGATGACTCCCTCTCCACAGGATTCGACCAATCTCCCTCTCGATGTATGAGTTATAGAAAAAACCTAATGAAAATACTAGTTTGGGGCAGTACCTATTCAAGAAAGAAGTAAAGAGAGCCATAAAGCATACTACATAACCCCTTTTCATAACTGGGCCATTACGCTCACATATTACTTTTGGTGTAGGTACATGTACCAGAAAAAACGATGAACAGATCAAGAAGTATGGATGTAATACCCCAAATTTTTATATCAAAATTTATTAAAAATAATTGGAAATTAATTAGAGGTATTGGATTAATTGCTTAATTGCACAATTATCAGGGTATTACCAAAGACATAATCGTGAGTTTTCAAATTAAAAAATTTATTACAATTAAATTGAAATCACCATAATTAAAAATAAATATATATTGATTTAATAGATTAAATTACAAATAATTAAGTTGGATTGAATTAAAATGGAGAGGGGGAGAGCTGAACCGGTTCAAGCTAAATCATTCTCGGCTAGAACAAAAGGGAGTGACCTCCCTTGACCTTCAGCCACTGCGAGAGAGAAGATGAGAGAGAGAGGCAAGAGACGATCAAGAAGCAGGTGAGCGATGACAAAGAAGGGGGAGACGGAGACGTCGACGGTGAGTTCGGGAAGCGTTCGGAGCCGCTTCTTTGGGGTGGGTGTTGCGGGTCATGACTGCAAGCTCTCCGCGGGATTTTGGGTCACGATTTTGGGATCAGGTGGCGTGGTTTTGTGGGTCGTTGGTGCTGCGTCGGTGTTTGGGCCATGAAGACGAACGTTGGAAGTGGCTAGCGAGGTCCTCAACAGAGGCGATTCCAGCCTTTGGTTGATGGTCGGAGCCTCAGGTCGTGAGGGTGGTCTGCGATTCGTGCTGTACCGGCCAAAGGCCATGGTCCAGCCTATCGGTTCTTCCATTTCCAACCGGTGCTTCTCTAGGTGAAGCAAACATCCCTTTCAGCCTTTCTAGCCTGGAATCAGCGTGGGGAACACATCGTACGAGCTCGGTAGGGATTGTCTGGCTAGTAGAGTGTTGTCTGCTGGATGTGTTGGTCTGCTGGAGGTTTAAAGCTACGAGAAGGGAGGATTGAGGAGTGTGCTCCACTGGTTTTTGTTGAGAAAGAGGAGAGGCAATGAGAGTGCTGGCTGGACAGGGAGCTCTCAGGTTCTTGTGATCCCTTAGGTAAGGCACATTCCTCCTCTGTTTTATGGATTTTGGGACATTGCTCTCTGTCTATTGTGGGTTTCAGATTGACATGTTATGTAGCTTGGAAATAGTTCCATGTTTCACTACTTCCTTAGAAATAATTGAGATTATGTTCTAGAATTTTATGGATTACACTATGTTGAACAGATTACAATTCAGTCTTGGTAATTCTGAATGCTGTTGTTGTTTTGGATTTAAGCTTGCTGTGAGAAGTTTTATACCTTATTGGATTAGTTTGTTGGATATACGGCCTGGATAATTATTGTTAAGTTGCAATTTGGAGTCTGAATATTAATTGTGATACTCAACTATTAGGATTGATTGTTTTGAGGTCAATAAAGGGGAAATCGTGTGGTATTCAGGATATGTTATGTATGCCCTTTTTATGTTATGAAGGATAATTTCGTTAGAGTAATAACCTGTTGGGCTTGATTTGAATACATAGAAATGTTGATTTAGTTTGGTAAAGGAAAGGTGTTATGTATATTTGAATGATAGGAGGTGGATTCAAATCATTAATCGGATTATTGAATAGTATGGAAATTGGATGACATAGTTTATGACTTGATCCAGATATCGTTACTGGATTTTGATTTACGTGTCTATAATTCATGGGTGAAATCACATTGGTTTTCGCTACGTATTAAACTCAATACTAGACGTTATCAATTGGGATTAATTTACTAAGCGGAGTTGTAATGAAGGAAGTGGTTTCGTTTAGGAAACTCTATTAAGCGAAGACAAAGTTTCATAAGTTGATTAATTTACTAGATTTATAACAAGTGTTTTTCATTTGTAAAGGTATTGAAAAGATTAAAGAAGAATGACGAATAAGTGTTGGCATGCATTAAAACTTCGAGGTGAGGACTAATAGGTGTTTTGGCCATTGAGGCCTTACACCACAAGTACGGGTGTGTGTGTGTGAGTTTAGAGTATTGTTTCTTAAAATGCTAGATGATAATTATATTGTTTGTCTTATAAATGCTCCGTGAATTTCCTTAATGTTGTTCTATGTTAGAATAGTGTTAAACTCTTGAGATAGATTTCTATTGTGTATTCCTTCATTTGTTTCTTTGTTGTAGATGATGGCTTAGTTGTTATGTGGACTTTCCTTATAGTTAGTTTATTGCCTTACTAAAATTGCTTATAGTCAGCTTGTTGCCCTTATTGTAATTGTGATTTCCATAAATGCTTAACGATAATGAATGACAAATGAGGAAAGATGAATGATGAATGAAATGCTTAATGATGTTAATGTTGAATGATGTGATAAGTACGAATGAGCTATTAGTTTCCATGATTTTGCCCTGTTATTTCAATTGTTTACTTGTTGTGGTAAGTTTTTACTGCAACGATAGAATCTAAGCATGATTAGTGATAGTGTTAACTAGAAAAAACTACACTCTTAATTCTAGCATGCTTAATTGACTGTGATAATTAGAATAAATATGTTTAATTAACTAATCAATTCATTGTAGTTTAGCAATAATTATAGATAGTAATTGAGCATGTAAATTAAATAGAGAAAACTCAAGCATGTTTATTATTAGAGTAAATAAGTAGACTTGATTGACACTTAAGCATAATTAGCATGTTAAATTAACACGATTAGTATGTTCATTTAACCCGTATGTTTAGATTGATTAACTAGCATGTTTAATTGCTAAAAGTAGATAACTAGTTGTTCAATTAATGAATAGCCCATGAGCATGTTAATCAATCTAAGTATGTTAAGTAACCAACATGTTAATTCACTCAACTAGATTTAGTAATCAACTTAAGCATGCTTAACCGATTAATTAAGGTAGCTTGACCAAATATGTCAATTGAGCATGTAATTAAGTAAGAAAATAACTGAACTACAAGTACGTTTATATTTTACTTGAGCAGGCAACTTTATATTTTACTTGAGCATGATTTAGTAGCTTTGAGCATGAAATTAACTAAGTATGTTAATTCTTTTGTTATCTAAATCAAATAGTGCCATATTAGTTAACTTGAGCATGTTAGACAACTAAACTAACATTTCTTAATTGTATTCAAGCATGTTAAAGAACTTAGATAATTATGGTAGCATGTTAACGAACTAGCGAATATGACTAAAGCAATCAACCCTTGAGCATATAAATTAATTAGGATAATAAACTAGATGATAATTATAATCTTCTCGAGCATGTAACGAACTAAGGTCACCAATCAGATTAAGACTAGCATGTTTAATTAAATAACTAGCATGTTTCAAATGTTTAACTAGCATGTCCAAATCATCTAATTAGCATAACACGGGTAAATCATCTAGCAACATGTTAGGGTAACTAAGTAAAGTAAGTAATTAGAATTGAGCATGTTAATTATGCTTTACTTTTATATGCACATCGCGTGTTAATTTGTTACATTTCCTTTATTATTGTGATTTACATATCCAAGCATGTATCCATTATTCGTTCTCTAAGCATGTTTCCATTAATCGTTGTTTAAAGCATGTCTTCATGTTTAGTTTAGTTTAGTTTAACGAGCATGCCTAGTTAATCGTAAATCATTGCATGTCTCTTTACCATCTAATTGTTATATGCGCAATTTTAATTATAGTTTGCCTTCAATTACTTTTATTTCAATGTGCACTTCAATTTCATAATCAATGCTTTACTTTACAAGAGAGTAGAATGGTAAAGAAGATGAAAAAAAAAAGAATGAAGTAACATGAATGAGTTAAGGGTCTCAAGGATCTCACTTATTATGCGAATGAATGTTTTATAATTACTTTTGTTATTGTTTTCTCGGTATTGCTTAAGATTTCGATTATGATTACATGTCTTTAGTATGTACTTCATGCTAAACCAAGCATAATTAGTGAAGTAGAATCAAAGCATGAAATCAACGTAGGAGCATGTTAATAACTGACTAGAATAATGGCTTAGAAATATAAACATAGGAAGCATGTAAATGGACTAGGAGATTAATTAAGCTACAAAACTAAAGAACTAAAATAATCAACTTATCTTCCTGAGCATGTTTAGTTTATTGTTCATTCGCTGTCTTAACATAATGTTATACTTGTTTTTTGTTGTGCGCAGTTCCTTCATTCTATTATGTGCTTTACTTTCCCTATATGCGTTTTCAGTTACCGTTACTTTATTTATATGCGTACTTCAATTTTATGAATGTTATATCATGTCATCATGCATCACGATAGGTTAAGAATGTATGTTCATGCATCATGCTAATAGAAAGAAACAGGACGTATGCATGAGTGAGGAAGATGTAAAAATGAATGATTGAATAATAGGAAGTCGGGTCCGGCCTGGTAGCTAGCATGCCCATAGGAGGCTACTAAGTTGCCAGGCAGCTGGTATGCCCAAAGGAGGTCAGCCCCTGGCCTGGTAGCTAGCATGCCCACAGGGGCTAGGTTACAACCTGGTAGCTAGCATGCCCATAGGAGGCTAGGTTATATCCTGGCAGCTAGCATGCCCACAGGAGGTTAATTGTAGTCTTGCATCGAGTATGCCCACAGGACGCTAACTCGACGAACGAAAGAATGAAAGATAATAATTGAACAAATGGCTTAACGAAAAGGACTAAAGAGTGGCATTCATGTTGCATTACCCTATTCCTTACTGAGCCATTAGGCTAACGTATTACTTGTTGTGTAGGTAGAAACGATGAACAGATGAGAAGTAGATGATATACACATAATGAGGCAGGGATGGATGATTTCGCACGGACAAGACTCGGGCTGATCAAGCAAAGAAAAAGATGAGTAAACGATTGTAAATCAAGGATGTTTAATTGTCAAGTTTTTTTATTTGTTAGATGTAGTGTTTCAATTGTTTAGTAGTTCTTTATGCAACGATTTCTTTCGCTTCCGCAAGATTTTAAACATATGGTTTTATTTTATTAGTTATGCTTCAACACATTTTATCAAATGGTTTTCATAAAGAGTTTAATGAAAGAGTCAGTAGCCATCCGGTTAGACGCACTCTGATATGTTTTGATTTTAAAAAAAGAAAGAAATTTCAAATTTTACGCATTTTCAAGGATTTACAAAAAATCCGTGTCATTACAAAGGATGAAGGTTTTCAACGCGTGGGACTTGAGGCTGGCCAGGCTAAGGAAAACAAAAGAGAAAAACTAAATTGTACTTAATATGTAATTATTTTTGTGTAGTATTTCTAGAGTAAATTCATTATGCTTCCACTACGTTTTGATAAATGATGTTTTGCTTCCCCTACGTTTTGCTAATGACTTCATAACTATGGTTTACTTTTGTTATGTTTTAAGAAAGACTTTTATAACCATAGTTTTCTAATCGAGTATAACTTGACGGTCCGACTTTTGGAAGAACTCTGATACATTTAAAAAGGGTTTTTCCGTTGCTTACAAAAGAAAATAAAAGTTTTTGAATTTTAAAAAGGATAGAAAAAGTTGGGTCATCACATTGACATGTCTAAAATCATCCTTGTCATGAGATCTTCTTTTCGAAATCGGAAGCACTTCCATATTGGTTTCTTCTTTACCCTTATCATACAAGTTTTTATTTCGGCCCCTTCACTCGATGGATGTGCTTATTGTTCTCCTAGGTCTAGGAGTCCTAGGACCCTTCACATGCCCAGTAGAAGGGTCATCTCATCTTTGCTGTAGTTTTCTTAACATCTCCCTCATTTCATCAAGTTGTCGTTGAAAACTACTCTCGGGTTGCTCTTGTTCTTTCCTAGGTGACTCATTTGAACTAGGCCTTGTTTCCTTAATGTTATGATATGGGGCTCCACTTCTTGTACTCATCTTCACACAAATCACAACCACAAAGTTACACTAACAAGCCAACCTGGCTCTGATACCAAATGATGTGCCCCAAGATGCAAGAAGTCAACACAAGGGCAAGACTAGCAATTGGCTAACATAAATCTAAGCACCTCCAATGAAACAATCATATCTTTCCGTGCATATAGCCAATAAGTCCCAAATTTGTAGATGATTCAAATAACATATGCAAATAGTGGACTTGCAAATTTTACGAACAAAAGCGACACACAAACAGAGTTATGGCTGAAACAAGGAGCACCTCAAAAATAGCTCTAGAAAACAGATTTCGGATCACCAAAAAGATAAGTCGATATCTCAAGATTCTGAAGGTCAATTTATGTCAAATTTAGAGGGGACGACAATTAAACTAGGGCTAATCCTCACACCAAAATTCGTACTCACATTTGTTACACAAGCGAAGATATGTACGAAACAAAATGCTGTTTAGAAATTACTACCAGAAAACAGATTGCAGCCAAACCAATAAGAGTTGCACAAATTACTTCAAAACGATCCTCAATCAACAAATAATTCTTATTAACTCAATAATGTCCAGAGATAATTCAGAATCTAGAATACCTAATTGAAGTAACAAAAAATTACCATGAGCAGAATCGAAATACCAAAGTGGTTTGCAAAACCTCACTCGGGCGAGGTAAGCGACTTGTTCGGACCTTTTTGTAGGAAAATATCTCTCCACCCTAGCTTTTTCTCAATATTCTAATCCACCATGCTAGGGACACTTCCAAGGAGAGATGATAGGAGAACTAGCACAAACCTTCCTCTCCAAGATTGAGCAAGAATGATGAGAAGAAGGCCTTTGGTGCTAGATTAGCGGTGAAGCAAAAACACGAAGCACCGAGTTTCTTGAGATGGAGTTCCCAACGAGATTTGCAGCAGCGATTTTGTCATTTTCAACTGCTAATTAGGGCTTCATTAGGCTGTTAAATACCTCACATAATAAGCCCTAATATCAAAATTACAAAAACACCATTGTGCTAGAGTTTTGAGCATAAATGCTCGGCTAACATGCTAACTAAGCATTTGAACAAAAATTCAAATTAAACTAATGTTAAATCCTACCAAAAATACCCTAAAAAATTATATCTTAGGAAAATATAAATGTAACTAACATATTATGGCATAAAACAGACAATTCAAGAACTAGAGTTATCCAAAGGATCAGTGTCATAAACCTCTAAATAACCGCGAGTGATGTTGCCTAGCCGAGAAGGTGCTTCCATGTTCCATATGATAGTATGCTTCAGTGCTTCTTTATTCTCATGCCTCGGTTCATCTCCAATTCCCTCAATCATAGTTTCTCCTACAAAATTACATTTGTTTGATAAAACAATAAGCCCCTTCGCTCGGGCTGGGGTAATAGGGTCCTGGGGTGCATCTTCCTCCAAAGAGTAAGAATGCAGATACCAATAAGGGAACTTACTCAACTCCAAGTAAGCCCAATCTTGTGATGCTACTCACAAAAGGATGACTTTGGATGCAACTCCCCAAAGTGTTGAAAAAGGAATCACTCCAATTTTGAAATAAAGCAAGAGCATTTATTAATTAAACTTCAATGTCCCAAACATAAGCACTAGGGGGCTTACATAGCTAATTAGAAAGCATAGAATAGGAAACAACATAATAGGACCCACATTAGATATTCGGTCCTGTATAGCTGATTACTATACTATGAATGTTGTAACTTTATAAAGCTATTATTTTATTAATTATTGCTTATTTTGTCTCAAAAAATTGATGACTTTTGGCGAAAATTTTCCTTCACGAATTGCCACTTGCCTGGTTGCCATAACCAAGCACAACTGACCCTCCTTTGTCAATTTGCTTTTGGCTTATTAACGAAAGTTTTCTTAACTCTATTTTCCTTGGTCTTTCCTACCCTTTAAGCTAGTCTTCTTAGGCTTCTTTCCGTAGCATTAAGGGCATGGGCCCTCTTTGATCTTCATGGGTTGATAGCTCATCTATTTGGGCCCTTGTTGAGTTACCTTCCATGTAAAGACTTCCTTGGTCTCCAAGCTTGGAAACTTGGAATTTCCATAATAATTACTCTCTGTTCCATAAGCTTTTAACATAGTTCACAAACTCCACATTAAATGTTCCAACCCATTCTAGAAAGCTTAGGAAGTCAGCTACAATCTTCAAGAAGAACTCTTTTTGAAAGGATGTCGTTTTGAATGCCAAATTAGTCAAACACTTGTGGAAAGTCAGGAAGTAGACAGTTTTGGAAAGTCCTTTAAATATTCTATATTTAAACTATCTTAGAAAGTCAGCTACAATCTTTAAGAAGTACTCTTTTGGAAATGGTGTCGTTTTGAATGCCAAATTAGTCAAACACTTGTTAGAGATTTGGAAGTAGACAGTCTTGGAAAGTCCTTCAAATATTCTGTGTTTTAACTTGAACTTACACTTATGCTTGACCTTGAATACATCCATAATAATTTTAGAAGTTTGAATAATGATGGAATGGACCTGTAGTCCATCATCTTCTCGTGTTTGAAAAGGATGCAACCTAAAATCATATCTTGTTTCACCATAATCATTATTACCATGATAAGAGGAATTATCTTGGGCCATCAACTTAACAATATCTTAAATATCTCCTTTGTTGTAATAAAAAAATAAATAATGATTGCTGCAGTAGATTAACAATATTTCTATAAACCTCTTACCATACTTGAACAATGACTCAGAAACTAGATTCTCATTCTTTGCCTTCAAGTTAGAAATATCGTATACCACAATAATGATTACCATAAATATGATCTTGAGACCACTTTTAAGTATATGAGGACATAAAGTAATCTCTTCATAATAGTCCTTAATTAAATAAGGAGATGTATCGTGGGCCTTAAAATTTGCATCGATTATAGAATAGGAAACAACATAAGCAATGGGGGGCTTTATATAGCCAATTATAAAGCACAAAATAGGAAACACACTAGGTATTCAGTCCCCAATGGCTGATTACTATACTATGAATTTAGTAACTTTCTAAAGCTATTATTTTATTAATCTTTGCTGACTTTGGGTCCACAAAATTGATGACTTTCGGCCGCTATTTTTTCTTCAAGAATTGCCACTTGGATGGTTGCCATAACCAAGCACAATTGACCATCCTTTGTCCACTTGCTCTTTTGTTGATTAAGGAAAGTTTCCTTAACTCTATTTTCCTTGGTCTTTCATAAGCTTGTCTTCTTGGGCTTCTTCCATAGCATTAAGGGTGTGGACCATCTTTGATCTTTGTGGGTTGATAGTTCTTCTATTTGGGCCCTTGTTGAGCTACCTTCCATGTAAAGACTTCCTTGGGCTCCAAGCTTGGACACTTGGAATTTTCATAATAATTGCTCTATGTTCCATGGCCTTTTAACATAGTAAACAAACTCAAAATTTAATGACTCAACCCATTATAAAAAGCTTAGAAAGTCAGCTACTATCTTTAGGAAGCACTCTTTTTGAAATGATGTCGTTTTGAATGTCCAAATAACCAAACACTTGTCGGAGGTTAGGAAGTAAACAATTTTGGAAAGTCCTTTAAATATTCTATGTTTAAACTTGAACTCCTCTTGTGCTTGACCTTGAATACCTCCATGATAATTTTGGAATTTTGAATAATGATGCAATGGGCCCGTAGTCCATCAAGTTATGAGGCTTTGAGGATGTTGTCTTCAATGGTAGAGGCTTTGGCGGATGTTGTCCCTAATGGTATAGGCTTTTGGCAGATTTTTCCTCTAATGGTTGATGGTTTGCATGCTAAACTCATATATAAAGGCTTGGTGGATTGGGACCCATGGTTAGAGGCATTGGCAGGTCACTCCCTAATGGTTGAGCCTTAGAGTTGAGTCCAATGATAAAATAGTAAAATGGTAAAATGATAAACTGGTAAAACGAAAATGGTAAAATGAAATCTGTGGAATGGTAAAATGGTAATGGCAGGAAAAAGAAGAAGAAACTAAAAAAGAGAAAATGTTTTTATAAAAAGGGCAACACATATTTCATATTGTATTTCATTTCTTGCTTAGTGTTAGACTCATTGTTTAATTCTTGTGATGTAGGTATGCGGTAGAGAGGATAGGAGCAGTGGATAGAGCATTTGTACATTCCAAACTAGGGGGTTGGCTAGGCTAAAGGTTTAAAAAGGAAATGTGAAGGGTTTTGTAATTGTTTCAATTTGAAAAAAATATTATGGTTTTAAGTTACAGGTTTTTCTGAGTTGTAAATGTTTTAACAAAAAGAAATTTAATTATTGTATTCCTAACCGTTTTGTTTTACTAATAAAATTATTCCGATGTATACTTAAAAGAAAAATGTCTTTCAAATTACACGTTTTAAAATGTAAGAAAATTGGGATGTTACAATCAGACCCTTAGATTTTTTTGTAGTCAAACATATCCTCCAAAGATCTTATCCATTCCTCCACCCCCATAACATCACTAACATTTCCATCAAAGCTTAGAGGTTTCAATCTTCTAAAATTTTCCCATCCTACCTCCTCCTAAGCCATAATCGGTCATGGATTTCCATTTCCTTCCCCTTCCACGAAGCATTCTAAGTACTGAAACTTCTGCTCCATAATATTTGACAAAAGGTTGATTGCTTCATCCTGATTATATACATTTCCCTGGCCAACAACTTCATTCCTTTCATCATTATTATGTGTGTGTCCTCTTGTTCCCTTCACATTTATATTATCCTACAGTTAATTTCATATCATGAAACAACAAATTAAAAATTTACATAATATAACTAAAGTTACAGTTGAAGAAGAATTGAACGATGAGTTTTACGTTACTGGCAGCCTACAAGAATACTTTTGACCCAGTTATGCTCTGTCCTTGCTATCACTCTATGTTTACTTTGGTTTGATCAAACTCCTCACTTATATCCCAAGATTTTACTAGGAGCTTAATGCTCATTAAGAGATAAAATGAGTATAATCAATGTAATGCTCATGCTATGCATTATTTCCAAAGAAAAGAGCATTTCCATTAAGTCCATTACTTATAACCATGTAACACTTCAGACATTAGAGATTATCAGTCCAAGATAAAAGGTATATCCTATGGTCCATCTCAGGCAGAACCATCACTCATTCCCAACTGGGGTTGAGATACATCATCTTGTAGTTCTCCCAAGTAGGAATGTTGCTAATCTCCTCCACCTCCAATGCCTATTTACATTTAATCAGTCCATTTCAATTTCATTAACATTGCATATGCGTGCCAACAGTTTCATACAATTCCAAAATCATGATGCATGACATGTATGCATTTCATTCAGTCATCAAACCCAAATTCTTCAGTACATTAGAAATTAACATAACCTATTTTAACAATTTACATAACAATACAACAAGCAATATTACAAAGCAACACAACCTAGTATCTTGTGACGTATACCACAATGGTAAAAAACATACATATCTCTTACCTTAGGTCCTTAGTGTAATTCAACACTTAAGACTATCTATTCACAATACCTTCAAAAACCAATAAACTTCCATTAATAACATATGATAAAGATACAATCCTTTAAACATGCATTATAGGGTAGAGAATCTATTGAAGGTAGAGTTTTGAGAACTGTGATTACATTAGTTTGATTACTTTCATAATTTAATGATAACCTTTTTGTGGCATGATTTCTGTTTCATTTCAAAGATTAAGAATGAATGAAATAGGTGTTACAATTGACTTTCTAGTTGATTTGATCTTTGTCTATTGCATGGTAGAAACTGTTAGGAATAATGTTGATTATGTTGGTTCTTCTTTATTAACCTATTAGTGGCAGCATGTATAGAGTTAGATAACTGTTCTTTCATGTTTCATTTTTCATTGGTTGTTTTCATTGCTCACGCTTCATTGCTTGTTGATTTTGTTGCATTGTTTTATAGTATTATATGAACTACTATGTGACTTTCATTCATATCATACATCATATAGGCATGTTAGTTATGGTTGCATTTCATGCATTGCATGGGATAATAATGAATCTAATGTATGTAAATAGATGTTGGAGGTTTGGGAGTATAGTGATGGATCTGCTTGAGAGTATTGCCTCCTCCCACATAGGGATGGTTTGGTGGTTCTGCTCAGGTTGTATCCCAAGGATGTATCTATTTCTCTATGGAAAATATCTCCAATGTTCTAGTTGAAATTGAAACGTTAATTAAAACAGAATGGATAGATTCTCTTATGACATATTAGACATATGCATAGAGTCAGGATACGTATTTTCTTGCATTTCATTTATATCTTTTACTAGCCCATTGACTCATTATCTCTCTTCTGATGTAGGTAACAATTGTGTTACCCGACGCGTGATGACCTAGGTGTTATGACTCATAAATGAATTAAGAATATTTAAATGTTTTATTTTCAAAACTTTAAATAATTTGTTTTAAGTGTTTGAAACAGTTTGATTGACAATGTGGGTTTTAAAGTATGATTTTATGTTTTAGTATTCCACGCTTATTTACTCTGATGTTTCTTTTCATGCATTTTGAATAAAGTTTTAACAAGAAATATTTTATTGGAAAGTCAAATAGAAACGAGATGTTACAATTATGCTATCAAAGCATAAATGGGTGTAACGCAGTTCTGTAGATTGTTCGTAACACAAGACTTGTTGTGGTATACTTCTTCGACTGTAAGTGTTTAAATTGTTCTATTAGTTTAAATTGATTTGTTAGTAATTGCATTGTTAATTTAAATTGATTACTTAGTAATTGCATTGTTAATTTAAATTGCTTTGCTAGTTTAAATTGCTTGTTAGTTAAATTGTTTTGTTAGCTTAACATTGCATAATATAAAAATAATAATAATAATAATAATAATACTAAAAAAATAAAAATAAATATTTTCTAATAAAATTCATAAAGAATAATAAGTGTAATACTTCCTAATATAAATTTCCTGTAGAACAACTAGGTTAATGTTTTGTAATAGTTAATGCTAAACAAAATAAAAATTATTATAGGATAATAGGATGGTGAGGGAAACTAGAAGAAATTTGCAAATCAATAATGTGAAGGACGAAGCTATTCGAGTCGAAAATATAAGGGATGAAGTTGCCAATCAAGAAAATGTTGTGGGACAAGAGCATGTTGTTCAACTAGATGGTAGGGATGAAGTTCTTAGTTGCTTGACTGCTATTGTGGATCGCCAATTCCAGTTCATGGAACGTATTATGGAGGACGAGAACGAGAACAAAAATTGACGCCAAAGTGATGGTTCCTGAATAAGATGATTGGGAAAAGTTTAAGAGACTTAAGCTTCTGAGCTTTAGTGGAAATTGTTGACGCTATGGCAGCAGAAGAATGGATTCGGTCTCTAGAGGACATGTTCAAGTATGCGAGAACTGGTTCAAGATGCAATGTTCTGGTGGGATACTGTTAAGGCAGCTCATGATGTTCGAGCTCTGACGTGGAATCAATTTAAGGAGATCTTCTATGAAAAGTATTTCAACCAGACAATCTGATCGAAGAAATTGGTGGAATTCATGCAGCAGCGCCAAACTGGAACTATATCAGAGTATGTAAGAAAATTTGAAGCGCTATCCCGATTTGCACATCTGGTGACGAACAATGAACACAAGGTCCATTATTTTATACAGGGATTTAAAGTAGAAATTTTTAGAGGAGCCAAGATCTCTAGCATTCAGGATGTCCTATATACAAGAATTGTCTCTAAGGCATCAGAAGTTGAAGACGCTGGAATGATGGTGGCTAAACAACGAGAAATGAATAAGAGATTTTGGAAAACTAGTCAGAGCCAACAACAAAAAGGTGGACCGATGGTAAACAAAAGGACAAAGTGGTTGTCTGATAATGAGGTATAACAAAGGAAGGACAATTGTACCATGAATGAAGCAGTTGCGGCCCCACCCAATATAAGGACATATCAGTTGAATCAATGTCCTAAGTGCAAGAAGAATCACTTTTGCGAGTTGAAAGCAAGAATAGACAGTGTTTTAAGTACAAGGAGCTTTAGCACATTGCTAAATTTTGACCAACCATGAGTCGAGGATCGAAAAGGGTGGTGGCAAGGGTCTTCTCTTTGTGTGGTAATAAAGCTCCATATGGCAATGATGTGGAGGAAGGTCAGCCTGCTATGGTGTTCGGTACAATTTATGTTAGTGTTATAGCTACTTATGTTTTATTCGATTCTAGAGCTACTTATTCCTTCATTGCGAAGGAATTTAGTACAAAAATAAATTTTTTCCCCGCACTGGATAAGAATGAGTATCGATTACTCTTACCCTCTAAAGAATGTTTAATTGCCAGTAGAATTCTAAAAGCGTGTGCAATTAAAATAAACAATCATATTTTCTATGCCGATCTGATTGTCATGGACATGAAGGGATACAACATTATTCTTGGTATTAATTGGTTATCCTAACATCAGGCAATGATAAATTGTGGAAAGAGAGAAGTATGTTTTCTCTCTCCTAATGCCAACAACAAACATTTCGAAGGAAAAAGGCACACTGATGATAATCTCTACACTTAAGCAGACCAATTGATGAGAAATTAATGTGAAGGATTCCTCCTTAATATAATGGACATGACGGTAGTATCAAAGGCAAAGCTGGAAGAAATCCCCATGATACAAGATTTTCCAAGAGTTTTCTTGACGATTTTCCAGGGTTGCCACCAGACAGAGAAGTCGAGTTCGTGATCGTTCCACATCCTCACACTAAGCATATTTCCAAAAACACGTATCTGATGGCGTTGACAAAGTTAGCAGAATTGAAAGTCCAACTCGAGGAGTTAATTGGAAATGGGTTTAGTCATGCCAGCTTCTTGCCATTTGGTTCACCGGTCCTAATTGTAAAGAAGAAAGACGGATCGAGGAGGATGTGTATCAACTATCGTGAGTTGAATAAAGTAAAAATCAAAAACAGATAGCCTCTACCTAGAATAGTTGATTTGTTCGATCTGTTACAAGGAGCCTATGTCTTTTCAAAGATCCATCTCCAATATGGGTATTATTAATTGAAAGTTAAACTAGATGATATTCCCAAGACAACATTCAGAATGATGTACGTACACTATGTGTTCTAGTAATGTCATTTCGGTTAACCAATGCTCTAGTGGCATTTATGGACATGATGAACTGAATTTTTAAGGAGTCTATGGATAAGTTCGTCTCATTTTCATAGATGATATTTTCATCTACTCACGCTCAGAAGAGGAACACTAGGAACATTTGAGAATTTCTCTTTCGGTATCGGCATGGCATAAATTGTATGTTAAGTTCTCCAAATGTGAGTTTTGGCTGAATAAAGTAAGTTTTCTTGGCCATGTAATTTCTAAGGAAGGTATTGAAGTGGACTCAGTAAAGATCCAAGCAGTAATTGATTGGTCGCAACTGAAGAATGTGGGAGAAGTAATAATTTTTATTGGGTTGGCTGGCTATTACCTACGATTTATAAGCTGATTTTCCAAGATTACGCTGCCTATGGCTAGCTTAACAAAGAAGAGTGGATGTTTTTGGTGGACAAATGACTATAAGGAAAGTTTTCAAGAGTTTAAATGTTGATTGACTATAGTCTGATCTTAACCTTGCCTGTAGAGGAAGGCAATTACTGTATCTATTGTGATGCCTCCAAGAATGAATTAGGTGGAGTGCTTATACATAATGGAAAAGTAATCGCTTACGCTTCAAGGTAGATGAAACCGTATGAGGTGAATTATCCCAGCCATGATCTAGAACTTGCCATAGTAGTGTTTGCACTTAAGATATGGAGACACTATTTGTATGGACAGCGGTACAAAATTTTTACATATCACAAAAGTTTGAAGTACATCTTCACTCATAAGGAGTTAAACATGAGACAACGATAGTGGTTAGAATTTATGAAGGACTACGACTGTGAAATCAAGTATCACCCCAACAAAGCAAACTTAGTAGAAGATGCTCTAAGTAGAAAAGTTATGGTTAGAAGTATGCTATGCGAGGAAATGCTCACAAGACTTCATAAAGATGTTCAAGAATTGGATGTGTAGATGGTTCCTATGCAGTTAACCACTCTTTTATTAACATTGACACTGAAGCCTACAATACTTGAGAGGATCAAAGAGGACTAACTAGACGATAAGCGATGCAAAGATTTTAAGTTGAACCCAACTCTGGAGAAAAATCAATACTATTCCATGTCCCGTGTTGGAAATTTGAAATTTAAGGATAGATGATATGTTCCAGATAGTTCAGAATTGCGTTTAACAATCCAAAGAGAAGCTCATTCTTCAAGCTTTTATGTTCATCCTAGATGCAACAAAATGTATATGGATCTCAAATCACATTATTATTGGCCGGTAATGAAATTTGATATTGCTCAATATGTGGTATTGTGTCAAGTGTGCAAACAAGTGAAGGCAAAACATCAAAGGCCAGGTGGAACATTGTAACCAATGCCTATACCAAAATGGAAATGAGAGCATATCACTATAGATTTTATCACAATATTACTTAGAATCGTGAGAGGGCATGACTCGATTTGGGTAATTATCGGCAGATTCACAAAGGTTGCCCATTTCTTGCCTGTGATGATGACTTATAAAATGAAGCAATTTGCAGGATAGTACGCTTACATAAAGTGCCAGTCTCAATCGTGTTGGATCGGGATCCAAGGTTCACCTCTGCGTTTGGAAATTTTGAACAAGGCCATAGGCACAGAGTTAAAGTTTAGCTGTAACATCCCATTTCGGTTTATGAATTTTTCGTGAAATTTTAAAGATTTTAGAAACCCATTAAAATATACTTAATTGAAAAACATCAGAGTACGTTACACAGAATAAAAACATTTAACCGTCTTATAGAAATAACATAAATAAAATACTTAAAATCCATAACAATGTCTTATGCATTTAAAATAACTTTTATTCATTAGAGCCATAACCCCTGAGGTCGTTTCGGACATGGTAACACAAGCTTGTATTGCATCACACTTCTTCAACGTTCACTTTAACCGGCTCACAATCCATATCTACATCACATGAGGAATAATGAGCCTATTGCCTAGTAAGGAATAATATAAAATGAAATGTAACCATAACCTCTATGACAATTCTACAGGCTTGAGCGTGATATATTTGTAAGCTGGGTGAGAGCAACCTCTTCAACTTCCGAACTCACCACTTGGATTCGTTTTATGTGAGAGCAACCTCTTCAGTTTCCAAACTCACTAAAAATAAGTCCACTTACATTACATTCATTTACTATTGGGTGATAGCAACCTCCATAGTTTCCTAACTCATCCCTCGTTGAGTTAGAGCAATCTCTTCAGTTTCTGAACTTACTCCAACGAGCTATTTTCTACGTGTGAGCAACCTTTACAGTTTCTGAACCCACGTAAGAAAACACCATTTATTATCTTCATTATGAGCCCATGCAATGCATTACATGCAATCCTATTAACATGTCTATATAAATGTCACACATAGCTGTTGAAATATCACAAACAATAGTACAAATCATACTAGGACTATAATTTATCACTAAACCTGCTTTTGCAAACATTTTATCGATTACTATAAATTTTACGAAGAGCGTACGAAGAATTTACCCTTTATCAGAGAACACTTTAAGTATAACAAGCATATGTTTATTTTAGGTAAAATCATGCAAAACTCACTTCATGGATTTCTAACACTTCTATGTTAACTTAGTGAATATAGGATTTTCCGAAACAAGATAAATACATCCATAGGAGAGATCACACACACTTATATCTTCATATTCATTTGTTGATAAATTAATCTAGTTAAGAAATAAATTCATCTATTGCTTTTATTATCCAAAGATAGGTTCGCTAACAAACAATAATAATTCACAGCAGTGTAAAAGATTATACTAACAATCTATTCACATAGACTCATTGCAGAGGCTAATCATCGTGCAAAACCTCATTTTTACGCTGGTGACTAATAACAGGTTGAACTAGATCAATAATAGATTACCTCTTTTCACTCAAATATGGGGATAAATTAAACAGAGGGACATATGAACAGACGAGAATGTCACTGGAGTAATTCTTATAAGCAGCAACAACAACCTAATCATGCAATTCATCTTTATGCTACTGTTCTCGGTTTATTATTATCAACATCTTTTGTAACCCAAACCATCATAGAATAGCATAATATGGAACTATCAGAGAAGACTTACATCACAGAGGATGAATAAGAGTAACAACAAGTTTAAATTATAAGAACCGATGGACATGATCAACAAAACCATGTCGTAAACCATAACTAGTAGAGAACAACGAACATCAAATTCAAAGAACAATCCTACTCCTGTGATGTAGGTCCTTACGGACAAACCACATGTGATATTCTTTACCTCGTGGATTTCTTCCCTTCCCTTTCCTCGGCAGTGACCCTTCTCTACGTCAACAGCACACTCGCAGAAGCTCTCTGTCCCTCTCTAACCAGTTTTTCACCGAAGCCGAAAGCTTGAAACACCTATGTTATCTAAATATATAACACTCTAGATGACCTTTCAATCTCCTTTTGACGGTGAGAAGTTGAGAAGGAAGGCGTTGGACACTCACTGAAGCGTCAAAGGTCGGGTGCTTTACGTTTTTGGCGATTGAATATCGTTTCCAAAAGATGATAATAAATGGCAGTCGATCATTTTAGCTGAAGGGTGATCGACCACCAGTGCATTGAATGTCGGTCTACTTCAGCCTTCACTATCACCGGCGGATCACGCCAGTCGATCTCTCAGGATGCGATCGACCACCGTGATCGACCTATAGTGCCATCTCCTTTTTTTATCTAATATTTATTTTTTATTGTTTAATTTTTTAAAATAACAAATACCTAAAATTCTAACACTTTATAAAAACATCAATATCTCACATTTCCACTTAATTCAATAATTACATGAAATTTAAGACCATGGACATTACATACTCCCCTCATTATTTAAAATTTTGTCCCCAAAATTTTAGTCACTGAAACAATTCTGGAAATTTAGCTTCCATCTCATCTTTTCTCTCCTAAGTAGCCCCATCAATTGTAATATTCTACCACAACACCTAGACAAGCAGAATCTTTTTGCTTCTCAATTCTTTAACTCTTGAATCCAAAATCTGTATTGGTCTTTCCTCATAGCTCAAATTTACTTGAACAATAACATGTTGCTCAAGTTCCACGTGAATTGGATCTCTTACACACTTCCTTAACATAGACACATGGAATACATTATGAACTCCATCCAAAGCAGCTGGCAATTGTAACTGATATGCCACTTTCCCTATCCTCTTTACAAATAGGAACTGGACCAACATACCGTGGACTCAACTTTCCCTTCTCCCCAAAATCGTATTACACCCTTAAATGGTGATATTTTAAGGAACACTAAGTTTCCTTCCTCAAATTCTAGCTCTTTACGACGCTTATCAGCGTAATTTTTCTTGGCGACTTTGAGTAGCCAACATCCATTGACGAATAATCACAACTGTTTCCTTAGTTTGTCGTATCATATCAGGTCTGTAGAATTCCGCTTCTTCACCGACCTCATCCCAATGCAACGGAGATCTACACTTTCGTCCATACAAGGCCTCATAAGGTGTCATCCTATCGTAGTTTGAAAACTATTGTTATAGGCAAATTTTACCAATGGAAGCACTCCTCCCGTCCAACATGAAATTCTAACACACATGCCCACAACATGTGCTCCAATAGTTGAATTGTTTGCTCGCTCTGTCCATCAGTTTCAGGATGGAAAGCTGTAGTAAACTTTAACTCCGTGCCCATAGTCTTATTTATGCTTTTCCAAAATGTGGAGGTAAACCTAGGATCTCAGTCTGGCACAATTGATACAAAAACCCTGTGCAAGTGTACAATCTCTTTAATATACAGCCTGGCAAATAAATAAATCTTATAAGTCATAACTACCAGTAAGAAGTGAGAAACCTTGGTTAGCCTATCGACAATCACCCAGATTGCATCATGTGCTCTTATAATCTTGGGTAGACCAGAGACGAAGTCTATAGTAACATGTTCCCATTTCAAGTCAGGTATAGGCATTGGTTATAACATTCCCCTAGGTCTTTGATGCTCTACTTTCACCCATTGATATACAGGATACAAGGTGACATATTGTGCAATATCATATTTCATCCCAAGCCAGTAGTAATGTGACTTGAGGTCCTTATACATCTTGTTAACGACGGGGTAGATAGAAAAACTTGAAGAATGAGCTTCACTTAAGATTGCTAATCGTAATTCTGACTTTCCCGGTACATATCATCTATCTTTAAATTTCACGATCCCATCGCCAGAGATGGAATAGTATTTGTATTTTTCAAGAGTGGGGTTTAGTTTAAATCTTCACACTTCTTATCCTCAATTTGAGCCTCTTTAATTCCTTTCCAATAACGAAGGCTTCAATGTCAAAGTGGATAAAATAGTAATTAACTTTGTAGTAACGAATTGCATATTCAGACTTTAAATATCTGAGCAGATTTCATCCGGTATTTCTTTATGTACCATGTTCATTACTGCCATTTTTCTACTAAGGGCGTTAGCCACCACATTTACTTTTCTGGGGTGATACTTAATTTCACAGTCATAGTCCTTCACCAATTCCAACCACCGTTGTTGTCTAATATTCAATTCCTTCTGGGTGAAGATGTACTTTAAACTTTTATTGTTCGAAAAGATTTCACATCACTGTCCATACAGTTAGTGTCTCCATGTCTTAAGAGAAAACATGACTGCAGCAAGTTCTAAATCATGCGTGGGATAATTTGCCTCATGTAGTTTCAATTGTCTAGAGGCATATGCAACTACCTTCCCATTCTGCATAAGTACAGTGCCTAATCGATTCTTTGAAGCGTCACAATATATGCAAAAAGTACTGTCATCAACAAGCAAAGTCAAAACAGGCACCGAAAGATGGACAATGTTTCAAGTCTTGAAAACTCTCCTTGCATTCGTCCGTCCACCAAAATTGTGCGTTTTTTTTGGTCAAGCCTGTTAAGGGTAGTGCAATCTTCGAAAACCCATTTATAAATCTCCTATAATATCCTACCAAACCAAGAAAGCTACTTACTTCCCCCACATTCCTTGGTTGCGACCAATCAACTACCGCATGAATCTTTGCAGGGTCCACTTCAATACCTTCCTTGGAAAATATGTGGGCAAGATAACTCACTCTATTTAACAAGAATTCGCATTTAGAGAACTTCACATACAACTTATGCCTTTCCAATATGGATAGAGAAATACTTACATGCTCTCTATGTTAATATGTCATCGATAAATACAATGATGAATTTATCTAAGTACTCACTAAAGACCCGGTTCATCAAATCCATAAATGTAGCTGGGGCATTAGTCAATCAAAATGACATAACAAGAAACTCATAGTGTCCATATCTCATTCTAAATACAGTCTTAGGAATGTCACTAGACTTAACTTTTAATTGATAATACCCGGATCGGAGGTTGATCTTCGAAAAGACACAAGCTCCTTGCAATTGATCAAAGAAATCGTCAATTCTTGGAAGAGGATATCAATTCTTGATAGTTACTTTATTAAACTCACGATAATCGATGCACATCCTCATCAACCAATCCTTCTTCTTTACAAATAATATCGGTGCACCCCACGGTGAAAAACAAGGACGAATGAATCAATTGTTAATTAACTCCTCAAGTTGGACCTTCAATTCTCTAAATTCGCAAGGGCCATGGATTCTATGAAATTGGTTTCGTTCCAGGATGAAGGTAAATCACAAATTCAATTTAACGATCCGAAGGTAATCTAAGAAGTTGGTCTAGAAAGACATCTGGAAAGTCTTGAACAATTGGAATTTCCACCATATTTTTTTTTATGCAATTGTTGTGTCCAATACATTAATGATAAACCTTTCATCTCCATTTGTCATTAACCAGTCAGCCTTAAGCATAGAGATCACAGTCAATCTGCCTTTTTTCCTTGACTCCAATAAACATATTTTATTTGCCATTAGGGGAGAAAAACAATACTTCTCTTTTTCTACAATTAATTATCACTTACTGTTGGGATAACCAGTTAATACCGAAGATAATGTCATACTCCTTCATGTCCATGACAATTAGATCAACATAGAAAATTTTATTATTTATTTTTATGGCATAAGCCCTTAGGATTCCATTGGTAATTAGGTATTCCCCGGAGGGCGGGAAGACACGATAATTACTTTCTTTTAATTTGCGAAAAGAATTTGATGTGCGCAAGGAATGCCGACGGATGAACTATGGATGAATGCACCACTTCTCACCTCCTTGGATAAGGGTGCGGATGCAAGGTTCTCTTGTGATATAACTCACACAAGAGGATCTTTGGATATGACTCATCAAAGGCCTTTGGATATAACTCACCAAAGAAAGGAAAAGGATGACTTCAATTTCCAAATCAAAGCAAACCTTTAATTTGTATTCAATTCTTAACTATCTAAAACTTAAAATTAGGTGACTTTATATAGCCTTTTACGAACATAAATTAAAAAAACTAAACAAAAGATAACCTAGATAAGTGGATTTAGATCTCCTAGATAGGTGGATCTAGATATCCTAGATAAGTGGATCTTTTTCTTTGCGATTCTCGGCCGATTTAAAAAGTTTCTTTGATCTTCAGCTCGATAGCTTTTGATTGATTTTCTTGTCTTTCAAGCATGTCTTCTTGGGCTTCTTTCCATTGTAGTAAGTAAATGGGCTTCTTTTGATCTTCATGGGTTTTGGCTTTTGCTCTTGTCATTGGGCCTTGTCGAAATAGTCCACTTAAATGGTTTTCATATCTTCATTTTCCTTGGTCTCCAAGTTTGGAAACTCGGACTTCCCTTAAACTTTTGCACTCTGGTCTTTGGGCTTTTACCATAGAAAATGAACTTTGAATTAAACGATCTAATATGCGTTAGAAAGCTTAGGAAGTTGGTTTCAATCTTCATGAAAAACGCTTCTTGAAAAAAGGTAGTCTTCATTTCCAAAATAGCCGAACCATTGGAAAAGGTCAGAATGAAGACAGTTTTGGAAAGATTTTCAATTATTCTCTTGGTCTTCCACTTATGCTTGATCTTCATAATCTTCTTTGAGGCTTGATAAATAATAAAATGGTCCCATTCACATCACAATTTATCCTCGCACTAAATCCCTTTGAAATCAAGGAATGAGTAGTGCCAAAATCAAATAAAACATTTCCCACTATATCATTAACATAAATCATTCCTAACACAACCGAATATGCAATGACATTACTAACTGCCCATCATTCCAAGGAATTTGAGTAATGACTTCAACAATAAGGTATACCTGACGCCGCAACAGGTTATTCATCCCCCGCCATTTCATCCATTTTCACTTCAGGTGCCTCCTCACCATATAGAGAAAAGACTCTTAACACCACGCCACCAAATCCACCAACTCCAGCTGAGCAAAATTTAGCAATATGCCCAAACTCTCCACATCTAAAGCACTGACTAGTTCCCATTTGGCATTCCCTAAAGTGGTTATTCTTGCACTTTCAACATTGATTGGACTGCTGAGTCCTCACATTAGATGGGGCAGTGTTTGTCACATTCATCGGGCGTTTATCCTTCATTTGTTGTACTTCATATTCTGAAGGCCTTTTTGTCCCTTTGTTCAATATGGATTTGCCCTTCTATTGCTGATTAAGAGCATTTCTCCAAAATTTCTAATTCGCCTCACGCTGTTGCCCCACCATTAGCTCAGTATCTTCAACTTCTAATGCCTTAGCGACAATCTTTGAATAAGATACGTCCAGAGTAACAGAAATCTTTACTCCCCTGAGAATCTCGACTCTCAGTGCATAAACAAACTGATGGACCTTGTGTTCATTGTTTGCTACTAGGTGTGACGCAAATCGAGAGAATGCCTCAAACTTTCTCACATATTCAGATATAGATCCAGTTTGGCGTAACAGAAAAAATTCTAAGAACTTCTTCGATCGTACAGTTTAACTAAAATATTTCTCATAGAAGATTTCTTTAAATTGATCTTATGTCAAAGCTAGAATATTGCGTGCCGCCTTCACTGTATCCCACCAGAACCTTGCATCTTCGATCAACAGGTACGATGCACACGAAACCTTCTCGGCCTCCCTAATCCTTGTGATCAGGGATCGGGTCACGATAGAAACTAGTAGGATGAGATCATGTGTGTTGTTGTATCTATGGAAGCTTTCCACTTGTTGCTTGGTAGAACTTTGCTGTATAATCAGAAGGTGAAGCATAACGATGATTGCAATATTTACTCACTAGATTATGAAAGGAGAAAAAGTAAAGTGACATTTGATGCCACCTCCTCAGATGTATCTGGTCAAGAGTTTGGAGAGATAGAAAAAGAAATGTGACTACTTGTTAACTACCAAGACACAATTAGAGGAGCAAATAGATTTGAGGTCAAATTCTTCTCAACCTCGGGAAGATTATGAGCCACGAGCCCCACCCTAGCTTGTTGATTTATTTTAATCATTTAATTTACAACTTTGAATTATTTTAAAATTTTCCCTTATATGTTAGCTATTTATTTTAGGGTAATTTTTTTTAAGGAATTGAAGTTTGATTATTGAATAGAAGATTAGAGAATTTTCTCTAGTGGGTTCTTGAGATTTTTGTCTCTGATCGTTACCTTACTACTCAAGAGTGGTGACCTTGAGTGTGGTGGTTTTGTGAGATCTCTATCTAACCTTCTTTGGTTAGAAAGAGTGAGTTTCTATATTTCACCATCATTCCTATTTTGTTCATTTAATTATGTTATTTTGTTGTTTCTTCATGTTGGATTCATGGAGTTGGTCTTTTGGGGTTTGAAAGTAGTTCTCATCGTTATGAAGAATCCTATTTGATTTTTGGAATTGAGGGAGGCAGTTCATGGTGTGGACAAAGGGTGCTTTCGTTCGGTCGATCGCTTATTCGATAGAGTCGATGTTCACATTTTTGGTCTATTGGCAATTGAATTCCATTCGTCCACAATCTAGGCAAAAACTAATTCCTTTGAAACCATTTTTTTTAGTTGTCTACAATTCAGTTACCGGTCAACCCCTTGTTTTATGAAAACCTACCGTTAACGCATCAAATTGTGTGAGGATAAACATTTACACGTCATTTTTTTTAATCACATAACATATGTAGATTAGCATTTAATGATATTTTCTAAAATATTTTTATTTCATAAGCTTCAAAGAGATTATCAAGGGAAGTTATTGTTAGCCTTAGTTTTATTTTGATAATGGTTATTGTGTTTTTATGGATATTATTGTCAATGTTTATCATAATATTTATACTCGTATTTTTTGGAAATACCGTCAAAATGGGTATTATTAATGTACTAACATGTTTATCTAAGTCCATGTAGTGTTTGCACATCATTGTGGGACTTAGAACATTTAAAATGGATGAAGTGAAATGTTTGTGGACGGGTTGCGGATGAGAGAAGTGACCAAAATGGGTTTTGGCTTTTGGTCGCATTGCGGTCGAGAGTAGCTGTTGAGGAATATGACTGATTTTATACGAAATTTGCTTCTGGATCTTCAGCATGATTTTTTGGATGCACTGCGGTCGAGGTGTCGGACGAGGTTTGTGACAAAAAAATATCAAGTTTTGAATCTGCCAATTTTGCACATGTTGCTGTCTTGACGCAGTCAAAAAATTCGAACAAGGAATGCGACAAAATGAATAAAGTGGACATTCCAAATGATTTTTGGATGCGAAGCGGTCGAGTCTAAGGTTGAGGAATGCAATCGACAATGCACAGAGTTATCTAATGGGTTTATTTCAAACGGTTGGATATTAATGAATATATTTCAACCAGCTAGAAGTGGTTGACCGAAAATGTGCAAGTCTATAAATCAAGAGAAGCACTCCAAGCTCCACACACAAAACTAAGAATTGAGGCGAAGCCCTACCAAATTCTAGACTCAATTCTATTCTAAATTGAGATATGTCCCAAAACTCCAAACCAGCAAACAAGTGGAAACTGTAATCGGTCAATGCATAAACCTGACCACTAAAATTTAAATGCAGAGAACTCAACGTGTATATAGGTTTTGGACCTCAAATTTATAGGGTAAGTAGCTAACAATCAAAATAATAACACTTCTAAAAATAACGCCTAAATTCATTATACACATAGAGTTATGAGCAATTCAAGAAGCTGCTCGGAAATGGCTCTCTCAACGGCAAAAACTGTTTTGTAACTATCTCAATTAATGGATGAACAAATTGATCCAAAATAAACTCCAATCATCAATTAAATTCTCAATACTTCACATATGTGCAGATTATGCTTATAACACAAAATTTCAATCCAAGAAGGTGCAAGAAACCAATAAAACAAGATGGAATCCAAAACTAGTCCACAACCAACAAGGGTGATCAGCTAGCCCTAATTCTGAACACTAGAATTTAAACCGATATAGCTCCACTTGCATACGAGCCTTGAAGATCAAATTTACAGAATAAGTAGTAGACACATAATAGTAAATCACTAGTAAAAATCTGCTTGAAAGGCGTTGTTCAAACGACGTTATGTGCGAGCTCAGATATGTGATTCTCAGAAAAATTGGTTTTGCGCCTCTCTTAGTAAAACGACCATAACTTTCAAAATAAGAATCTAATTCACGCGATTCCACCCAACATTTCACAAGAACAAAAGTACCAATAATTTTAAAACAAGAATACAGTATAACCTTTAGGAAAAAATGGATAGAATCGAGGCACCAAGTTGGTTCGCGTTCTCCCACTCGGCAGAGAGAGGCGACTTGTTCGGATGTTTTGGAAAAACACCACTCCAACCTAGCTTTTTCTGTGGTCTTCTACCTCCACACCACAAAGACAACCTCAAAGTAAAGTTGCTGGAAGAGGTAGTATGAGTCTTCTCCTCCTAGGCTACGCAAGAACAAAGGAGAAGACTTGTTGATGGAGGTGAAGCTGTGAACCAAAACCATGCCACCAATTTGCACTAGAGACAACTCTATAAACAAAGAAGCAATTTTCTATTAAGGGTTTTCCAAATTAATTCCAAGGTTCCCTTAGAGTGCCCTAAATATCACTCTAAAGTTACAATAAATGAAATTACAACTTTGCCCTTGAAACTTCAAAATTTGGGCATGAGGGCTCAGTTTACAAGCAAACCGAGTAGCCATCTATCAATTAAAACATCTAAAGACATAAGTTAAATGCGGAAACTTCAATAAAACACTCCAAATTGACCTTGTTAGCTTCGGCCAATATAAGCTCCTCCAAGTCAGGACGATGTGAATCTAGCCGATTAGGTTTGCATGGCTCCATGTGAAAACATATTGAGTAATGTCCTCTTCTTCAAGCCAGACTTCTTTTCACAATATCCATTAATTTAACATTTCCTACAAAATAATAGCTAATTAATTAAACACCAAACCTCATGGCAAAAAGGGTCATGAGATAGGATTTCTGGGACACATCAAATTGTGAGCATTGTAATCCAACTCTCCCTATCCCAAACTTGAGATTCAACTTGGGAGAATTTGGACTAGTTAGTTTGTGAGCTTTATTTTCCAAACACAATTGTACTAAATTGTAAAGGGTGACTCCCTACTAATTCATCATATAAGAGTGACGCCCCGAAATAGTCAACGGCTTGATTGAACGCCCGTAAGTTCAATTAAAGGGTGTCGCTCGATAATTGTAATGTAAATGGTGACGCCGGGTAATAGTCAAAGGTTGACGACCTGGAATAGTCAAGGGTGATGCCCTGGTAATAGTCATTGCTTGTAATAGTTTAATTGGCACCTGTAAGCCAATTGGTTAGTGGATCTCCAAGTAGAATCTTGTAGCGCGGACGTAGGTGGGTTGCCGAACCATGTAAACAAACCTTGTGCACACTGTCTTACCCTTACTCTTTACTTTATTGCATATATTTGTTATTAATTATTTGTTTATATGCATTAAATCACTTAAGGGTTTAGAGAAAGTAATTATAACACGAAAAATTTAGAACGGTATTGTAATAACCCGATCCTAAATTCTCCAGTTAAAACAATGTAATTGTTTTGTTAAGAATAAAATGAGTTAATACATCATTCTATGGATGTATGTTGCGATGTTGTGACGTATACCCTCGTATGGATGTTATGTTGCGATGTTGTGACGTATACCCTCGTAGGCGTTTAACTTGGGTAAGATTTAGAAGAAAATATGAAAAATGATGAATTTATAGGTGTTGCAGATGACTGGGCATAGGACGCGGATGCGACGGATGAATAAATTGGAGTCCGCATTGAATTTGTGTAAACAAGGAGCATTCGAACCATGCATACGGACGACGCGGACGATGAATTTTGCGTCCACAATGAATCTGTCCAATTTTGATTTACGCGGACGATACCATGCGGATGATGCGGACGACTAGGTGGTGTCTGCAACAAGATTTCAGATGGTATGGGTGAATGTTTAGGATGCCATTTGCTATGTAATTTTGGACTTTTGGACAATGCGGACGACAGTACGGCATCCGCAAGCTTCCGAAGACCGCAGACTCTGTGAATTAAAGTCAGAAAACAATGATGAAAATTGATGTTTTGTGATTTAATTCTCACCCTTTCGGTGAGGAAGAAAGTCTTCAGAGGTAGCCCAACCTAAATGCATGTTTTGTCCCCTAAGAAGATCTCCCTCTCTATTTAGCCATCTTCCACTCCTTGCAGCAAGATTCGGCAGCTTTGGTGAGAGTGAAGTGTTGAGTGTGTGCTGGGACGAAATTGCGTGAGGGAAGGAGCTACTGGAGGTAAAGGCATTTGACTACAAAGGTAAGGAATGGGTTTGTTTTGGCCTTGTGCCATACACCTAAGTAAAAGTTGTTCTGAGTTGTTGGTTCTTTTTGGTTTTTCTGGTTTGTTCATCTGATTTTACTGGTTTGGTTATGAAATAAGATGAGATATGGGATAAAATGGATGGAAATGATTATGTTACGAAATGAAAGAGAAATGAAAGGATATTGTGATGTTAGTTCCTAATTGCCAAATCACAAAGATATTTAGATGTTTCCATTTTTCATTTGCTATCCTTGGCTGTCAAAATATTGAACTTCCATGTCATATTATGTTTCATGTTATGATGATGATATGAATGAGGAATGTCAAGTAGATCCTAAGAAAAAGAAGGAATGGAATGACAAAACTGAACTAGAATTGTTTCCGTCAAAGCATGATTATAGTTGTTAACCTTTACTGGTTTTTAAGTTAATTTACTGAAGTGTGATTTGATGAAGATAAAGCATGCTTAATACTACAATTGGTACTGATATTAGTGTTGATGATAGACCTTTGATGACTAAATATAGAGTGAAAAGACATGCTCAAATTACTAAAGCTGTTCTGATTTTCTTTTAGGAAGTTTGAAGTCTATTAAACTTGCTGCTAGGTTACTAAGTCAGAGTGGAAATATGTGATAATGCATTTAATGCTATGATGTCAAGTATAGGAGTACAAGTTGTTTTAGTTGATTGAAATTGATATTGTTAAAGCATGAATTAAAATGTAGTTCTCATATATGTCAAAAGCATGATTGGTAGTTGTAAAGTTTCACTGGTTTTTTTTTCTTCCATTGATGGTTGGTTAAAACATGCTAGTTTGTGCTGCTAATGATATGATAGACACTTAATAGCTAGGTGTAGAGTGAAATGACATACTCAATCTCTTGATGCTATGATTTCTTCAATTCTATACTATGTAAGTAAGTGCTAGATTTGATTGTGCATTGCCTGGAAGTCCAAGAAAAGATACAGCTAGTTGAACAATATTGTCAAAGCATGATTTCCATTGTCAATATTCCTTGTATGTTAGTTCGTATGAGTAAGTTATGAAATGATGTGCTTTTTCTGAAATCGTTGTGGAATATTGATCTTTTATATGTGATGAGTAAATTAAGTCATGTTAATAGAGACCAAATAAGGAGCACCCAAAGGAATGGTGCCACATGCATGAGTGATGAAAAAGAAGGAATAAAAGGATGCCGGGATGAGCGAGATATGCCATCACCGAAAAGACCTTCCGTCTGGATACGTCGAAAGGATAGAAACTCTGGAGGCGGGATACGCCAAAAGAGAAAGACCCTTGGAGGCGGGATACGCCAAAAAGGGAATGAATGATAAGAAAAGAATGTTCGGGATGAGCGAGATACGTCATCACCGAAGAAACCCTCAAATGGGATACGTTGGAAGGGTGGAAACTTCGAAGACGGGATATGTCGGAAGAGAAGGAACCTCGAAGGCAAGAAATGCTGGGAAAGGAACCGAAAAGGAACTTGGAGGGCAGGTTTCATCCCCTAAGAACCTTCCAATCTTCACACTCAGGATACGAGTAAAGAACGAACGTAATGAAAAGAATTTGGTTTGGGTGGCCCCCATTCCAAGCAAAATTAAAGAAAGATGCATATGTGATTTTCCCCATATCCTTACTGAGCGTAAACTCACGTCCTTACTTGTGGTGTAAGTAACGAGATGACCATACCAGAGGTTAAGCAGGAGGCCTTTCCCGTGGAGCCTGCGATAGCTCCGATGGATGCACCGACGGAGTAGTAGTAAGGCATGAGAAATGAAGAAAGGAAGATTTAGTAAGAAGTCAAGTGGTTATGTTTCTACAGAATATTCAAATGTTAAGAATGGTTGATTTGAAGGATTTCGGTTTGAAACTAGTTTCGTTATATGTTAGTTTTTATGAATTATGAATCCTATCTTATTTTGTTATGTTTTACGTTATTTTAATTACGCTTCCGCAATATAATCCGATTTTCAAAGAATTGGTAAGAAATAAGTTTTAAGTTTTAGTAGCGATCGGGTTTTACACTCTGATTTATTTAAGTGAAAAAAAAGAAGTTTTGTAAATCAAAGGATATGTATTAGTAAGTTAATGAAATTTAGAAACGTTTTAGAAGTCCGGGTCGTTACAGGTATATTCCCCCCCCCCCCCCCCCCTATAGGTGTGCATATGGTCTGACAAGTAGTATCAGAGTGGGTATTAAAATTTTTTTTGTGATATATTTTATATTGTGCATATTTTTTCAATTTTGGTTCAATTCTATTGTTTGCATATTGTTTGTTTTATTAGATTGCTTGGATATCATTGATTGCATAATTTTGAGTATATAGTTTATAATGACTTTCAACATGCATAACGAGGGGCAATCCACCCTATGGCCTCCATTTTTTGTTGGAAATAATTACACTTATTGGAAGGCTGGTATGAAAATATATATTCAATCCATTGATTTGAAATGTGGTGAACTGTAATAAATAGACCTTATGATCTAGTTAAGCTTGAAAATGGATTGAATGTGCAAAAATTTGATGATGAATTTAATGATGTGGACTTTCGTAAATGGAGCTTGAATACTAAAGCTATAAATCTTTTATATTATGCTTTAAGTGTTGATGAATTTAATAGAATTCAAAGTTGTGATAGTGTCTGTGACATTAGGAAATTGCTTGAAATTATGCATGAAGGAACTAATCAAGTAAAAGAAACCAAATTAAGTATACTCATTCATGACTATGAATTATTTAGCATTGAGAAAGATGAATCCATTAGTTCTATGTTTACACGATTTACTAGCGTGACTAATGGTTTGAAAGTGCTTGGTAGAGAATATCCCAACGAAGAGTTGGTGAGGAAAATCCTTAGGTGCCTACCAAGGAAATGGCTTCCAAAGGTGATGGCAATACAAGAGGCTCATGATCTCAAGGCCTTGAAGATGGATAAACTCATCGGTTCTCTAATGACGCACGAGATCACCCTTTTGAGTCACATGGAGGAGGAGCAAAAGGAGAACAAATTCTTCTGAAGGCCCTTGTATTCTAAGCCTCCACTAGCACCAAAGATGATTCAAGGAAAGAGAGCAAAGAGGAAGATGATGATGAAGAATTGAGGATCCTCACCTAGAAATTGAACCAATGCCTTCAAAGGAAGAAGGAAAAAGGGAAGAAGAGCATTGTTTGCTATAGATGTGGAGAACTCGGTCATTTATCCACCGAATGCCCCAAAGTAAGGAGGAAGCCTAAGGCCTCAAAGAAGAAAGCATTCAAGGCAACATGGGATAATAGCTAGGACTCTTCTTCCGAGATTAAAAAAGTCTCCCACATTTGCTTCATGGCGAATGAAGAAAAGGTATATAATTCTTCTAGAGATTCCAATAATGATAATGATGCTTTCATTGAATTGCTAGAGAGTTTTAATGAGTTAAAAGATAAATATATAAATTGTAAATTGTAAATCTCAAGGGGGAGAAATTTATAAGTTGTTTTATTGTTGCTTTAAGGGGGAGAGCAAAAGTTTTAAATGGTAATATCCCCAATAGTTTGTTTTTATGATTAAAATAGGGGGAGAGATCATTTTTATATTGAGTTTTTGATTTTATACTTTGGTATCTGTCTTCGAAATTCATTTTGGATTTAAAATTGGTATCCATCTTTGAAAATTTTGTTTTTGGTTTTAAATGTGAATCATCAATTGGTATCCTTAGTTAATTTCTTATTTCTTCAATTGTTATCATTCTTAGAAATTAACAATTGGTTTATTCTTCTTAGTTGCATTAATTGGTATTACTTCTTGGAAGTTTAATCTGAATTTGAATGTCTACATTCCCTCCATTGTTTACGTTTGGTAAAGATTTTTTTTTATACATGGGGAGAAAAAAACGTCTCAGAGTGCGTCTAATCGGATCGCTACTGACTCTTTCTTTAAACTCATTATGAAAACCAATTGATAAAATGTGCGGAAGTGTCATAGAATAAATCCTTGTAAAACATGGCGGAAGCGTAAATGAATCATTTAAGGAAGAAACTAAAATAATTGAATACAATATAATAAAATTTAATGTGATAACAACTGTTTCTCAATTTACTCTTAGCCTGGCTAGCTCCGAATCTCGTTCGTACGAATTCTTCACCTCTGCTCTATTATTTTTTCGTCATTCTCATATATGAGTCTATTATTATCTGATCGTCATTTGTACCGACACCACAAGTAATACGTGATCCTAATGGCTCAGTAAGGAAAATGGTTTAATGCATGTGAATGTCACTCTTTAGTCCATCTTGGAATGGGGGCCACTGAAACCAATCCTTTCGTTAGCCATTTACCATTTATTACTTCACTTTATGTCCTTCATTCATTACTCGTACTTTGAGATAGAGATTGAAGGACCCATATGGGATGGTATAGTTGATCGGATCTAACCTCCTATGGGCATACTAGGTCTCTATCCTCGACTAGGTTGGGGGCATTGCCTAGCTGCCAGACTAGAACCGCTACTCATCCGCCCCCTAACTCCCTTATTCTTTTCTTTGTTTCTGTGCTGGGCTAAGCTACCGAAACATAGAGACCTTTATTGTCTTACCTTTTTACTCATTTTCATCATTTATCCTCACTCATGCATGTGTGCGTACCACCCCGTGGAACTTCCTATGATTTCTATTAACATGATGCATGGTCATACATTCTCAACCTAACATGATGTATGATGCTTCACAATATAATGTTCATAGAAATTAAAGTGCGCATATAGAAGAAAGTAATTGACATTAGCATCGAAATGAAAGCAACTGTAATTGAAAGCAAAAACTGAATTTAAAGGCGTGTATAATAAGGGGCGCACAACGAAGAGCAATTGTGTCGAGTGGAAACAGCGAATGAACAATAAGAGATAGTAAACTAAACATGCAATGAATGAAATTAACTAAACATGCTCACAATAAGAATGCAAACGTGCTTTAGAAAACAGATAACTCAAACAAGAAATGTGCTTAGGAATTTGTCATTCTTATTTTAATTGATTAGGATGCTTTTATTCCAATCTAGTAAACATATTACAATTTATGATTTAGTTTATTACCCAAGGTAATTACATGCTTGATTAGTTAGTTAACATGCTCAAGGTTTAGTTATTAACTAATCAACTAGTTAATTTACATGCTTTAGTTGCTTAACAATTTAACATACTGATTACATGCTCAAATTAACATACTTAGGTTGATTAACTACTCTAGTTAAGACAATTAGCTTGCTTAACTTTCTTAACTTAAGCTTGGTTAATTAATCTAGTTCGCTCGAATTAAGTTACATGCATCAGGAGTAATTCCAATAATTTAATCATACCCAACTAGTCGATTAACATGCTAGTCTAATTATTTATTTACTCAAGTTAATTAGCATGTGTAAGATTGATTAGGCAGCTACACAGGGTATACATTAGTAAATCAACATGCTGGTTAATTAAATGTACTAGTTATCCTAGTTAGTTATTAGTCAATTTACAAGCTCAGGATTAATTATTAACCAAACTAATAATTACACATGCTCAAGGAAGGATTTCAAATATGACTTCCTAATCACGCTTGGAAGATTATATACACCGATTAATTTTGCTTACATGCTTTAATTAACTAAATTAATCAACATGTTGAATTAATTAACAATTAACTAACATAATTAGCAATTAAACATGCCAGATTAATAAAGTGATGGTAGAACAATAGCGAGAGGAATAACAGCATTATAGTTAATAACAAAACAGTAAGTAAACATCCATCACAAAATAAAACCCTTAGCTTATTTCCAGACTTCACATAACCGTTATCGTTAACCCATTTCGCATTCGTCACAATTATCACTATCAATTTGCAGGGATTCGTTCGCAGTAAAAGAAGTAATTGCAGGAAATAGACAGCGATATATTTATAAATTTCATGAAAACTAACGACCAAAGGAAATATCACTTATCAACTAACGATTAACTACTAGCTAACAATTAACTACAGCAGTGACAATAAGGAAATCACGGCGCACTAGACATAAACTCATGAACTCTACTTGCGGGTAGGGCCTCAAAATGGCCAAGACTCACCCAATTCCTTACCTCAAAACTTTATCGTGCATTGGCACCGAACGTTATCTTTCTACCGCCTCAATACCTTCATGAATCCATAACACCATATCATTAATCACATCTCTAAAACTCATTATCTTCAGCAACATTGACATTATTAATTCATACCTAATCACCTAACATTTTCCATCGACTTATTTTCATAATTACTATACCCAATAAAAAAGCAACCTCGATTTACAGAGCTTTAAACTCACACTTTTCTTCATAGTAGCAATTAAATAATATCTCATGGTCACCAAACTTCAACAATCCAACAACGTTCCTCACACAACCAAAAGCAGAGAGCAAAGAGTGATATATTCAATCACTGTCCAATAGTTTATTTTTTAATCTTGAAGAATTTAACCAAAGAATAATCATCCAACACATGATCGAAAACAACAAACAACCATGGAGCATTCAACAACCTAATCAGACAGAGGATAATCCATATATATCAACCAATCCCAACAGATTATATTTCCAACAAAATCATCCCACATAAACAAGAAGAGCATACAGGGCAATACCATCGAGAGAATAAATCAAGACAACAATAGCACATTTTTATCTTTCATCTTATCTACATAACACTAATCTATAAACTCCAGAATAGGGTGAAGGAAATTGATCACTAGAGAGCACCCAAGGCAAGCAGCAGCTCCGCCTTTCAGAGTGCAGTTCTCATCACGCATAAGCTCACCCGAGAGCTTCATTCTCCAGCTTCCCTTCATTGAAAATCGTTCTGTCTCTTGTTCCTTCCCGTTCTTGTAGTTCACCACCAAGAGACACTGTCTGCCAGTCCCAGAAGGCAGAGAGTGTAGCTCTTCAACATGCCCAATAACATCACTATGATTTTTCAGAGTGTTCTTCGCACGCTCGACACACTGTCGATCTTACCTGGACAAAACCAAAGAAGGAAGCACCGGTTCGAACCGAACCTTAAGCTGAACCAACCACTGCCCAGCGAACCAAGCCAGAACTATTGCCCCCCTGCACCAGCCAACCTGAACACGTGGTGCATCCTCCTTTGTCATCACCGAGCATCATGCCGATTCTAGCCTCACAGTCGCCGTCTCATCGTCCCTCAACCCGGCGCTGCCCCGATCCTTCCTGCGGGCCATAAAAATTAAGACCTAGCTCGCAGCCCGTGACGTACAGCAAGCCAAAATGAACCCGAGTCCACCGGAGTCATCCCTTCTCAGCAAAAAAAGCTTGCCCTCATCGTCGATCGCCAGTCTCCTTCGTCGATCTCCCTCAACTCGCCTCTCTCTCCCTTTTGCGTCTCACTCTCTCTTCTCTCGGGAGGAAAAATGGCCGAAGGAGAAGTCGATTTTTCCTCCCCCTTTCTACATGATTTATGAACTGGACCAAAGAACCACAACTTGAATTGGTTCGGTTCAGCAGCTCATTTCTCCATTTAATCTCCTTTATTTCTAATTCCTCAATTAATTATATCCCACTTAATAATTTAGTTTATTAAATTAATGTTATTCTAATTTACTTAATTTTCCATAATTTAAAAGCTTACGAATACGTCCTTGGTAATACCCTGATAATTATCTAATTAATCTAAATGTCCCAAATTACTTTCCAACTAACTTTATTAAATTCCGATATAAAAAGTCTGGGTGTAATATGGGTTATGGACGAGAGAAGCGATCAAACTAAGTTTTGGTCTTTCGGTCGCAACAAGGTCGAGAGTAGCGGTAGAGAAACTTGACCGATTTTATACGGAGTTTGCTTCTAGAGCTTCGACATGATTTTTCGGACGCACTGTGGTCAAGGTGTTGGACGAGGTTTGTGAGCGAAAAATATCAAGTTTTGAACCTGCAAATTTTGCACATGTTGTGGTCTTGACGCGGTTGAATGATTCATACAAAGAATGCGACCAAATGAATAAACTTAACTTTTTGAAAGATTTTCAAATATGAAGCGGTTAAGTTTGCAGTCGAGGAATGCGATCAACAATGCAGAGAATTCTTTAACAGGCAGATTTCCAACAGTCGGATTTTAACGAATATATTTCCAACTTCTAGAAGTGGTCAACTGAAAAGATTAGGTCGACCAAAAATGTGCAGGTCCATAAATCAAGAGAAGCACTTCAAGCTCCACACACAAAACCAAGAATTGAGGCAAAGCCCTGCTAAATTCTAGACTCAATTCTATTCATAAATTGTGAGCATTGTAATCTAACTCTCCCTATCCCAAACTTTAGATTCAATTTGGGAGAGTTTGGACTAATTAGTTTGTGAGCTTTATTTTCCAAACACAATTGTACTAAATTGTAAACGATGACTCCCAACTAATTCGACATATAAGGGTGACGCTCCGAAAAAGTCAACAGCTTGATTGAATGCCCGTAAGTTCAATCAAAGGGTGACGCTCCGTAATAGTCAAATAAATGGTGACGCATAGTAAAAGTCAAAGGTTGACAACTTAGAATAGTCAAGGGTGATGCCTTGGTAATAGTCATTGCTTGTAACGGTTTGATTGGTAACCATAAGCCAATTGGTTAGTGGATCTCCAAGTGGTATCTTAGAGAGAGAACGTAGGAGGGTTGCCGAACCGCGTAAACAAACCTTGTGTACATTCTCTTTCCCTTACTCTTTACTTTATTGTATGTATTTTTATTGATTATTTGTTTATATGCATTAAATCACATAAGGATTTGAAGAAAGAAATTATCGCACGAAAAAATTAGAATGCTATATTCACCCCCTTCCCTCAACAGGCATGCATACGGTTCAATAATTATCAAGCAATTAAATGGAATCTTTAATTAAAAGTAAATTCAAAGTCATGTAACTGTTTCACTGAAGTATCCTAATGAAATTTACATAAGAAAGGAAATCAAATCTAAGCGAAGTTTTTGTTATCTAAATTTCTCACTTGTTTATTTGCATTCTAATTTAATTAGTTGTTAACCAAATCACCATTCTAAATTAATTTTCCTTTTTTAATTAGTTGTTTTGCTTAGATTTGATTTGTCCTTGTGGGATAAATTTTTACTTATCATTATTACTTGCTTTGTGACACGTGCTTATGTGCCCCAAGTCCCATCGCCAGAGCCGTGCCTGGGGCACCTTTATTTCCTAACTAGCTTCTATTTTGCAGGAAATACCAAGATGTGGGATTCTTTGAAAGATGTATCACAAGACGATAAAGGAGTTCCTTTTCATTTGATCTCTTGGGATGGTGCTCCACCAACCTAAGCCGAATTCCACATTAGCCATGAAGTGTGGTGACTTGAAGACTACAAATGTTATTTAAGGTCTTGTTTTGATTTAGTAGAAATAGTATTCTGAACAACAATTTTATTTGGTTTTCTTTTATTGTGTTGTGAGATGCTAGAGAGGTGTGCGGTTTGCATGAAAACAGCACCCTCATGGCGAATTTTCGTCATTAAGGGTATTTTGGTCTTTCGACCTATTTTGTAAACCTTAGGGTTAAGGACCCTCCCTTGGAAGATTGGAGGGCAGTTTTTGAATTAAAGAGAATTTTGTTTCTTTGAAGAAGCATAGCCGCGGCCTCCCCCTCCCCTTAGCGCCATCCTCCTCCATCACCCAAGCAAGGGATTCTTGAAGCTTCTCAACCTTGCAATCCTTGGGGTATTGTCTCTTCCAATCATTATCTTCAAGGTAAAGATTGTAGAGTGGAGATAAAAGAAGATTCCAACCTTGGAGAGTGTTGGTTTTCGGCCAACCACAAAGTTGCCCCTCTAACTAGGAGGTCCGCGGACTCAATTGAATTCACTCTTGCTTCTTGAAGATTTTGTTGTTCTTTTTGGTTCCTGGATATTTCAATGATAGGTGAATGTTTGCCTATTCTTGCTTGAAGGAATCGTTGATGGATTATTGATTAAAGAAGGTCATAGTTGGATTATTGTTGTAGTGCTGAATCTGTTTTTCTTGCTGGATTGTTGTTGTCGCTGAATGTGGTATTTGTTTGAGGCTTTTACATCGCTTATCTCTATTTGGTGTCTTCTGGTGATTTATTCAAGATTGAGTCAGGGAGCTACCTTCCAAATTTTAACCTCGTTTGATGTATGTAACTCGAGTTATTCCATTTTGAATAATCGCTGGTAAATCTGCCCTGCTGAAACCCTAGTTTCGGGTTGATATTGAATTTGATATATCTCCTAATCCAGAGTGGTTTTTGGATTGGAATTTTGATACAACTCTTCTAAATGTATTAAGTTTACGTCCTCCAAAATACAGCTCTAGTTCACGTGTATATTTTGAGCTTGATCCTTTTCATTGCTAATAGTTCGGGTATTGACAGTTTTCCGGAAGAGATTTCTTTAAGGCTCTCTATTTGTTTCTTGGAGCCTATCATTTGGTATTAGAGCCGAGTTCACGTTGCTACTATTATTTTTTCTTACAAGGCTGATTATGACTACTAGGAGTGGAGAAACGGTTCGGGTGCACCTCCACCCGACGGAAATCAAGAACCAACCTAGCCTTCAATGAGGGAGATGTTCGAAATGATTATGAAATTACAGCAACAAATTGGTTCCTCCAATAATGATCATGTACGGGGTCCTAGAACTCCGAGAACTAGAAGGAGGATTATCACTTCAAATGATTCTAGAGGACGTGATGCTAGCTTATATGATGAAGAATGGGAAGACCCTGAGGATTTGGATTCACCGAGTCCTAGAAGAGGATCAAATAGTAATCAAGAAATGAGGCATGTTAAAATTTTCATTCCAAATTTTAAGGGCTCTAGCAATGGAGAATATTTTATTGAATGGGCCGAAAAGGTGGATCGTATTTTCGAATGTTACGATTATTCAGAAAAGACTAAGATACGAATGGTGGCTTTGGAATTCTTGGGTTATGCTAGCATTTGGTGGGAAGACCTCAAATCACAACGTCGAAGAGATGGTGAAGGAGTGCTCCGTAGTTGGGAGGCCCTAAAAGCACTCATGAAGAAAAGATTCGTACCTCTCCACTATAAACAAGAGTTGTTTCTACAGTTACAATATTTGAGGCAAGGTTCTTAGACCGTGGATGAATACTTAACTGAGTTTGAAATATTGAAAATACGCTGTAATGTGACTGAACGAATGGAGCAAACGATTGCTCGATTTATCAGAGGCTTACACAAGGAGGTTGGTGAAACAGTCGAGTTGCAATCATATGTTACCTTCAATGATGTGGTACAATTAGCCTTGAGAATTGAAAGGCAAAGAAAAAGGAAAGCAAAGGAAGTAATGTCTCGGCCTTTCTCCAGAAGTAACATTCCTTCAGCACCGATTTTAAATGGGGATGTCAAGAGTAATCCCAAGAAGAAAAATGAAGAAAAGAAGTTGTTCAATGATCAATCCAAGGCGAGATCGAGAGATGTAAAATGTTTCAAATGTCTTGGATTCGATCATATAGCCTCCCATTGTCCTAATACTCGTGTGATGGTAATGAAAGGTGACCCTGAAGAAATTTGTAGTGAAGATGAAACCGAAGAAACACCTTGTTCCACACTAGAGTCACTAGAGGAGACAATTTTTGCTCAAGATGGTCCCTTGCTCATGGCCATGACACAATCTATGACTGTTCAAGATAGGGCAGAAAAGGTTCAAAGGGAAACTATTTTTCATACACGTTGCCGTGTGGAAAATGAACTATGTTCTATAATTATAGATGGAGGGAGTTGCACTAATGTGGTCTCCCTTAATATTGTTGAAAGGTTAGGATTGAAAACATCCTCTCATCCAAAACCATACGAGCTCAGCTGGTTAAATGACAAAAATGCTATCACCGTTGTTGAGCAGGCTCAAATCACTTTCTCTATTTGGGAGTATGAGGATAGGGTTCTTTTTGATGTTGTTCCCATGACTGCAAGTCACTTATTACTGGGACGACCATGGCAATTTGATCGGATGACTATTCATAATGGATTTACTAATGTGTATTCTTTCAAGCTAAACGAAAGGCTCATTAAACTAGATCCTTTCAGTCCCACGGAAATAATGCAAGATTAGGAGCAACAAAGAAACGAAGGATCTGAGTTGTCCCTATTTTCCTCCAACATTGCCATGACTAGACCCCTAATTACAAGGGTTATGCTGGAGTCGAGTGTTTGTGGACAGAAGGTATTGAACTTGAGAACTTCAACCAACTTGGTGACACATGTAATTCAAGGAGTTAGTTATCATCAATCAGAAAATTTCCCTCAAGGAATACCTTTTGCATGGTCTTTATTACTACATCCGGATAATTCTTCACACATACTTGGGAATAGTAGAGAAGATGCTCAGATCACAAACGGATACCGATTTTTCTTTCCTCATTTAGAGAAGGGGCATAGTAAGCTTGACGGTATGACCATGTTCTTTAAAAAAAAATCCCAAAGATGATTACTTCTGGGTTCAGTTACGTGGAAAAGAGGAATGTGATGTAACCATTGAAACAAAGTTTATCCTCACTAAATGGATGGATAAGCCGTTCCAAATATCAGCGCTACCAATCACAAACATGATAGTGGGAAATAGTGGACTTCAAGGTTTCAAGGAGGAGATATTCATTAGTTGTGTTATCGTTGTCCTAATTGAAGCCTTTGGCCTCTCGAGTCACTTAGAGTTTCTACATGGGGTTGGAAAGCTATTCTTATTTGATCCAGGCGTAAGGCAAGAAAGAAGTTAATGGTGAATACTCCCTGGATTTGAGGGAAAATCCTTTTCAACCCCAGGAGTATGATGTGCCCCAAGTCCCATTGCCAGAGCCGAGCCTGGGCACCTTTATTTCCTAACTGGCTTCTATTTTGCAGGAAATACCAAGATGTGGGATTCTTTGAAAGATGTATCACAAGACGATAAAGGAGTTCCTTTTCATTTGATCTCTTGGGATGGTGCTCCACCAACCTAAGCTGAATTCCACATTAGCCATGAAGTGTGGTGACGTGAAGACTACAAATGTTCTTTATGGTCATGTTTTGATTTAGTAGAAATAGTATTCTGAACAACAATTTTATTTGGTTTTCTTTTATTGTGTTGTGAGATGCTAGAGAGGTGTGCGGTTTCCATGAAAACCGCACCCTCATGCAAAATTTTCGTCATTAAGGGTATTTTGGTCTTTTGACCTATTTTGTAAACCTTAGGGTTAAGTACCCTCCCTTGGAAGATTGGAGGGCAGTTTTTGAATTAAAGAGAATTTTGTTTCTTTGAAGAAGCATAGCCGCGGCCTCCCCCTCCCCTTAGCGCCGTCCTCCTCCATCACCCAAGCAAGGGATTCGTGAAGCTTCTCAACCTTGCAATCCTTGGGATATTGTCTCTTCCAATCATTATCTTCGAGGTAAAGATTGTAGAGTGGAGATAAAAGAAGATTCCAACCTTGGAGAGTGTTGGTTTTCGGCCAACCACAAAGTCGCCCCTCTAACTAGGAGGTCCACGGACTCCATTCAATTTACTCTTGCTTCTTGAAGATTTTGTTGTTCTTTTTAGTTCCTGGATATTTCAATGATAGGGTGAATGTTTGCCTATTCTTGCTTGAAGGAATCGTTGATGGATTATTGATTAAAGAAGGTCATAGTTGGATTATTGTTGTAGTGCTGAATCTATTTTTCTTGCTGGATTGTTGTTGTCGCTGAATGTAGTATCTGTTTGAGGCTTTTACGTCACTTATCTCTGTTTGGTGTCTACTGGTGATTTATTCAAGATTGAGTCAGGGAGCTACCTTCCAAAGTTGAACCTCGTTTGATGTATGTAAGTCGAGTTATTCCATTTTGAACAGTCGCTTGTAAATCTGCCCTGCTGAAACCCTAGTTTCGGGTTGATATTGAATTTGATATATCTCCTAATCCAGAGTGGTTTTTGGATTGGAATTTTGACACATCTCTTCTAAATGTATTAAGCTTACGTCCTCCAAAATACAACTCTAGTTCACGTGTATATGTGGAGCTTGATCCTTTTCATTGCTAATAGCTCGGGTATTGACAGTTTTCTGGAACAGATTTCTTTAAGGCTCTCTATTTGTTTCTTGTAGCCTATCACGTGCACTTGCATAGAATGTACTTTTGCACAAATAGGATGCTTGTTGAAATTTGGAAGGTATATTTTATACAGTAGAATTCACTTCAATGTGATAATGGTTAGAGTTCAGTGTGACCCAAATTTTATTTGGGCTAGGCCGATTCGACTCACTTTGGAATTTCAATATGTCTAGAATTTCAGTTTAATGTATAAATATATACTTGATTTAGAAAACTCATTGTACTTATTTCTAATAGTTGAAATTTCTCGTAGGCTCGTAGTTTTTTTTCCTTGTTTAGGGTTTTATGTAAACTTATATGTCGTAGAGGCTTATTAAGCTCAATTTGTTTGACTATTTAGTTTTCTTGATTACTTTAACCCACAACTCATGACCCAACTCAAGTTGATTTTTCTTAAATAAGCTTGTTTAATTTGTTAGAATCGACTCATTTAACTCATTAGGCTTGGCTTACCAAATTTTTTGTTACCCGATTTGACTTGTTACACTCGTTTGATGTCTCTAAGAAAAGATAATAATGTCGTGTCGCTAATATAATTATGTTCATAACTAATTGAAGTGAATAATAAATGACAAATTAATACAAATGTACACCATGTCAATATCAATCCAATGAAATTTATCATCCTTCGCAAGATCAAGGCAAAAGAACGACAAGCTTGCAGTGGAAATAACAAAAGTTAGATATTGGTTCAAGCAGCTAATTGCACAGTGAAAGGTGTAAAAGAGCTAATTAATTTGTTGTTTTAAACCTTCTCATGATAATTGATCTGTACATGTATAGACTCGAAGAGTATAACCACATTAGAGAAGATGTGGGTGGCTAAAATACCCCGATTTCTTGTAATGATTTTAAGTAAGGATAATTGAGAAATTAATTGGGTCTAGTAGAATTATTTGAGTAATTATTGAGGATTTATTTGATGAAAAATTAATTTAAGGAGCCGAATCGAAGAATTTAAGTTCTATCGATAATCACCATCAAGCAATATTCAGAATTAAAAGAAGAATTTAATTAAATGAATGAGGGGGAATTATCAAATAAAAGTAAGAAATGAAATGAATTGAAATAATTAAATTAAACAAAGGGGGAAGGAATTTCAAAAGAAAAGAAAATGTAATTAAAGGGGCGAGAAAAGGGGCTGAACTGGTTCAGTTTGTGAACCAATTCATGCTGGTTTGGTTGATTCGGTTGAAAAACAAAATGGGGGAAAGAATTTCACTTTTTGCCCACGGTTTGCTGAAGAAAATAGAAGGGGATCGGGAGAAAGAGGATGAGAACAAAGAAAGGGAGATGCGAGGGAGATGATGGAAAGCTCGGTTTCAGTCAATGCTTCGTGGCAACGATGGGTCCGGCGAACATGCAAGCGAGTAGCTGGCGGAGACGCAAGGACGAAGAACCTCCTGGCTATGGCTTGGTGTAATTGAGTTGAGGGACATTTTGCACTGAACCAAATTGCAGATTGGAGCTGCGAAATTTTGGTCGACGTAAGTCGGTTATTTTCTGTTTTAATTTCTCCTCCCTGCTGTTTTGTTGATTGGACGATTTGGCATTTTTGATGTGGCGTGAACAATGAGGCGTGGACGCGATGGTAGGGGTGAGCTGCGACCTGTGGATTTAATGCTAGATCAGACCAAAGTGGGTTTTCTTCAATAGCTTCTCCCGACGACCCCACATGATTCTCCAAAAGGCAGTAAGGAGTTTTCCACGTGGCATGCTAAGAGTGGACCTCCTCCATTGAAGTCGGTGAGTGCCCATCAGCGTTGGCGTCCCAGTGAAGTCTTCTCTGCCTATATAGGAATGGCAGACGATGGATAGCACTCTGGACTTGTGATCTGCAGAAAGCTTTTGCCTTTGGATTTCTTACAGAGTGAAGGAGGGAGTGAGGAGAAGTGAGGGTGAAGCGAGCTCCTGGTTTGGATTTAAGGAAAATGGTGGGTCGCTGTGTGGTTTTCGTCTAGTGCAAAAATTCTTCTATCGCTTGAAATCTCCAATGAGGTAAGAAGTGCGATTGAGTCGTGGCTAGTGGAGGCCCTACACCACAAGCAATGTTTCATTTGATAATTGACTGAATATATTTTTTGAGAAATGCTTGGTGTTCCTCCTGGTTGTATACACTCATTCTATTCAATGCCACACTTTGATATTGTGTAACACCGTGATATTTTAAATTATTGGTATATTACAGGGCGTATTAGGAGCGTTAGGCCTAGGGGTATTTTAGTAATAAGGAATAAATTAAATTAAATCAATAGGGGTGTAATATCTCGAATTTCTATAACGGAATTTAAAATTGATAATTGGAAAATAATTGGAGATATTCGAACTAGTCAATTATCGGGATATTACTAATGATGTATGACGTAATCAATATGTTATAATGTTTAATTGACAAAAATGGATTTTGGGACGAGTTGGGACGGTATTTGGCGTCCTCAACTCTAAAACTATCACAGTACGGAGGCTGCGGACGAAGCGGACGAGAGAAAAATGGCGTCCGAAAAAATCTCTCCGAAGTCTGGACACATTCTGACGACTGGGGACGACTCATGTGGACGCTGAATTGCGTCCGAATATGCATTTCGGATGGTACGGACGAAGGACTGGGAACGCATTTTCTAGTCTGAAAAACCCATTTAAATCTGATGCGTGCGATACGTGCGGATGACACACCGCATCCAGAAGGACAAAATTGGCCAAAAAACCCATTTAAATCTTATGCTTCTCTCGTACGTATCTTAATTACTTTCGACTCTTTCAGCTGGCGACACGTCCAGACGATTTAGGAGGAGCTTTGTTTGGCGTCAGCTCATTGGACCTCCATCCTTTGCTTCTCCATCGGTGTACGTCTCCTTCTCAGCTTCTATAAATCTGTATAGTCGGTGAAGTCTTCTGGACTCTCACAGAGTGTAATGGTGTGAGGTATTCTCCATGAATTGCTTGAAGTGTGAAGAAAAAACAAAAAAAAGAAGAAATAGAGAAAGGGAGCTCTTGGGTATTGTTCCTTGGGTGAATTATGGATTTCAACAGGAGGGAGGCTGCTGCTCTATTATTCCTAGGTAAGTTGAAATTGTCCCTTACTATTTGGGTAATTGATTTTGGTTGTGGTAATCTGAAATGGAAATTACATCTGTTGATTATTGTTGAATGTGTATAACTTGGGTATGGCTGCCTATTCGTTGGGAATCAGATTCTTAAATTGGAAAAGAGGTCACTTTGTTGGTATGTAGTGGTTTAAAGTTGTAACTGGCATATGTAGAATGGATTCGTAGACGTTGATTATTGGAGCATAGTGCATACGCCTCTGTGATAATCAAAAACATCATGTTGGTGTTGTTGTGCCATCTTTGGATGTTGTCTATGCTGTCTTGAATATTATATGTAAAAGGTGGATATTATATTGATGAAAATTGGATATTGGTTACTGTCGAGGGATATCTTGAATAATCTGTTGTTATGATTGAATTGGTCTTGGATTGTGACAAGTTGTCTTGTTCTTCTGTTGGTGACCTACTGCAAATGATTTAATGGATGAAGAGCAAGTTGGTGAATGACCAAACTAAAGACAACTTTTGAAGGTCCTGTTAAGATGTGCTGCTGCTTTTGGGCGTGTTTCAAGTATGCAGGTATTACAAAGTCATTTATATAGTCTTGTACATGGAGTTAAGAATATATGAAGATGGCTTTAAAAATGATGCATTTGGTCATTTCGTGTTTAAGTAGACGCATTAACTGGTTCTCTACTCTGTTATGAGAAATATTGAATTATGATGAAGTACTATTCGGTTTATAAAGTTTATTTATCATGACACATTGAAGGAATGATAGGAACCAAAATCACCAAGAATACACTTTCAAATCTGTCCCAGAAAACTATCAATAACCGAGCTATTAGCAATCAAATGGGTCAAGCTCAAAATTCACACGTGAACTAGAGCTGTAATTTGGAGAACACAATTTTAACACATTCAGATGAGTTGCTTCAAAATTTCATTCCAAAAACCACTCTGGATTAGTAGATATGACGAAATCAATATTAACCCGAAACTAGGGTTTCAGCAAGACAGAAAAACCTTTCAGTAATCAAACGCAAATAACTCGTAATGTTTACAGCGAAATAACCCCAAATTTGGAGGGTAGTCAATTAACTCAGAAATAAACAACTTTTCAGAAGATACAAAATTGATCCAAGTAGCTTAAGGTTCCCAAAACAGAGCTGCAATCAGGCTTCCAGCAATCCGCAAATAAAAACAGATTCTGCGGCTAAAAGAGATTCAACAATAAACGTTACTCAACTCACACTTCTTGAATGAGCAACCGAACACCACACCAATAATCATATAATAGAACCTGTAAATGCCAAAAACAACCAGAAACAGCAAATAGGACCTTCAAGAATCCAGAAGAACAGCAAGGAGTCCGAACACCTCCTAGTAAGAGGGTCGACTTGCGGTTTCCTGGGAAGCAAACACTCTCCAAGGATGGAAACTTTCTTTTACCTCCACACCACAATCCTCACCACAAGGATAAGGGATTGGAAGAGATAATAACCCTGGATTTGCAAGGAAAAAAAGCTTCAAGAACTCCTTGCAAGGGAGATGGGAGAATCGGCTCAATGGAGGGGGGAGGCCGCGGGTAGTTCTTCAAAGAGAAGCAATCTTCTATTCAATCATCAACTGGTTCTTCCATTCGAAAATAGGGTATATAAAACCCTAAGGTTTTAAAACAAAATCATAAAAGGACTAAAATATCCCTAGGTAGCAAAAGACTAAACAAACCCTTAATTAAAACAACAACAATAAAATCCGAGTCTGAGTTTTGCTCTCTGAAACAAAGACATTTGACATACCAAATGGAGCTCAAATACAACATTAAATAGCTCGTTGAAAACCTCTGGATGTTGGCTACATTTGATATGAAGGACTGAAGTTGAAATGACGTCATCCCGATTGTCTAAAATCCACTTGAACTGTAGGAGGTCGGAATCTAGGCGGAAAAACAGCTCACAATTTTTTTCCAAAGATTGTAAAATCTCCATTAGCCCAAATGCCAACTCCAATGATGTTTATTTGATTCAAAAACCTGCAAAATAAATAAAAAGTTAGAGAATAAAAGAGCCCCTAGCTCGGGCTCAAGTTCTGGAACTTGGGGCACATTAAGGAATGAGCAACATTGTAGGTTACTACTATTCCGTTATAATTGTTAATGTTTAGGAGATTGTTATTAATGCATGATTGTTGTGGTTTTGAAGGTACGAAGAAGAGAAAGAAACAGAAAGGCGTTATGGATGCCAGGTTAGTGATACTTACTGTGCCTTGGTCTTTGGACCCTACATCGAGAATTAGGATTGCATGTTATGTGTTTACTAGATTTAGGTTCTTTTAATGAAGTGTTTATTAGACATTTATTGCATATAGAATTGTATGAGTCCACATACATATCATATGACATAATAATCTATGTAAATAGGAGTGTGGGGGTTCGGGAAGTTAATGACGTCCCACTGTCATATAGATCTGTGCTGGACGGATTAGAAAGAAAATAGGTTTGCGACATGGGATACCAGGGTTCATTGCTTCTTGTTCCAAAATCCCCAACGTTCTCGTAACAAAGGAGTGTATATGGCCTGGGTAACCCATTCATATATATATATTGCTCCTTTGTAGATTGGCCGGGTTACTCATGGTCCCACGGTGTTTATCATATATACACTCTTGACTTAAATTGCATTGTGTGATCATGAATGGCATATGCACTTCACTTTATCACTTACTAAGCATTAGGCTCATTAGTTTAGGTCTTGTGATGTAGGTACGAATGAGCAACAGATGAATAGGTGAACAACAATTGATGAAGGATTTGCACGGGTGGATCTTGTGGCTAGCTGGGCTAGAAAGTGAAAGTAAAAGTATTCGAAAAAGAGTTTTGTAACTTATTTATTGTTCTTTAATGTTTTGTTTTTATTCCGCTGCGTTTTATTCAAAGAATGTTATGGCTCTTGAGCATCAATTGAGAAAAGTGAAAGTAAAGCGATCGGGTTTTAGCGATCGGATGTTAGCGATCGGGTTTTATGAAAGAAAAAGAGACTAATGTTTGTACGAAAAGAAAAGTTTTGAATTTTACGTATTTTGAAAACTACAGGATGTTACAATTGGTATCAGAGCATCCCTAGTTTTAAAATCGATTCTGTAGACTGCCCACCAGCACAAGCTTGAACGTGAAAATCTTCATCGACTGTAAGTATTGTATGAGTTGTTTTCTCATTGTTGAAACAATTGTTTAAGTAATCATTTTGTTTTGTGATTGATGGAAAGAAATTATGATCAGGGAAAGTATGAGTGACAGGGATGAGATTTTTCATCGGTTGACTGGGTTGGCCAAACCAGCATTTGTTGCTTAGAGAAGGTATGAGAAAAGTAATTCCAATTGTGCAATATTAGGAATGATTGTAACTGATATAAGTATTTTCTTTTGATAGAATAGAATGGATATGAGAAAGGATAGACGTTACTGGAACTGTTTAGGTTTTTGAGTGCTGGAATTAGCTTTGGGGGAGTAAAGAAATGGGGGAAACTCCACCCAAATTTTTATAAATTGGGAAAAAGGGATAAGTGGAAATCAAGATTTTGTGGGAACTAGATAATTTGGTTTGATCGTTTATAAGATAAGGACTTAGGATAAGGGACTAGTTTAGGTTGAACTCAAAAATTAATCGAGTGTTGCTTCTTGGATAAATTAAATTTTTCTGTGTATTGGAGATTTGAAAATATTATCTATTTCAGGTCCAAGTTAAGTTGAGAATAATATTCCAGTATATTGGATAATTAATTATGGAGTGTTGGAAGGAATAGAAAATGGATAATAAGGTTTGTGTTAAAATTGGTTAAGTCGCTGTCCCGATTAGAATATGAGTAAATGAACCAAAACATGATGATAGAAAGGAGCCATTAAAGCGAGGATTCTACTCACACGCTACAAACATATTGACTTACTCAGCTTTGGCTGTAAGGAAAACGGTTACATCACGACCTACCTCGGATTGTGTGAGTAGGGTGATACTAAATTGTACAAGGACTTGAGGCACCGATGTGTAGAGGTGTAACAATATGGAGAAAAGTTGTGATGTCGTCTATGTGTGTGACTAAGTTGGATTTCAATTTGCTTTTTGTAAATTGACAAATTCAGAGAAGGAAACGGAGTTGAATTCGGAAACGGAAATGGTGACGAAGATGAAACGGTCAATAACGAACTTCGAATTGTGCGATGGATTTGGATGATACTCTAAATCTATTAATGTCAGTTGCAGGAATGAGTGAAGTAATTTGAGATTTTACGCTTCACGACAATAATTGTTGGAGCGTAATACGACTGGGCATAGTATGGTGGTATGCGACTGTGGGGTTTGGAACAATGAAGAACGAGTAAGTCCGAGAGACGAAATGAGCAAGTATTGGAATGTCGGATTTAAATTATGGAAAATATTAGGAAATGAGAAGAACAAAGAAACGAGAGACTGACAAGTTCCAAAGATCTAGAGTACAAAAAGAGTATAAACGACCAAAGTAGACGGGGATGATTATAATTAATTTATGGACAGGGTATTCAAGTACCCCAACATCAAGGAGCAAGTGAGAGTTTTGAGAAAATTCACACGTGCTGAGTACTAAAGTTGTGAAGTTTAGAGAAAAGGTAAGGAAATTTGTTATGCGAGGTAACCTGAAAGTGTATCACAAGGTTCGACAGATGATGGAGTCGATCAACTGTCAAATGGACATAATATCAGAGTAAAACATGAGGAAGAAGGATAATATTCAAGCAACTACATGACTTCAAAGAGAAATCGTAGGATCTTCACATGCTAAGCTTCGCCAAAAGAGTAAAAGCAATCATTTTGGCAGACGTTTGGCTAGCTCAAAGTGATGTTTTAAATGATGTATAAGTCAAAGATTGTCTAGTTTTGGCTTAACAGACATAAATGGTTAATCAAGGGTATATTTTATTGGAAATGTACGAATGAAGAGTAATTTTTATGCGTGAGGACGAGAATTTTGGAAGGTTTGAATCTCCAAAATGCAGTAAAGTTATGCACATGAAGATTATGTGACATAAATTATTGGTGTAAAAAGAAATAAATTGAGAAAGAAGCAATTCTTTTACGACAAATGAAGTTGATGAATTAAGAACTCAGATGTGAAATAAGAATTTCTGCTACATTTTGTGTTCTACAAAAGTGAAGAAGGTTGTAATCTTTGGACGTTTCGTACGTTTCGTATAAACGTATGATAAGAAGTTAGATTGAGTTTTAGATTGAAGGAATAATTATGCTGAGCAAATTTCGAGGATGAAATTTCTATAAGGAGGGAGGATTGTATATCCCGAATTTTTATATCAAAATTTAAAATTGATAATTGGAAATAATTGGAGATATTCAAATTAGTTCAATAAATTATCGGGATATTACTAATGATGTATGACGTAATCAATATGTTATAATGTTTAATTGAGAAAAATGGATTTTGGGACGAGTTGAGACGGTATTTGGTGTCCTCAACTCTAAAACTGTCATAGTGTGGACACTGCGGACTACAGCAGAACCGTCCGCTTTGAATATGTTCTAATTCTATGGACTTTGGAACGGTAGCGGACGACTGCGAACGAGAGAAAAATGGCGTCCGAATCAATATGTTCTAATTTTGGGAACTTTTGGATGGTAGTGGATGAAGCATACTACAGAAAAATGGCGTCCGAATGAATCTGTCCAAAGTCTAGACACATTCGAACGACTGTAGACGACTCATGCGGACGCTAAATTGCGTCCGAATATGCATTTCGAACGGTACAGATGAAGGACTAGGAACGCCTTTTCTCATTCGAAACTTGTTATGGACGATGCAGACAATATGTGAGGACGACGCACCCGTCCGGAAGGGAAAAAATGGCCGAAAAACCCATTTAAATCTTATGCTTCTCTCGTACGTATCTCAATTACTTTCGACTCTTTCAGCTGACGACATGTCCAAATGATGTAGGAGGCGCTTTGTTTGGCATCAACTCATTGGACCTCCATCCTTTGCTTCTCCATCGATGTACGTCTCCTTCTCAACTTCTATAAATCTCTATAGTCGGTGAAGTTTTCTGGACTCTTACAGAGTGTAATAGTGTGAGGTATTCTCCGTGAATTGCTTGAAGTGTGAAGAAAAAACAAAAAGAGAAGAAATAGAGAAAGGGAGCTCTTGGGTCTTGTTCCTCGGGTGAATTCTGGATTTCAACAGGAGGGAGGCTACTGCTTTGTTATTCCTAGGTAAGTTGAAATTCTCCCTTGCTATTTGGGTAATTGATTTTGGTTGTGGTTATCTGAAATGGAAGTTACATCTGTTGATTATTGTTGAATGTCTATAACTTGGGTGTGGCTGCCTGTTTATTGGGAATCAGATTCTTAAATTGGAAAAGAGGTCACTTTGTTGGTATGTAGTCGTTTAAAGCTGTAACTAGCGTATGTAGAATGGGTTCGTAGATGTTGATTATTGGAGCATAGTGCATATGCCTCTATGATAATCAAAAACATCATGTTGGTGTTGTTGTGCCACCTTTGGATGTTGTCTATGCTGTCTTGATTATTATTTGTAAAAGGTGGATATTATATTGATGAAAATTGGATATTGGTTACTGTCGAGGGATATCTTGAATAATCTGTTGTTATGATTGAATTGGTTTTGGATTGTGACAAGTTGTCTTGTTCTTCTATTGGTGACCTGCTGCAAATGATTTAATGGACGAAGAGCAAGTTGGTGAATGACCAAACTAAAGACAACTTTTGAAGGTCCAGTTAAGATGTGCTGCTGGTTTTGCGCGTGTTTCAAGTATACGGGTATTACAAAGTCATTTATATAATCTTGTACATGGAGTTAAGGATATATGAAGATGGCTTTAAAAATGATGCATTTGGTCATTTCGTGTTTAAGTAGACGCATTAATTGGTTCTCTACTCTGTTATGAAAAATACTGAATTATGATGAAGTACTATTCAGTTTATAAAGTTTATTTATCATGACACATTGATGAAATGAGCAACATTGTAGGTTGTTGCTATTCCGTTATAATTGTTAAGGTTTAGGAGATTGTTATCAATGCATGATTGTTATGGTTTTGAAGGTACAAAGAAGAGAAAAGAAACAGAAAGGCGTCATGGACGCCAGGTAAGTGATACTTACTGTGCCTTGGTCTTCGGACCCTACATTGCAAGAATTAGGATTGCATGTTGTGTGTTTACTAGATTTAGGTTCTTTTAATGAAGTGTTTATTAGACATTTATTGGATATAGGATTGTATTAGTCCACGTACATATCGTATGACATAATAATCTATGTAAATATGCGTGTGGGGGTTCGGGAAGTTAATGACATCCCATTGTCATATAGATCCGTGTTGGAGAGATTAGAAAGAAAATAGGTTTGCAACATGGGATACCAAGGTTCATTGCTTCCTGTTCCAAAATCCCCAACGTTTTCGTAACCAAGGAGTGTATACGGCCTCGGTAACCCATTGATATATATATATTGCTCGTTTCTGGATTGGTCGGGTTACTCATGGTCCCACGGTGTTGGTCATGTATAAACTCTTGACTTAAATTGCATTGTGTGATCATGCATGTCATCTGCACTTCACTTTATCACTTACTGAGCATTAGGCTCATTAGTTTAGGTCATGTGATGTAGGTACGAATGAGCAATAAATGAACAGATGAAGAACAGCTGATGAAGGATTTGCACGGGTGGATCTTGTAACTGGCTGGGCTAGAAGGTGAAAGTAAAAGTATTTGAAAAAGAGTTTTGTAACTTATTTATTGTTCTTTAATGTTTTTTTTATTCCACAGCGTTTTATTCAAAGAATGCTATGGTTTTTTAGCGTAAATTGAGAAAAGTGAAAGTAAAGTGATAAGGTTTTAGCGATCGGATGTTAGTGATCGGGTTTTATGAAAGAAAAAGAGACTGATGTTTGTACGAAAAGAAAAGTTTTGAATTTTATGTATTTTGAAAAATATGCGATGGATGATTTAATAAAAGGGATTATGTTTTGGAGTGGACTGAACCGGTTCAGTAAGAACCGAACCGGTTTAGCTTATTAAACATAGAATGGTCAAAGGCCATTATGTGTTTGTGCCTTTCATGTGCAGAACAGAGACGAGAGAAGGGAGAGACAGGGAGCGACGAGGCGGGCTTCCGATGTTGTGCGATGTTCAGGCGAGGCGGAACGGCAAGTCACGGCGGTTCGCTGCTAGGGCTCATCATTGTGGCTAGGAATCGATCCTACCGTCTACGAATTCCAGCTTCCCGCAAGGCGTAGTCGAGGTGAGTGAATTCCTTCCCTCTCTTTAGCGTTTGGTTGGCCGACGTTGTGACATGAGACGACCTAGAAAAGGAAGCACGTGTTAGAAACCCACGATGAGCGACAGGGAGGAGATGTAGATTCTTGATCGGATCCGGGAACTATCTAACGTGAGGTTCACGGATTCTAGATTTTTGAAGAAAATCTACCAATCGTAGGCAATGGTTCGGTTTTCCCTCGCTCAAACTCCCAATGGAAGTTTGAAAAGGGAAAACTTACCAGTTAGCTCAAGCACCACGAGCTTGCTAACAAGGAAGTCCTCTACTTCATCTCGGATTCGAAAATCCGGGGCTGACTCACGACAGGGTCGGGATTTCTCTCACGGAGGAGAAAGCTACTATTATATTAATTTGATCAAAAGTTTTTCAATGCATCTAATCCATGGATATTTATAGGCCTAGGTGATGATGAGTAGGGGATGATGGACGGCCAAGATGAGGGATGATGGACGGCCGAGATGAGGCAGGTGGTGGCAATATACATGACGTGCACGTGGCAGCTCCTGGTTGTTTTCTTTGGGTGGCAACATGCAGGCCCTTGGATGAATGTGGAATGAATGGCCAAGATTAAAGCTGGTGGAAGATAACATGCATGGCGTACACGTGGCAGCTCTTTCCTTGGGCTTGAAATGGATTGGACTTGGCCCATCAACCCATAACTGAATCATCACCATCTAACCTAACCAACAATCTAAATGCATGAATGAGTAAAGTTTATAACCATGCCTTACCCTCACAAAATAGGCTCAATGTTTGCCATGAAAATAAAATAAGAAATAAAAATGCAGAATTGAAAGGTTACACGTTTGGGATGCCAAGAAGACAAATTCCCGTCTGATGAAGCTCATAACATTCACGTGTGTCTCAAGTCAAGACATGCACAGGTTGCTCCCAATCCGTTGGGACAACATCCCAAATAGAATCAACCTTGAAGTTAATACCTGCAAAAGAAATAAGATCGTCAGTAATTTGGCTAAGTGACAGTAAGGACCTTGTTTACGATCGAGTAATAGGCCTCGGCCCCTGAGGCATGTCATCCCCTCTAGGTGAGCAAGGATTTGTCCTCAAATCCAATGGTTCGAGCTCTTCTTCCTCAATAGGGTCATCACCCGCGAAGGGTGATAGATCTTGGACATTGAAAGTGGCTGACACACCATAGTCTCCGGGAAGGTCAATCTTATAAGCATTATTATTTATCCTTTCCAAGACTTTGAAAGGTCCGTCCGCTCTTGGGAGTAACTTCGAATGTCTCTTGTCAGGAAACCTTTCCTTTCTTAGGTGCAACCATACCAAGTCCCCCTCTTTAAATGTCACTTCCTTACGCCTCTATTGGCATGTTTGGCGTAACCCTCATTGCTCTTCCTAATAGCCGCGTGGACTGTCTCATGTAATTTCTTAACTTGCTCAGCCTTATGTGCACCAGAGGCATTGATAAGGTCCTTGGTCGGCAAGGGTAATATGTCCAAAGGCGTTGAAGGGTTAAAACCGTATGCAACTTCAAACGGTGTCTTGTGGGTTGTCGAATGAACACATCGATTGTAACAAAACTCCAAATGTGGGAGAAGAACGTCCCAATTTCCCAATTTCTTTCCCACGACACATCTCAATAATGTGCCTAAAGTCCTACTGACGACTTCTGTTTGTCCATCCGTTTGGGGATGAAAGGATGTGCTAAAACACAGTTTTGTTCCCAATTTTCTCCACAACACATTCCAGAAAGTACTCAAAAATTTAGTGTCGCAATCCGACACGATTGAATGTGGTATTCCATGGAGATGGACAATCTCCTTAAAGAAGAGGTCAGCAATATTAGGGGCATCATCAATTTTATTACAGGCCAAAAAGTGAGCCATCTTTGAGAACCTATCCACGACCACTAAAATAGAATCCTTGCTCCTTGCAGTCCGTGGTAAGCCTAAGATAAAGTCCATACTTGCGTCAATCCAAGGATGGGTAGGCACTGGTAAGGGCATGTATAGTCCTTGCGGTAAGACTTTACTCTTGGCTTTCTTGCAAGTAGCACATTGCTCCAATAGATGGTGTACATCATGCATCATACGTGGCCAATAAAAATGCTCTTTAAGTAGCTCAATGGTTTTCTTTTCCCCAAAAATGTCCCGCTAAACCTCCACTATGAGCCTCTTTTACTAGGCTAAGTCGTAGGCTACCTCGAGGAATGCAAACTTTTCCTTTATGCATAAGGAATCCATCGATCAAACAAAAACCCCCATCGGGTTTGGTTAGGCAATTCGCATAATGAGAACCAAAATCTTCATCAGTTTCGTAAGCATTCTTGATCCACTCAAATCCAAAAAATTTTGTTCTCGATTCGGTGAAAAGGATTCTTTTGCGAGAGAGAGCGTCCGCGACTACATTCTCGTTTCCTTTCAAATACTTTAAAGTGTATGGAAACCTTTCTAAAAATTCGACCCACTTGGCATGTCTCTTATTCAATTTATGCTAACTCTTGATGTGCTTAAGTGATTGATGGTCAGAATGGATGACAAACTCTTTAGATAAGAGGTAATGTTGCCAATGTTCAAGTGCCCGAATGACTGCATAGAACTCTTTATAGTATGTAGAGTAATTAAGGGTAGCTCCTTTAAGTTTCTCACTAAAGTAGGCCAGAGGTTTGCCTTCTTGTGTTAGCACCGCTCCAATTCTAACTCCTGAAGCATCACTTTTGATCTCAAAAACTTTATTGAAGTCAGGAAGTGCCAAAACCGGAGAATTACACAACTTTTCTTTAATAGTATCAAAACTCATTTGGCATTTGGGAGTCCAAGCAAACTCTACTCCTTTCTTCGTTAATTCGGTAATAGGAGCAACAATAGAACTGAAATCTCGTATAAATCGCCGATAGAATGAAGCTAATCCATGGAAACTCCTTACTTCCAATATCCCATTTGGTGTAGGCCACTCTTTGATGGCCTTTATCTTTTATTCATCAGCCTTCATTCCATTCTTAGATATGATGAATCCAAGAAAATAGACCTTCTCTTGTCCAAAAGAACACTTTTTTAGATTTCCAAAAAGTTTTGCTTTGCGAAGGGTTTCAAATAGAACATTAAGGTGAGTGACATGTTGTGGAAGGTCTAGACTGTATACCAAAATATCATCGAAGTAAACGACAACAAATTTACCCAATAGGTCTTTTAATACATGGTGCATTAATCACATGAAGGTACTGGGGGCATTTGATAAGCCGAAAGGCATGACCATCCACTCGAATAAGCCGTACTTGGTCTTAAAGGCAGTTTTCCACTCGTCACCTTCTCGCATGCGAATCTGGTGGTACCCATTCTTAAGGTCCACCTTTGAAAATATAGATGCACCACAGAGCTCATCCAACATATCCTCGAGCCTTGGGATAGGATATCTATACTTGATAGTAATTTGGTTTATGGCTCAGCTATCAACACACATCCTCATGGTGCCATCTTTCTTGGGTACTAATAATGTTGGCACAGCACAAGGGCTCATTGATTCACGTATATAACCTCTATCCATCAAGTCTTGTACTTGGGTTTGAAGCTCTTTTGTCTCTTCTAGTCTCATCTGATAAGCCGGGTGGTTTGGTAAGGCTGCTCCAGGGGTTAAGTCAATTTGATGTTCAATACCTCTTAAAGGTGGTAACCCATGGGGTAGTTCTTCTGGAAAAATTTCTTGAAATTTGATCAGCAGGTGTTTGATAGGTGGTGGAATCTCTCCAAGTTCCATCACTCTATCCCGGAACAAGACAAGAATAAGTGTTTCTCCTCGAGCTATGCAAGTCCTCATTTCTTGTTTGGACATTAAGAGGTTTTCGTTGGTCTTCTGTTCTTTTCTCGCCGCGTGATCCTTAGAAATTTGTTCGGGAGTCATAGGTAAAAGCTTAATTGGTTTGCCTTCAAATTTAAAGGAATATTGGTTACAGAATCCATCGTGAGTTACCTTGGGATCATACTGGCAAGGTCTTCCGAGTAGCACATGGCTAGCCTTCATGGGAACAACATCACAAAGAACTGAGTCCTTGTATTTTCCTATTGTAAAGTCAACAGTTACTTGCTTAGTGACCTTGATGTCATTTTGATCATCCAACCAATGTAATTTATATGGGTGTGGGTGTGCAACGGTTGGCAATTGAAGTTTTTGGACCATGTCTTGCAAAGCAACATTGACACAACTTCCTCCATCAATGATTACAGAACACACTTTATCTTTAACAGCACAACGACTGTGGAATATGTTTTCCCTTTGACAGTCCTCTTTGATGTGTTGTGACATGAGAGCACGACGGATGACCATCAGTAGAGCTCCGTCTTGTGGAGGGCACGCATCATCATCAGTGTCAGTCTCCTCGGCAGTTGCTTGTTCATTGCTATATTGTCCAATATCATCTTCACTTTCCCATTCACCGGTATCTTCTCTGCAAATCATCACACGGTGGTTTGGGCAATCACTTGTGTAATGTCCTTTGCCATGGCATTTAAAACACAAGAGGTCCCTTGCCTTTTGGTTATTTCCAGTGGGCTTATCTTTGATAATGGCTTTGCTACTGGACTCATTTGGTGGCCAATTGCGTTTAGCTGGTTCTCTTCCTTTGTTCCAAGGAGGTGTAGAAATTGCATTATTGGAAGCTGGATGTTGTCTCCTAATTTCTTGAGGTTTCGGTGTAAACTTGGAGGGATAGTTGACGTTTCTTTTGCGGTTAAGTTGCCTCTCAATGGTTAGGGCTAATTGTACAACCATGTCCATGGTCTCTAATTGTTGCAACTCAATCGTATCTCCAATTTCTCGGTTAAGACCTCTGATGAATCTGGCAACAACTTGTTCTTCAGGTTCTTCAATTCCTCCACGCATCTTAAGCGTCTCAAATTCGGTGAGATATTCGTCAACGGTTTGATTGTTTTGTCGCAAGCTATGGATTTGTTGGTAAAGTTCATGCTTATAATGCTTGGGGACGAATCTCTTATGCATGAGGTTTTTCATCACATCCCATGTAGGAATTGGATACCCCACTTCTCGCATGTGTCGGGCTTTTATATTGTTCCACCATAAGGCCGCGTGGTTTGTCAATTCGAGGGCTACGAGTTGGATCTTGACTCGCTCGGAATAATCATGGCAATCGAATACCTTTTCAACTTTATCTACCCAGTCGAGGAATGTGTTTCCATCACAAGTTCCATTAAAAGGTGGGATAGATATCTTAGCATTTCGTAGATCTTGCTCATCTTTATAGCATCTTGGACGATAATTCTCTTCCTCATCTAACGTCCATTCATCGTCTTCCAAGTAGTCGTAGTTTCGGGTCCTTCGTCTTTGAGGCTCGACCCGCTCGTCCTCGTATTGGGGTCTTGGTTCATAGAAGCGTTCTCTTGGAACTTCTCCTTGATGTCGCTGAGGTGTCTCTTGATATCTTCTCTGCTCGGGAATAAAATTCTGGCCATTATTGCGTCCAATTTGTTCCATCACTTGACGTAAACCCAAAGATACGTCTGCAAGTTGCTTACCAAGGTCTCCAACTGCGCCCGTCAAACCATCCAATTGGCCTTGAAGACTTGACTCACCCCCTTGGTAAGGTTCGGAATCTGGAGTAGGTACCTCATGACTTTGGTCTTTTGCTTGAGTTTCTCGGAGTGTCGCGCTTCTTGTTTTCATACTACTCATTAGGAATTATTTATTTAGTCAATGAATTAACCTAACATGTGCGAAGATAATCCCTAATAGGAATGATTTATTTAGTCATGAATTAACCCTAATATGGTTTTCTAACTTCAAAGCATTATTTGGTTGTAATTCGACTTAGCCAAATGACGACTAGATCTCCGAAAGAGCTTTCCAACGATATATTATGGGTAAAAATCTGAAACCCACAGCAAAAGTTATGGCAGTTCTAAGTCAACTCGCACAAAACAAAATGATAGTTAAAAAATGATAGCAGATTCAAGCTATGGCGGATATGACATATCAAAATGGTAAAGGATAGCAGATATGATAGTTCAAAAGTTATGGCAAGGAAAACTAATACAAAGGAAAATGCGTGCGATAAAATAGATCCGATTGGCAGCCAAGTAAGGGAAGCGACTGAGGCTCTGATACCACTTGACACGAGACGACCTAGAAAAGGAAGCACGTGTTAGAAACCCATGATGAGCGACAGGGCGGAGATGTAGACCCTTGATCGGATCCGGGAACTATCTAACGTGAGGTTCACGGATTCTAGATTTTCGAAGAAAATCTACCAATCGTAGGCAATGGTTCGGTTTTCCCTCGCTCAAACTCCCAATGGAAGTTTGAAAAGGGAAAACTTATGAGTTAGCTCAAGCACCACGAGCTTGCTAACAAGGAAGTCCTCTACTTCGTCTCGGATTCGAAAATCCGAGGCTGACTCACGACAGGGTCGGGATTTCTCTCACGGAGGAGAAAGCTACTATTATATTAATTTGATCAAAAGTTTTTCAATGCATCTAATCCATGGATATTTATAGGCCTAGGTGATGATGAGTAGGGGATGATGGACGGCCGAGATGAGGGATGATGGATGGCCGAGATGAGGCAGGTGGTGGCAATATGCATGATGTGCACGTGGCAGCTCCTGGTTGTTTTCTTTGGGTGGCAACATGCAGGCCCTTGGATGAATGTGGAATGAATGGCCAAGATTAAAGCTGGTGGAAGATAACATGCATGGCGTACACGTGGCAGCTCTTTCCTTGGGCTTGAAATGGATTGGACTTGGCCCATCAACCCATAACTGAATCATCACCATCTAACCTAACCAACAATCTAAATGCATGAATGAGTAAAGCTTATAACCATGCCTTACCCTCACAAAATAGGCTCAATGTTTGCCATGAAAATAAAATAAGAAATAAAAATGCAGAATTAAAAGGTTACACGTTTGGGATGCCGGGAAGACAAATTCCCGTCTGATGAAGCTCATAACATTCACGTGTGTCTCAAGTCAAGACATGCACAGGTTGCTCCCTATCCGTTGGGACAACATCTCAAATAGAATCATCCTCGAAGTTAATACCTGCAAAAGAAACAAGATCATCAGCAATTTGGCTAAGTGACAGTAAGGACCTTGTTTGCGATCAAGTAATAGGCCTCTGCCCCCGAGGCATGTCACGTTGATGGTTGGTGTTGGTATGGGATTGGGCTGGCATTTTTCCGAGGGAACGCTGGCTTGGCTTCCGGTTCGGCCTAGACCGACCAGAGGCAAGTGGTCCTACTTTTGTTCGGGTGGATTTGGTTTTCAGCTACACAGACTACACCATCTTCTCTCTAGAATTCCTACATAGAGTAGGGGACAGCCTCTGAAGCAGGAGGAAATTGGGGGGAGTGAGAGGATAGCTCTCTGGTATTGTTGAGGGCCGAGATAGAGAGAGAGAAGGCAGGGGATGATTTGGGTGGTTCTGAAGCTGGAGTTGAAGCTGCTGCAGTCTGTGTGATGAAGCGGCTGCCATCCGTGGACTACTGGAACTGCTGCTGTGAATCTGTCGGAGCTGGGGTAAGAGTTGCTATCGCAGCTGGAGTGGTCCGTCCCGATTTTCGATTTGTCAAATGGTAAGGAATAGGTATTGTCAGTTGTCTAAGCCCTACCCACGAGTATGTGTACGTGCATCAAGTATGGTTGTGAATCTTTGTTGTTGGCTGTTTGTTTCCTGGAATGTTTTGCTTAGTGGAAATGGTAGAGTATGTGTTCATACGTTTATTTGTCGAATGCTTTCTATATTAGATACTCAGTATGTTTCTGTGCATAGCTATTTTACATGTATTTGTTGCTGTTAGTTACTAGTTGACATTCTAGATTGGTTTTATGGACCTGTTAATGCTCTATAGACTTGGGTGTTATTATATTGTTGTTATGCTTCATGTTATTCATTTGTCGTTGACTGCTTACTGTTAAATAATTGCTAGATGGCTTGTAGACGATAAACTCTTGAATGTTATCCTGTTGTTAGAGTAGTGTTGCTTTCCTGCATTATCGTTAGCTCCGTGAACTTTGGCTTCGTGACATTTCATACTTCCTTAATATTAGTTGTCCTCTTTACTGCAACTGCCTTGTGTGCATGGCTTAGATTCTTTGTTAATAATGTAGAACTGTTTAGTTATTTAGATTTTGTTCTTAACCCTTTCCTTACTAAGCCTTTTTAGGCATACAGTTTACTCGTGGTGTAGGTACCCACGGGAGAAGATAGCATCTGATTAGAAGCAATGGATGAGGGATTTGCACGCGCGAACTTGGGGTTGGCCAAGCTACGAGAAGTAAGACATAATCGGGTTGTAAATTAAATCAAGTTTTCTGAATTGTAAATTAAGCGTATTTAAATTGTTTAGTATTTTCTTAATCAAATGAATTTCTTTACGCTTTCGCAGTATTTTAAAATACATGACTCTAACGCTTCCGCATTTTTTATTAAATAAACAATTTTTATAACGAGTTTTTACGAACGGTTAGTAGTGGTCCGAATTAGGCGCGCTCTGACACGTTTTCTCAAATTTTTACGCATTTTCAAAAAGTGTTGACAATCTGGGTCGTTACAGTTGGTTTCAGAGCAGGAGTTTTAAAAAAGATTTCGTGAACTGCTCTGATCGTTTTTAAAACTAAATCTCTCTCTTGTTTTAAAACAATTTAATTTTTGTAAAAGTCGAACTGGTAATGTAGCTTGCCTGCCAGCCCCAACCTCAATATGAAAATCTTTCATCGGCTGTAAGTATTTCGATTAAATCATTATACTTCAATTTAATTGCTTTACTTATTTTCCTTAGATGTGCATATTTATTTTTAATGACATTAGAGTTAAGGAATGAGTTAGTAGGATGATGGTAAGGGTAGAGAATGCTGGAACTGTTTGGGAATTCACTTTTATGCAGGGTTTGAGGGAGTCTAAAAACAAATGAGACTCTGGCCAAATTTTTGGAAATAAGAACGAGGATTAAGTGGAAAGGGACGTAGGGTTAAATGGAGTCAGATAGATATGCGGAGTCAGATAGTTATTCACATTTTCAGGCATAAACGACGAACGAATCACGAGCAACAAGAGTGACTTAATAAATGAAAAAAAGCGAACAAAAAGCGAATTTCAAATTAAATGTTTCTGTGGTACCGGTAGCTTAGCCCTGCACAGGAACTGGGAAAGTAAAGGAAAGAGAATGGCAACGCTATGAATTAATAAATGATAAGAGTGAACTAATCAACAGTGAACTAAAGGAATGACCAATCATTAGCAGGCTTCGGTCAGAGGATGCCATTGCTGCTATACCGGAGGTAACAAACGGAAAAAGCGAAATATACCGATAAACTAAAATGTAAAAGATAAAAGTGTAAGAAAAGATGAGACGATACAACGGCTAGATAAAGGGTAGATGTGATGGTAAGGGTCATTGGGATTAAGTGTGGTAGCTTAGAGAGTCAGTTGAACCTTTCAACAAACGAGCACATAAACCGAACGGGAAACGGGAACAGAAACAAAAACCTCGGATCACCGAAATGGAGACAGAAACTGTATAAGCACGTTAATCAAAACGGAGATGAAGTTTCCACAATTGGAAGTGGAAATTGAAACGGAGATGAAGTTTCTAGAAATGGAAGCAGAAACGGAAACAGAGACAAAATTTCTAAGAATGGAAGCGAAAACGAAAATGGATACGGGAATGCTTACGATCACGGGAACCAAAACAGATACTGAGGTGGAAACGGGAATGGAAATATAACCTAAAACGGGAACAGGAATGGAGATAGAAACAAAAACAAAGTTTCCAAAGTGATTTATGGTAATGGATACCAGAACGGGAACGGAAACGAGAACAAAAAATGGTATTGACACACAAACTGGGAAGCACAAACGGGTTAGAAACCTAAGAGGGGTAAATGAATAATAGAGTAGCACATCGAAAGTGTGGAAGAGTGAGTTTGATGGTTGGATCGACTTTGGTGTTGGATATTGTCAAGCCGATCCATTAGCTAGAGTTAGGCAAACGTCAGTTCGAGAGGGGTAAAAGTCAAATCCTAGAGTAAGCTAAGAACACCAATCAGGTAGCTAGCAAAGGGTTTGGATGGGTAAATAGCAATCGTTAAGGGGAAAATTTTGAGGATGAAATTTATATAAGGGGGGAAGTATGTAATACCCCATTATTGATATATTACTAGGCGTATTAGGAGCGTAAGGCCTTGGGGTATTTTAGTAATAAGAAATAAATTAGATTTAATTTGCTAAATTAAATCAGTAGGGGGATATTATAAATTTATGGATAAATTTAGAGGTGTAAGTGAGTAATTAAATAAAAGGGGTATTTTAGAGTAAATGAATAAATTTGAGGTAATTTAATTAACTAAGTGAGTAATTTAATAAAAGGGATTATGTTTTGGAATGGACTGAACTGGTTCAGCAAGAACTGAACCGGTTCAGCTTATTAAAACACAGAATGGACAAAGCCATTATGTGTTCATGCATTTTGTGGGCAGAATAGAGACGAGAGAAGGGAGAGACAGGGAGCGATGAGGGAGACGCGCCAGTGAGCGAACGAGGAGATGAGGCAGGTTTTTGATGGTGCGCGACATCAAGGCAAGGCGGAATAGTGAGGCGCGGCCGTTCGCGGCTAGGGTTCGCTATTTGGGGCTCGAGATCAATCTTGCGGCGACGAATTTTTGCTTCCGGTGAGGTGTAGTCGAGGTGAGTCAATTTCTTCCCTCTTCTTCGCATTTGGTTGGCCGACATTGATGGTCGGCATTGGCAAGGGATTGGGCTGGCATTTTTGCCAGGGAACGCTGGCGTGGCTTCCGGTTCGGGCTATATTGGCTAGAGGCCAGTGGTCCAGCTTTCAGTTCAGGTGGATTTTGTTGTCTGCTATATAGACAACACCATCTTCTCTCCAAAATTTGTACGTAGCATTGGGGATAGCCTCTGAAGCAAGAGGAAATTGGGAGGGGGGGTGGTGGTGGCTTTGTCTCCTAGCGTGGGGAGCATAAATGAAGCACAAAAGAGTTAGAGGTGAGCTCTCTCGTATTGTTGAGGGCCGAGACAGAGAGAGAGAAGGCAGGGGATGGCTTGGGTGGTCCTGAAGTTGGAGTTAAAGCTACTGTTGTCATTGTGATAGAGCTGCTGTCATCTGCAGACTGCTGGCACTGCTGCTGTTAAGCTGCTGGAGCCTGGGTCAAAGTTGCTGTTAGAGCTGGAGCGGTCTGTCTCGGTTTTTGGTTCTTGAAATGGTAAGGAAAGGGTAGTGTCGGCCATCTAAGCTCTACCCACGAGTATGTGTCCGTGCGTCGAGTATGGTTGTGAATCTCTGTTGTTGGCTGTTTGTTTCCTAGAATGTTCTGCTTAGTGATAATGCTAGAGTATGTGTTCATACATTTATTTGTCGAATGCTTTCTATATTAGATACTCGGTAAGTTTCTGTGCATAACTATTTTACATGTATTTCTACTGTTAGTTACTAGTTGACATTCTGGATTAGTTTTATGGACATGTGAATGCTCTATATACTTGGGTGTTATTATATTGTTGTTATGCTTCCTATTATTCATTTGTCGTTGACTGCTTACTGTTAAATAATTGCTGGATGGCTTGTAGACAATAAACTCTTGAATGTTATCCTGTTGTTAGAGTAGTGTTGGTTTCCTGCATTGTACTTTTGCTTCGTGACATTTCATATTTCCTTACTATTAGTTGTCCTCTTTACTGCAACTGCCTTGTGTGCATGGTATAGATTCTTCGTTTATAATGTAGAATATGTGTTCATACATTTATTTGTCGAAAGCGCACAAGGATAAATGAAGCACAAGAGAGTTTGAGGAGAGCTCTCTGGTATTATTGAGGGCCGAGACAGAGAGAGAAGGTAGGGGATGGCTTGGGTGGTCCTGAAGTTGGAGTTAAAGCTACTGCTGTCATTGTTATGGAGCTGCTGTCATCCATTGACTGCTAGAACTGCTGCTGCTAAGCTACTGGAGCCGGGGTCAGAGCTACTGTCAAAGCTGGAGTGGTCTGTCTCCGTTTTTGGTTCTTCAAATGGTAAGGAAAGGGTAGTGTCGGCCGTCTAAGCCCAACCCACGAGTATTTGTGTGTGCGTCGAGTATGGTTGTGAATCTCTGTTGTTGGCTATTTGTTTCTTCGAATGCTCTGCTTGGTGATAATGGTAGAGTATGTGTCCATACGTTTATTTGTCGAATGCTTTCTATATTAGATACTCGGTATGTTTCTGTGCATAGTTATTTTACATGTCTTTGCTGCTGTTAGTTACTAGTTGACATTCTGGATGAGTTTTATGGACCTGTGAATGCTCCATATGCTTGGGTGTTATTATATTGTTGTTATGCTTCCTGTTATTCATTTGTCGTTGACTGCTTACTGTTAAATAATTGCTAGATGGCTTGTAGACGATAAACTCTTGAATGTTATCCTGTTGTTAGAGTAGTGTTGCTTTCCTGCATTATCGTTAGCTCCGTGAACTTTGGCTTCGTGACATTTCATACTTCCTTAATATTAGTTGTCCTGTTTACTGCAACTGCCTTGTGTGCATGGCTTAGATTCTTTGTTAATAATGTAGAACTGTTTAGTTATTTAGATTTTGTTCTTAACCCTTTCCTTACTAAGCCTTTTTAGGCTTATAGTTTACTCGTGGTGTAGGTACCCACAGGAGAAGATAGCGTCAGAATAGAAGCAGTGGATGAGGGATTTGCAAACGCGAACTTGGGGTTAGCCAGTCTACGAGAAGTAAGACATAATTGGGCTGTAAATTAAATCAAGTTTTCTGAATTGTAAATTAAGCATAATTAAATTGTTTAGTATTTTCTTAATCAAATGAATTTCTTTACGCTTTCACAGTATTTTAAAATACATGATTTTAACGCTTCCTCATTTTCTATTAAATAAACAATTTTTATAACGAGTTTTTACGAACGGTTGGTAGTGGTCTGAAATAGGCGTGCTCCGACACGTTTTCTCAAATTTTTATGCATTTGCAAAAAGTGACGAAAATTCGGGTCGTTACATATTGCTCTCTGTAAAGGTCATAGTCACTGCATAATTACACTTCTTGTTATGTATCTACTCTATTAGTTTGGTTACTGCTCTGATGCCTACTTCTCTGATGGACTCAGTTGAGAATGATACTTTGTTGGTTATTTACTCTATCTCTATTTCGTTACTGCTACGATAAATGTTGCTGTTTTTCTTTAACTGCTGAGCATGTTTAGTTACCCCTTCATTGTGAATTGTCTACTGGTTCTCTGTGGATATTCCTCTATTGATCTGTAAGTGGTACTCTAGTTGTTAGTTCCTGTTTTGCTGTAAGTTTATAGATTTCGCTTCTTGAGTTTATTTCTCCTATGTACAGTTGATTTTTGGATAAAGCATCTGTCAATTATAAAGCATGAATATTCTTTGTACTGATGTTCCATTTCCTAGATATTATGCTACCTTTGTTCATTATGCCTACGTTTATCCCATGTCGTTGATTTATTGATCTAATAAGCATGTTACCGCCAATGATTAACTACTGTATTTAAAACGCTACTTTGTAATCCATGATATGTCCCCTAGTTGTTAATAAAAGGAAATGTTAGCTCATATTTAGATAACTGTGAAATATTCCGTTTTAGAATATTACTCCATGATATAGCATGTTATTAGTTCATACCGTGTTCCATGCTTTATTGCTATCTTTCTATTTAAAATTATGCTATGCTAATTGCAATTACATGATATTGCCTCGTTTAATTTGCTAATCCTAATTAATTGGATTATTACTCATCACCATTGTATTATATTATGTTGCCTGGTAATATAGGTTGTTGACTTGCTTTTAGTTGTTGGCTTGGAGTTAATTTAATTGTATTCGTTTCATTTCCTGTTAAATGATATTGATAAATACCATTGTAATTATTGTCCCGCATTGACATGCATCATGCTAATAGAAACAATTAGCAATGCCATGTTTGATTGGTAATCACATCCATTTCATGAGAGAGAAATGGATAAAGTAAGTGAATGTAAAACAATTGGAGGTTGGGGAGGTAGTTCGAATCTAACCAGGTAGACTTATGCTCTTCCCTTGTCAGGTCGCAAGAGCCTTTCGACCTAAGGGTTAGATGCCGACTTGCTGCTATTCTCCCTGCAACGGATACCTCCAATGTCTCAACTCAATGTACGAGTTAATGCATATAACCATGAGTAAAGAATACTTTGGGTGGACTCTATTATGATATAATCAATTATAGACATGCATCATATGGCATCTCATTTCTGGCTAAGCTTTAAACTCATAGTTTACTTGTTGTGTAGGTAATTTTCTGGATGTTAGCATTATCGGAGTGGAGGAGGAGGTACTACTCGTTGAGCAGTTGGGTTATCCAGTTGAATCGATCTGAGGGCTTATGGCTCGCAAAGAAAAAAATGTTGTTTTGACATGGTTTGAGAAATGATAAATGTTTTGCGAAACTAAGAACTCGTGTTTAATATTCAAACCGTATTTTGGATTTATTAATGTTTGTGCTTTTTACTCTAATTTATTTTTTGCATTTTGATTTATCTCGCTCAATTTAATTCATTTCCTCTCGTACATTTTAAATAAATAAAAAGAAAATTTTTACACGAAAATTAAAAGGAAAAGGTTTCAAAATTAATGCGGGGCGTTACAGTGGCACTCAAGTTGTCACCTAATGAACAACCCAACTTTGAGAGGACACACAATTTCCAAGTAATCTCAATAGCCCCATTGGCAATGCAATGACACTTGACCATGAGACGAGGTTTGGACTAATGAACAAGCATAAAAGCACTTGTGCTTTTTCAATGATCAAACGCATATTCAATAACATTAGTGAAATATGCAACTGAAAAACAATTAGAATGAGACAAGAATAAACCAAGATGCTTAGTAACCTAAAGATAAGGGAAGATCATATAAATAGCATTGTAATGAACATCTGGGGTGAACGCCATAACTGACAGATTGTGTTAATGGCAAGGGCAACTAAAGTATACTAAAAACCCTTGGTTTAGTGATAGCCCTTGCCTGAGCTTCTTAGAGGTTGAGAGAGTCATGAGCACTATCAGATTTCAACTTCTAAACCCAAAGGAACCATATTATATTTTGGGCAAAGGTTTGACGAACAAAGGTGTATCTTTTGTTGAGATGCAAGGAATTAATCTCTCTATCCATTGTTGAGATCCACCAAGGATGTTTATAAGCCTCCTAAAAAGTAAGTAGAACTTCAATGTGAGTTTGAATCAGAAAAATCAGCAAGTTAGTAAGAGGTGTGGGAGAGTTCAGCTCTCAAATTCTTGATGATTGTATTCCACCTTTCATTTGTGTTAGAGATCGAATAATTACCAAAAAAAGAAAATAAAATATGGGAGACCAAATTTACGTGAAAAACTCCTTTTAGAAAAAAATCACAAGCAGAGGAATAAATCTACTATGAAGATCGAAATACAACCAAAAGTTTTACGACTCTAGCTTATATGAATTTATATAGAAAACAAAACCCTAAATGAGATCTACAATGTGGATTCATCGCCGTAGCCCACTAAAATCTAACAATCTCCACCTTGACATGAATTTTATGAAAGAGATCTATAGCACTTATAAAATCTGTAATTTTTGGATTTTATATTTTTTATGAGTAAATATTTCGCTGTGATCGAGTCAAATTTTCTTATGTTGACTAATTCCTTTCCATAAGTCGTGGGTCTTTAGCCAAGTGTGAAAGGGGTCTAGTGAATGGTTAATCGTGTGTTCCGTCTTCCCCTGTGGCCTAGAACTGCAGGATGCTATTCTGTAAGTTCTCGTTCCCATAGATCAAGTTTTGAGTTATGTCGATTTTGTCGAATTATGATTTAAGGAATTTATTTAATATTTATAATATATTAATTTATATTATATTTTTCAAATAAAATAATTAAATTTTATTTTTACTCTTTTTATTTAATTTAAAATTTATTTTTTAAGAGGAGAAACCTTCTCCTTTGCTGGAGAACGGTTCTCAGCCGAGAAGGAAAGGAGAGGGAGGAGGGAGAATCGACGAGCAATTCTTGTCATTTTTCTATCTGATTTGTGTTTGTGCCATTTTATATTGCGTCTTTCGTAAAGACGTCTCGCAGGTAAGTCAATTTCTAGCCTCGTTTTCTCATTTAAAGTTTGGGTACTTTTGTGGCTTCAGATTCGAGCTTGTTAAACTCGAATATGGCTGAAATTTTTGGTTTATGTAGAAGTATTGGCTGCTTGGAGACCAAAAATAGGAGAAATGACATATTTTCCATTAGAAAACAGCACCTGACCGCTGTCTGAGTGGACCACTGGAAGAGCCCAGTCAACAGTGAATGATCCAGCATGTGTAGGCAACGCACTGGTCAACTTAAGATTGTGGTGGTCGTCCGCAACGATGGATTGCAGATGCAAGTGTAGTTGACCGCGATAGTGAGGATCGACCACAGTTCTGTTTCTAATTTACCTTAAACTGGTTAGATTGTGCATAAATGGACCCAGGTTGACTGTGGGGGAGGGGGGATGGTCCCTGGTTGACCGTATAGTGTCATTTGTCATGCTTTTGAGTTGTTTACGCATCGGTTGGGTTCCTAGACTAGCTCTAGGACCCTTCCACTATTTCCTTGTTATTGTTGAAGGAAATTCTTAAACTTTGGAATGGTTTTAGGCTCAATTGAGTTTTAGATTTCTAGCCAATTTTCGATGAGTTTGTATTCAGTTGATCGTCATTGAGTCTAGTCAACACTGTGAGGTCCTAGTTGACCTTCACTTTGCCTCGTCGACAGTTGTGTGGCCTCAGTTGACCACTATTTTTTCTTGTCAACATTGTGTAGTTCTAGTTGACCACCGTTGTGTCTTGTCAACATCAGGTGGTCCCAATTGAGCATAGTCGAGTTCATTTGACTCCAGCTATGTCTTCTTGACTACTAGGTTTCTAGGTTCATAAGTTTTGTATTTCGTCAACCACACCTATGTCTTGTTGACCAAGGGGGTCTTTCTGGTTAATTATGATTGTGCTTGGTCAACCACAATGTTGTTTCATGAAGTTTGGGGTTTAGTGATATTCACTTGGCTTTGTCAACTAAGTTTGTTTCTAATCGTATAGGTTCTCAGTTCAAGGTGGAGGTTTTGTCACCCCTTGTGTTTAAATAAGTAGTCTTGTGTTAATTAGTTTTGTTACCGATTATTAAGATTTTGACATCAACCTTGTCATAGTTCTAAAGATGTCACTAGTTTCGACTCTCACTTCTGATAGCGCATGGAGCTGGGTAGTTAGTAAGGTTGTTGTGGTCGTTTATGAGGTACAGATTTTTACTCCTTATGCACTGCATTGCATCATAGTTTTCTAACTAATATTTATGGAATATCATAAAAGAAAACACAACGGGGACTGTTTTGATAGCACGTCTATTTTTACGTGTACATACGTTATTTTCTCATACTTAATCGTACATAGTATTTTGTTTGGTATTCTGTGTATATATTGGGAGGATGAATCCTCTTGATGCTTTGGGCAGTCTTAACATTAAAGCATCACGAGGCTATCCCTTACTATCTTTTGTTGTGTGAAGATTGTTTGTTTGTACGTGCAAAATGGGTAATAGGCCACCAATGACATGTCCTTGGATTTCAAATATCGAACATCAAATGAGTAATAAGGATGTGATGACAGGCTTCTTGGGTTTCGAATCCCAGAACCTGGTAGGGTTTTTAGTCAAATAGATCATAAGGTTGTTAGTCGTTGAGTTTTGCTCTCCTAGTACCTTTTAATTTTATGGGTGGCATGACAGCTCGTAGCTCTGTTTGCCAGTAACCCTTGTCAACTTGGATCTAATAGGTAGCTAGTTGAGGAGTAATCTTGTGTTGGCAACCTCATTTGTTACTTTGATTATACGGGTTGTGTCATTATGAAGCATAGCTCGCAAGAAACTTGAGTGACGTGCTGGATCTCCGCATCGCTATCATTTTTATTCCTCTGCCTCATAAGGTGTTGTTATCGACGGATGGCCACCTTTTCTATAATATGTACTGGATGGGTCCTTGCGTGACCATCCTTTTTCATTGATGATGTTTTTAGATGTAAAACAACGTTGGCATATTTTTGTGATATAGTTGTCTATGTATAAAATATGTTTTGATAAAAGCTTCATCGATGGCCCACTAGTCTATTTTGATAAAATAATGAAGAGATTTTGAAGTTGATTTAAAAATCCATGTACAGTAAAAAGAAGCATGATCTTGGTTTTTCGAAAGATATGTAGAACTGTTTTCTCTTGCATTGCACTTAGTATAGATTCCCCTACTAAATTAGTCACTCACCCCTTAGACTATATTTTTTCCCAGGTTTGATGTATAGGTTCTATACGAGGTCGTTTTGAATTGTTTTTCGATATTCCCCTTTTGGGTGCTTCGTTCCCCTTGAATGGGTGGAGGTCAGTCGGTCCTATCCCTTCGTCTCTAGTACATAAAAGTTGATGTTTGGTGTTGTTTAGTTTGTTTCCTACACAATGATTTCTTTCCTGTGATTATCAACTATCTTGACTCTTGTTGATCACTCTGTGGACTCTAAACCATGTGTTTTAGGTTTTTGGCTTACTTTCATGATTAAGACTTTCGCTTCATCCTAGCCTTGGGTTGGGCGATCGGCTATGTAACTACCCGGTTTTTCGTAAATCATTTGAAATCCGTGGAAATTTGAATTTTCCTTTTTAAAACAAAATGTATCAGAGTGCGACATAAACTGGACTGCTACAAACCTTTCGTCAAACTCGTTATAAAAATCCAATTAATAAATTGCGGAAGCATTATAAAATCATTTTTTTAAAACGTTGCGGAAGCGTAAATCGTTAATAAAGAAACTTAATGAAAGAACAAAATAATTAAATACACTAAAGAGAAATGAAAACTGAAGATTTAAATACACTTTTATTACAATCGTGCTCTCTTTGGTTCTAATCCACCTGGTCAGCCCCAATCTCGCTCGTGCAAATCTTTCAGCCCAGCTTTAGATTATCTGTTCATCGTTTTGCATTGACTCCTAATTCTTTACATTTATTTTCACGTATAGGTACCTACACCTACACCACAAGTAACTGTAAGTCCAAAGACTTACTAAGGAAAATGGTTAATACAATTATGCTTATGACTCTCTTTAGTTCTTTTGGAATGGGGGCCACCCAAACCAATCCTTCCATTACGTTCGTTCGTTCGTTTGTTCGTTACTTGTAAATCGAGCTGGAGATTGGAGGTTGTCCTTTGAGATGACCTAGTTTGATCAGCTTCTAACCTCCTGTGAGCACACTAGTCCCTTTCCCGACCAGATGAGCGTGTATCCTAGCTGATAGGCTAGATCCGAACTACCCATCTACCACAACTCCCTTCTATTTTTTTTTCGCTTTAGGCGTATCTCACCCTCGAGGTTTCGTTTTCCTTTCCCTTTAGGCGTATCCTGCCCTTGAGGCTTATTCTCAGTGATAGGCATGTTCTGCCTATCCTAAATATTCTTTTCTACTTCTTTATTCCTAAACATCTTTCTTCACTCATGCATGTATGAGTGCCACCCCAAAGTGGCACTTCCTACGGGTTTATATTATCATGATACATGACCATACATTCTCAACCTAACATGATGCATGATGCTTCATAATATAACATTCATAGAAATTGAGGTGCGCATAAAATAAAAGTAGCTGGAATTGAAAGAACATATAAAAAATAATGGTAATTGAAAGCACATAGCAATGAAGTCAACCAATATTACAAAGAACATTTATAATATTGACTACAAGAATAAAATGCCAATTATCTAGTTGACTTCCTAGTCCATTTACATGCTTCCTACAATTATTATTCTAGGAAATTATTCTAATCAGATATCCAAGTAATTTACCATGCTTTGTTTAAAAGAAAAATATCATGCTAAGGACATGTAATCGAAATCGAGATTGTAAGCAATACCACCAAAGCAATTACAAACGCACATTCACATAATAAAAGAGATCCTTGAGACATGTTATCCTAATCAATTACATGCTCAAGTTTAATTACTTTAGTTACTGACACTAGTTTATTAACAATGCTACCATTATTAGTTTAGTTACCTAACATGCTCAAGTTAACTACTTATCTTAGTTGATTAACATGTGACTTAAACACAGAAGAATTAACAAACTTAGTTAATTGCATGCTTTAATTACTAATCAAAATACATATTATTAGCGTGAGTTAATTAATGACTTAATTAAACTAGTTACTTATACATGCTCAGGTTTAGTTCATTGCTCTAACTATTTAACATGCTCAATAAATTACTTTAATTAAGTATGCTAGTTCATTAACATGCTCAAGGTTCACTTAGCATAATATTTGTCTAGTTGGTTAATTAAACATTCTAGTTAAGCACTTAGTACAACCAGTTAGGGAACATGCCCGCATATTGATTATTCTAATCAATTATTCTAATTAAGTAAATTAAATTGCTCTTACAATATTCTAATCAATTATATGTTCAAGTTAATTAAACATGCTACTTAAGTACTTATTAAACATGCTAATAAATAAATGGCAATTCAAATGGTTTACAGGTTTGGACTACTAATTGAATTACATGCTCAATTGATTATTATTTAACATGCTTAATAATTGATAAACATTTAGCTAAGTGGCAGAACAATAACAAGGTAATGATTGCATTACAAACATTCAGCAACACCATAAGAACTCTTATCTCATTTCTAGACTTTTCATTCCCATTCATACCCATTGATCATTCACGTCTTCAGCATTATCACCATCTATAACTAGAAATTACGGAACTCATATGCAGTCAAGGAAATCATTTATAGCAAATTTCAGCATATATATATATATATATAATGGTAGGAACTGTCACTCAAAGAGAAACAACACGAGTAAAGAGAACAACCAACAATCAACATAGAACTACGGAGTGCTAATAAATCTTCACTATAATGAAGGAAAACATTTAGCATGATAAAACATTTAAATCACAGAACTATCAAAGAATATCACAAAACTACAATAAGCTACATAACACATAACGTAAACTCACGCACTTTACTTGTGGGTTAGGGCCTCCACTGGCCAAGACACACCCATTTTTCTTACATCGAAGCTTTAACATGTTTTGGTGCTTAACCGTTACCATTCTTCTCCTCTTTGTCCCTTCACAGTTTAGTAACATTTATCTTTAATAATTACGACTTATAAATTCACCACAATTGACAGCGTCTAGAAATCAGGTTTAATACATGGTAAACGCCTACTTAATTCAATCCACAGATTATAGACCCATAATTACCAACATGTAATATTAAGATTCAAATCAAGTCGTGAAACTTCATTCATCTACAAAGCGAACATTCAATAACATAATCAAATTTCTAGCATGTATTTATCCGATTAGTAAACCAAATCTGAAGCTAGAAATCGTATAACGATGAGCATTATCCATATACTTAACGTCCAATAAGATTCAGCCAACCATAGCCAAAATAACACAGCAGTAGATATCTGACAACAATCAATACACGTCATTATCTTTTATTCTAACAAACAACACTTGAATCGTCTATCATTATCAACAGTGGAGCACAACATGTAACAGAGACTGCTCCTTTAAGACCACAGTTTGGTAGTTAATACTAAATCCCAAAGGACAATCATGCTTCACTACAGGCTACAATTACAGCAACTAAAATCATCACATAGCAGGTAACAATAAACAATTTCTAAAACGAACTGCACATACTCCAATCGTGACCATTTGCCCAACAAATCACAGAATATTAATTCAAAGGAACAAGGATCATACGTCTAACAAATAACCACTCAAACAATTCCAACAAGAGGCATAAATTCCATTTAACATATTTCTTAACTAAATTCTTCAACCAATTCAACAGTGGAGAACATGCTTAAAACAAAGGAGAAGACTGTTACCTACTCCTGCACCCGAAGCCAGAGTAGGCCTTCGCCCTTCGGCCAATAGCAACTCCACGCCATCGCCAAACAATATACAACAGCCAACAATTTCATCTCTAGTAAAAAAAACCAAATCAATCATACAAATCCATCAGCTTGCCATTCGCCAGATGACGTCTCCCGAGTCTCCGTCTTCCACCCTCGTTGTCGTCTTCCCTTCTTCGTCATTTGCTCATTCTCTGATCACCCCTCTCGCTCTCATCTCCGTGTCGTCTCTCTTGGGTGTTCTCTTTCCTCTCGCTCGACTAAATGGTCGAAGGCCAATGAAGAAAATACCTCTTTTCTTCAATTGTTTTATGAACCGCAGCGTTTGGTGTGAACCAATTCTACTGAACTGGTTCATGCCTCCCTCTCACCCATTTAACCCCAACACAATAATTTAATTTATTAAATTTTAATTCCAACTTATCCAATAAATTCCTTAGTTTATATAATCCTATGAATACGTCCTTGGTAATACGATGAAAATTACCCAATAAATCCAAATGTCCGAAATTAATCTTTATTAAATTCTGATATAAAATTCGGGGTATTGTAGTCTTCTCCCAAAGGATCGGGTCGCCTAACCTAGTGTTTGTGTTAGGCCCGCCTTTAGGTTGTGATAGCGTGTGCTCATCAACTCTACCGAACAAAGCAAATTCAAAACCTTGAATTCTGAAAATCTCCATATCGAAACGAATTATACTACAACAAACCAATTTTAAATCTTTAAATTTTCCTCTTTCACACCCTTAAAGAAGATCTACAATGAGGGTATGTCTGCTTGTATCAAAGAAATATATAGATCATCAATATAAAAGTCTTCAAGGGTAAATTTAGCAACTGATAGTGACCAGGTTTAAGAAATACTTAAACCTCGATGATGATATCTTTTGTAATACTTGGATAAAACCCTTATGCCTTATGTAAAGGATTTTAATGGATAAATATTTTGATAAAGAAAAAGACATTCCATAATTGTATAATGCAATGAAAATTAAGGTAGAAATATTATTGGATTAATCAAAGTATAAATTGTTGAGGAAAGTGTAATTGGAGTTTTTGGTTGAGAAGTTGTTGAGGACGCGGTCGGGATGCTCAAGCGAAATTCATTGCAGATTGCCATTTTGAATTTTGATCAAGTCATAGGTCGATGGCACGATTGAGAAGCTCAAAAAAAATATATGACAAAGGTGAAATTGGAGTAATTGGTCGATGGTGAGGACGATGGTACAATCAACTTCCTCGACCAAAAGGTTCAATTTTAACGAAAAAACTGTTTCTGTCACATCCATTTATTTGTTTCTCCTGATGTTTTCTTCCTCCTCTCTTGAAGCGATAAAGAACTTTCCACGTGGCTGGGTTGGATTGGACCTCCTCCTTTGAAATGGGTGATTGTATATCAACCCTCACTTCCCATAAAGCTCCTTCTTGCCTATAAATCAAGGCAGCAGGTGAGGCCTTCAATCATTTTTATTATAGGGAATAAGGAAGTTGCCCTCTGTTATTTTGGGTTCCCATTTTCTGTAGGGCAGGAAGAGAGTTCTATTTCTTTAGTTGGTCGAGTGAGGAAAAGAGGGAGAAAAGAAGCTTCTGTTTTGGATTTTCTTGGGTGTGTTGTTGATTTGTATGGGTGTAGTGGTTCGAGGAAGGAGCTTGCTGTGTGTAGCATTTCGACAAAAGGTAAGAAATAGGGTGTAAGGTTGGCGAGTGGAGGCCCTACATCACGAGACTTTGTTTGGTTAAATGTTGTGGTGGATTATTGTTTGAAATATTCTCATTTTGTGATGTGTTATCTGTTAAACGATGTTAGTGCCTGTTAATTATAGTATGATGGAGAAGTAGGAAAATGGTATGTGATTGTGGTTAATTGTGAGGAGTCAGACAAGGAGCAACTACTGTGAAGTATTAATCTGTTGTTGGATTACTGCCATTTTCTGTTGGTTTGTGAATCTAGATAGTTTTGTTATACATAGTATGGTATTACTCTGTGATAAATTCTTGACTGTGAAGAATGTATAAAACTCTTGGTTGACTTGTTATGAAATAATATCTTGCCTGTGATTTTCCTATCCACTGAGATGAAGTGTTTACTAATGGGATGTTCTACTTTGTAGGATGATTTGTCATTTTCAATTGTTGTTGGTTTGAGGTACTAGATCACATATTAGTTTATTTCTCTTGCTGTGAATGGTTGTACTATTATAGACCTAACTTATCCTCTGTGAATTATAGTCTGATGGAAAGTTTGTGATTATTGTTGGTTGTAGTTCTATGAAATGTGAGGGTTAGATGATGGAGAATGGTTCTGCCTTTTTTTAAATGATTATGCTCATACATTGATAAATTGGTCACTACCTTTAGTTGATATGTTGACTAAATCATTCACTGTCAATTGGAATTAAAGATCTGCTCATTAGAAATTACATTGGATGGTTCCTTGGAGTTCAATGGGATAGAGTAAGGGGTTATGTTGGCCTAAGAGGTTAGAAGTCTATGTAAGAATGTGACAAATGTCCCTTGGCTTCATAAATTGCTTTATGTTAATATTTGTATAGATTATTTTAATAGCCACTTTCTAATATAATTGCTTGCATAGATTATTTAATAGCCAATTTCCAATATAATTTATCTCTGCCTTGGTTCTATAAAATGTTGATAAAATGCCATATAGGTAATTTATTTAATAGTCCTTCTAGTGCATTTGTTTCCTAAATTGTTCTCTATAAATCACTGATAAATTGTTACATGATAGAAATAGATTGTTTTAGCTTAAGTATGAACTGTTATACCACTGCTTTGATATTATGCTTTCTTTTGTAAATCTGTATATTGTTATGGACTGATTATGTCATGACATTCATGCATCATGAGTAGGACTTATGAAAATGCTAACATAGGCACAACATGCATAATAAACGTAAATAGGCGTGTGGGGGTTTGGGAGATTTGGTGGTGACACCTCTAATGGATGTATCTTCTCCCACGTAGGGAGCGTAGTTACGGTTAAGCCATATGGACCATATAATGTATCCTCTTCTCTTGTACTAGAAATCCTTAACGCTTGAAACAAAAATAGATTGGTGACTGTATGTGGTGACACCCCTAATGGATGTATCTCCTCATCAGAGTGATGGTAAAGCCACATGACCATAGGATGTATCCTTTCTCTCTGGTAATGAAATGATAGAAAAGGTAGGTTCTTTTCTGAGACAGACTACCTAAGCACGTATGAGCATGAGCATTGCATTTCAATCTATTGTTTGGTCAACGTTAGGCTCATTGTTTTATCCTGTGATGTAGGTATGTATGAGAAATATGAGAACAGGCCAAGGACAGTTGATGAAAGATTTGCACAGGCGGATCTTATGACTGGCTAGGCTAATGGATGTAAAAGAAATGATTTGTAAATGCATTTATATTGAAAAAGGAAAGAATGTATTTATTGTATTCTAAAATGCTTTGTTTTATGCTGTGCTTTATAAAATATTTTTAGAAATGATTTCTATTTATCGTTTCAAAGGGGTTTCAATAATGAAAAGTCTTCCACTGTATTTATAAAAGAAAATTTTAAAATTTTACACATTTTCAAGGGTAAGAAAAACTAAGGCGTTACATCTTCAATTCCCACAAAGTGTCATCCAAATCTATGGGATAATATCTCGCCTCTTGACCTGCCATATCAAAATTATCATTCAAAATCTTTTAAAATTCAACGATCGTTATTGATGCATCAATAGAAGGGGGTAAAGAAATAGTAACCTGTGAATGGTTGATTTGTTGATGAGGAGTTGATCGACCGAGGCTTAGAGACGAAGAAGGAGCTGCTGATCCTGTGCTGAAGGAGAACGACTGGTAATTCAGAGTTTTGATCGTTTGCAATTTTGTAGGCGAAAAAGTTGTAGTTTAGTAATAGAGAAAAATAGACAGATTCAAACATTCACAAATGCCCGACCGCATGAGCTGTCGAACGGCTGATGGAGAGTGCGATCGACCGGTTGAAGAATTTCCTAAAATTGCCGTAAATCACCTTATAGAAAAAGTCCATTTTTGGAAACCAATATCTCCTTCCATTTAGAAGCTTTCTCTCTTAAATGTTGACCATGACTTTCTTGTTGAATGAAGAAAAACTCCTCTAAGAATAATGGAAATAAACGCCATGGATTTGGAAATATGCTTGAGAGAAATAGATTGGTTAGAAATAGCAAGAAGTCACACTTACACTCTCATATGGATGACTTTGCCAATGAAAACTTCTCTTGAAAGTTGGACATCACTTCACACACTCTTCCTAGGAGTAGGAATACATATGCTAATAAGAGAGGATACTCAACTTACAAGTAACCTCAATCTTGTGATATGACACACACAAGCAACTTTGGATATAACTCACCAAAAGATTGAAAATGGAATCACTCGTATTTCGAAACAAAGCAAAACTTTTTTAAAATTCAATCTTCATTGTTTAAACAATTACGTAAGGTGGCTTTAAATAGCCAATTACAAACTATAGAATAGTAAACAACTAAATAAGAATTATATCACTAAACTAGCTATATACAAACTTGGCCGATTCTTTACTTAATAGTTACTAGGCAAATTAACTTAAAGAATACTTAATTAATTCTTACTTTCTTCTTCTCCAAGTCTTTATGTCTTTTGGCTGCAATTCCTTCTTGAATTCGGTCACTTGAATATTTTTCATGTATTGACTTTCCTTGTTCTCCAAGCTTGGCCACTTGGGCTTTTGCACAATATTTTATCTCTATTCCGTGGGCTTTTGACATAGCAAAAAAACTCCAATTTTAACAAACCAACATATTCTAGAAAACATAGGAAGTCAGCTACAATTTTTATGAAGCATGTTTTTTGATATAATGTAATACCCCGATACTAATTTCCTCATATATGCGATGTAATCAATGTTGGGGGAGAATTATATATATTACATTTCATATTTATACGTGTTAAATTATTACATGTAATTATGGGATAAAAATTAAGTAAGGAAAATATGAAGGAAATGTTGTTATGGGCGATTTCAGACGCATGCGGATGCTGCCAAGATGAGACCTGGCGTCCGTAAACGTTTAGCATATCATCCCCGTGTTTTGGGACACACCAGGATGAGGTCATGCATTCTAATGTGTACATCGCTGGACGAATTCAGACGACCCCGGACGACAGCGGATGTGGATGATTTGAATCTATTCTTCAGACTGGACTTTTTGGATGACTTCAGATGGTAACGGACGATAGCGGATGTGGACGTTTTGAATCTATCCAATTTATGGATAGATTTGGACACATGCAGATGCTACATGCGGATGCCAAATCGCATTCAAATTCTGATTTCGGATAGTATGGACTGGGCGAGGACGCCATTCCCTGTCCAAAAACACAAACCTGCCTTGGGGATTTTGCACATGTGGATGAATGTGGATGAGGCCATCACGTCCGCCCTCGTCTGAATCATCGCAGATCTGCGATAGAAAATGATTTAAAATCAGGGGAAATCAACACTTAACCAATAAAAACACAGCTCTCAACACAGAATCTTACCACTAGGTCCCGACTAGTAGGGACTGTCTCCTTGTACTCTCCCTGTTGGACGTACGACCTATCTCCAGGTGAGCCCTCCTATTTAGCTTTAGTCGATGCCTCTCCCCTGCGTCTCATCTTCCTCCTCATTCAGTCCTCACTTCTGGAGAAAAAATTTTTGCGCAAAGGGTGGTCTTAGGAGTTGGAGGTTTGCTATCCATGACTAAGTTCATCAACTAAAGGTAAGGAACAAGGGGTGCTCTTTAGCCTATGGAGGCCCTACACCCAAGTAGAATGTGTGTGCATGATTGTTGCTGCTGTAGTTCGAATCTGTGAGTTCTTAGATGTTACTCTGTCGTTGCTTCCTGCAAAATTTCTTACTGTCCTTACTCTATAGCTACTTTCCATATACCTTGTTGTTAATCTCATTGCTATGCTTGATTTACGTTTCCTAAGAATATTGTCTAATGTCAAGTCCTGACTGATGTTAAGCTTAATAGTGGAGCATTATGAACTGAGGACTTCTTGGTGATTACTAAGGTCGAACGAACTAGGCTTTAAATCTTACTTGTGATACACGATATTGTTTTATCACCTGGGCTTATATTGTTCTACACTTACTTCTTTTCTGAACAGGATTATTCGTTGTTGTTTATTTTCCTGCAAAGCATCCTATCCTGTAAACTTATTCTAACTATACATCGCTTTATATTCGGACACTTCATACTCTATATTTCACATTGTTTATTTCATCACTAAGTATGTTCACCATAATACTGCCTCTATGGTGATACCTATTGTTTAAAAACACGTGCTTCCTTCATTGTGGAATGATAGTTATAATTCAAGCATGATAAATCACTGTTTTCTTTCATATGCTTGCCTATTGTGGATTCTTGGTTATGGTTAGGAGATATAAACATCCTTGTTTTAATTAGCATCAACTTATTTAGCACGTTCCTTGTTGCGCCAAATTATTGAGCATATTCTCCTCATGTTTTTGCTTCTCATGTTACTTGTTAGACAATAGACTTAAATTTATAACGGTTGCTAACTCTTGGTTCTAGTTAGGGGATATGAACGTCTTTATTTTGATTAGATTCAATTTATTTAAGCATGTTTATGTATTGTTTAAATAGACGTACCTAGATAAGTTTGCTTAGTATCTTAAAAACTAGCCTATAATGTTGTTATTTCTAAGTACTGGTTAGGGGTTATAACTTCTCTCTTACTGCAAATACTTATTTGATATAAATGTGACGGATGAATGATGAATGATGATGTTAAGTTATAAGATAGAATGATGAAGGGAAGGATGATACGATGCGTATGTATGACTATGAATGAATTAAGAATTCTTTTCTGTTTGGTGCAATTTAATATAATCACTTGTTGTAGTTCCCTAGTTGTTCATGTTTATTTCCCTATTTGTTTTGTGCAATTCATCGTATTACCTATTGTAGCTTCTTAATTGATGATGCCTACCTCATATAGATTAATTCAGCATGTGGAGATCATGGGAATAACAATTGTAGGAGCATGTTTACCCTAATAAGATAAGAGTCATGTATCTCATTCGAGCATGCCCTTGTCGTATAAGAATAACAAGCATGTTGCTAGTAGTTAATTGTTGAGCATGTTATTTAGCATGTTTCCATGAATGTTTAGTAAGCATGTTCCCCTTACTAGTTGGCCTTACCTCGTTAGCGTGTTTCATGTTGCGTTCGAGTAATTGAGCATGTTCGTAGTTCGTATCCATGGGCTAGCTGTTAAGCATGTTTTCATTATTGGGTTTGTATTAATTGAGTAAGCATGTTCCAACAGTTAATCACGTCTAATCGCTTAGATACCTCGTACTTAATAATTTATTCATCTTGCCGTATCTTTGCTGTTGTGTTCGGTAAAATCAACATGTCTTATGTCGCTTCCAGTTCATTTCCACGTATCCCTTTATGGTTGCCCTATATTTATTCGAATATGCCTTGTCCTCCTTACTTGTTTTAATGTTGTCAATTAAGTATTGATTATTCCTTCGTTGAATTATTGGTGTTATGATATATGCACGGAATGCTGACTCACGTGATGGAAGAACGCAACGCTTCTCACTTCCTTGGATAAGGACGCGGCTGCAAGTTTCTTTCGTGATATAACTCACACGAAAGGGACTTTGGATATAACTCACCAAAGGGTTTTTTATATATCACTCACCAAAGGAAGAAAAAGTATCTCTCCAATTCCTGAAAAGCAAAAGCTTTATTTCTCAAAATTCAACAACTCCTAAAACATAAAATTAGGTGGCTTTATATAGCCTTTTACAAATATAAATTAAAAAAACTAAATAAAAAAATAACCTAGATAAGTATATCTAAATCNCAAATATAAATTAAAAAAACTAAATAAAAAAATAACCTAGATAAGTAGATCTAAATCTCCTAGATATGTAGATCTAGATCTTCTAAAAAAAAGTGAATCTTTTTAGGAGATAATATTTCTCTCTCTCTCTCTCTTCAAGATCTTCTTGTTAGGATTCTCGGTCAATTTGAAAATTTTCTTTGATCTTTGATTTGATATCACATCATCCGCTCCGGGTTTTTTGGGATTTGACCCCAAATCTTCTTTCTTTGATATTTGATTTGATATCTTTTGATGGATTCAAATGGACATCATCATCTATTCTCTTTATCTTCCACTTATGCTTGATCTTCATAATATTCTTTGAGCCTTGATAAATAATTGAATAGTTCCATTTCATATCATGTTATTTTCCATATATGCACTATTTAATTGTCACGTCATCATACATCATGATAATAGAAACAAATAGGGAGTGCCACCTTAGGATGATACTCTCATAATTGAGTGATGAAAATGTTAAGGAAGATGAATGAAAGGGATCAATGGGGAGTTGGGGGCGGATGGGTAGACGGGTCTAGTCTGTCAACTAGGCACAGCCCCTACCTTGACGAGAACGAGACCTAGTGTGCACCAAGAGGCTAGCCCGATCAGCTACACCATTTCATACGGGTCTTCCAATCTCCTGCTCCACGTCCGAGTAAGGAACAAACGAACGAATGTAATGAAAGGATTGGTTTGGGGCTGTACCCATTCTAAAATGAACTAAAGAGAGTCATAAGCCTTTGTATGAACCCAATTCCTTACTGGGCCACTAGGCTCACGTCCTTACTTTTAGTGTAGGTAATGAGATGGTTGTGCTAGGAGCAGAAGGGGAGGCCTTACCCGTGGAGCCTGTGGCGTATCCGGAGGAAACACAATCTGAGTAGGAGTATGGCTCAAGAAAATGGGGATGTATCTATTTTGTAAGGGTTTAATGGCAAGTGTGTTTTGTAAAACAACAATTATTGCCTTAACTCTTGTTTTAAGTATTTACTAAGTTACCCTTTTAAACCTTAACTTTGTTAACTACTTAAAGTAATATTCCAGGTTATGCTTCCTCTAATTTTACAAATTGTAGTTGCCCCACTATTTTATGGTTGTCAAGAATGAGTTTCAGTGGCGATCAAATTTTTAAGAAAAACGCTCTGATATTTTTTAAAAGATTTCTTTTATAAGGATTTTAGTCGTTTAGCAAAAGTTCAAATTTTAACGTATTTTAAGACAAGTAAAAAGTGAAAATCTGGGTCATTAAATATAATGTCGTCATGAATGCTAAAACTATCAAATACTCATTGAATGTCAGAAAGTAGGCAGATTTGTGAAGTTCACTAAATCTTCTACACTTTTTCTTTAACTTCTACTTATATTTAATCTCGAATGTCTCCATGATACTTTTGAAAGCTTGTTTGTTGAGTCGTGGTCCGTCAATTATCCTTCCATAACGAAATATTGAATCTCGCTATAAAAGTGGAAGATCTACTTTAAAGATCTAATTACCACAAAAACACCTTCTTCAACAAAATACCTAACCGAAAAAATCATTGACTTCAATAAAATATTTACCCAAAATTAAATAGGAAAATCACAAATATTACAAGATTCCAAAAGATATCCCCAAAATTCATATATTTCTATGATAACTAATCAGCCCCAAAATCAAATCACTAAAAATTAATCGCAAATATCACAAAATTCAAACCTGATTTGAACGTCAACCAAATATAATCCTGAAGATTAGATATTCCTACGATTCTAAATATGCCATAAATCATCAAATTTAATCTTCCAAAAAGCATTCAGAAATCTCAAAGATTTTCAACAATTTTTATCTTTTGCAAATAATCCAATTTTGCAAAGGACACTCTCGCCGTAGTCTCAATCGAAACAGTTTGACATAATATAAGTCCATCATTTTATTTTTATTTCTCTATCTCATTTTCTAAATCCAATTAACAGTTTCTCTTCCTCATCTTCACTCCCTAACCATGTTATCCCTTTAACATAAAATAAAATGAAATACTCAAATTAGAAAGCTAATCTATTAATGTAATATCCCAATTTTCATAACCGAATTAATTAGGGATACTTGAGAATTATTTGATAAGAAAATTAATTGGGGTATAATTGGATAATTTGGTGAAATTTTATTATGGAATATATTATCATGAAAATAAGTTTGAGTGATAATTATATCAATTATTGGATAATGATTTTGGAAGCAGAATTGAAGAATTTTAATTTGACCGATAATTATCATCATGCAATATTCGAAGAAAAGAAAATTAGAATTAGGATAAAGATAATTAAATGGAGGATATAATTATTTAAAAGGAATTGAGTAAATACAAGCAAATGGATAAAGAAGAGTTAAGGAGCTGAACCTGTTTAACTTGTGAATCGGTTCAGAGCTTGTTTACAGGAAAAATCAAAACAAATGGGGAAGGGATTTAATTGGCCCCTAGCCTTCGCTGGCGAACAAAACAGAAGAGGGGGGGAGAGAGAGCAAAGGCGAGCCGAGAGAAACGGTAGGAGAGGGAAATTGGGAGCACGAAGGACGACGGTGGAGGGAGCAAGCTCGGGTTCAGGGCGGTCTATGGTCAATTGAAATCAAAAAGGTGGGGGGGATTTGGTTGCCTTGATTTTCACGAAGAAGGAAAATAACAGAGAAAGGCGCAGAGAGAGAAGGTGAGAGCCGAGAGAGAAGAGAGGGAGATCGGAAGCGAGAGATGACGGTGAGCCACGGACGTTCGGGGTTATGGCTCGGGTTTGGCGCATGATGGTGACGATGGGCTCCTAGCGACGCAACGAACGGCGAATGCGGGGCTAGGGCATGAGTCAAAATTGGAGCTACGAAATAGCCGGTGGAGGTAAGTCAATGCTCTACGTTTAGCATTCACTCCTGACTTCCGGTTTATAGGCGTTGGCCGCGGTTTTTGGCGTCCACAGTAATGGCTGCGTGCGATCGGTGAAGGCTGGAGCAGGGGATTCGGTTCGAGTCTGTTTCTGTTGGTCCACTGATGAACCAGTCCATTTTCTTCTGGCTGACAGGATAAGGCTTTCCACGCGGCTTTTGCTGGTTGGACCTCCCTCCTTGAATTGGGAAATTTTCCAGTCTACTCTGCCTATATAGGTATGGCAGTAGTGGGTGGATAAGGAAGGTGATTCTGTTCTCTGTGTTTGCATTAATCTGTGAGTGACAGTGAAGAAGTGCTGGAGATGGAGGAAATGGCTGAGTTTCTGGGAGGATGAAAGGAGAAAATGGAGGAAGAGAGGTTGGCAGCAACACTCTCGGGTCTACTGGTAATGGACTTCCCTTGTTCTTTGATTTATTTTATGGGTGATGGATATATTATTAAGGCTGCTCTACTATGGGTTATTGAATTTGCTTGTTAAAGTGCACTAATGGTGCTTGAAATGGTTCCTGTTATCGGACATTCATATATCCAGTAAACTGGATGTTCATTGTTTAAATTTGTATTATGCATTTTGGGTAACTGGTGATTACTGGATGTTATGCTTGGACATGGTTGTTGTTATTTGTTTGAATTATAATAGTGTGGGATGGTTCATGTTGTTTCTAACCATTAATACTACTGGAAAAAGAAAAAGAAATAGGATGGTTAAAGCTGCTGTTTGAATGGAACTTTGTTGATTAAGTTTGTCCTTTTGATGATAGCCTTGTTGATAGTTGCGTCTGTTAAGGTTAGATTTGTCTTGAAAAATTATTGTTAGATATAAGTTGATAAGTTGGATTTTAGCTCATGCTACTGAGTTGGTTTCCAGTAAATCTTATGTAGTGATCATATTGAGTTATAAATTAATGAAAGGTTTGAGAAGTTTCGAATGATTGAGTAAATGGTTGGATGGTTAAACTATGTAGATAAATGTGCTATGTTGGTTATCGTTTGGATAAAAGGAATTAAATAGTTCTCTACTCTGCTGTGGAAAATATGGTTTTGTGATAAATACTATTCGGTTGTGTAAAGTAAATTCTCTCTATGATCAAGTCACATTGATGGAATGAGCAACTATTGTTGGCTATTGTTATCTCGTTGCACATATTAAGATATTGGAAATTATTACTGTGTGGTTGCTAAGTAATTAGGATGACTAATGAGATTTAAATTGGATAAATTAAGGTTAAATTGGATAATTGTGATTTAAAGGGGAAGAAGTATAAATTAAGGTTATTTGTTTATTGACTATAAAAGTAAAGAAGATAAATTAATAGAAATTTGTTAAGCGATAATTAAATTATTAAATAATAAACGAAGAATAACGGTATCAAAGTTAAGATTTATTATTAATAAATCAATGATAATTATTTTGAAGATATAAAAGAGAAGAAGGACAACGTTAATTTCTAAACCGCGCTAAGGACGCCAGGTAAGTGATACGCATGTGCTTTGGTCCTTAGGGCCTACATCGCAAGAATAGGAGATGGATGTTTTGGTGTTTATAGTTTTAAATAGCATGTTTCGGTGTTTACAGTTTTAAATAGCACGTTTCATTGTTTAAAGTTTTATAAGCATGTTCTATGAATTGTATGTTGGTTGCACTATTAAATTCCTCTAGTAGAGAATGTATGCATCCACGAGCATCATGCATTAAGGTTTTCTAAACGATACGAAAATAAGTTTTTAAACATAGTTTTGTAAAGAAAACAGAATTGAATATTAAATGGTTAAATAATAAAGTAAAGAAAAAAGATAAAGGTTTGTGCGAATTGTTTTCCCATGGTTAAACAATAAAGTAAAGTAAAGAAAAAGATAAAGATAAAGGCTTGGGCGGATTGTTCCCCCATGGTTAGAGAGGCTTGGGTTGATTGTTCCTCCATGTTTAGAGGTTTAGTTGACGCGCTTCCCATAGTTTAAGGCTTTGGTACGTAACCCATAAATAGAGGCTTGGTAGACATGGTCCCCATGGTTAGAGGCTTTGGGTGGATTAGTCCCCCATTGGTTGAGGCTTGAGTTGAATACCAAAGGCAAAATAATAAAGTTAAGATCAAGAAAACGGTAAAATAAAAGAAAAGAAAGAAAGAAGAGAAACAGAAATAGAAAACGAAAAGAGATTTAAAAGTTGCATGATATGTGCATCATACCTTTTATTTTATATCACTTACTGAGCGTTAGGTCATTAGTTAAGTCTTACGATGTAGGTACACGCACAGGTGAACAGACTAAGAGGCAGTCGATGAAGGATTTGCACGAGTGGATCTTATAGCAGGCTGGGATAAAGAGTTAAATGAAAATTATGTGTAAAATGGTTTGTAAATTATTTAATATTCTTTAATGCTTGTTTTAACTCCACTGCGTTTCAGAAAATGATTTTATTATTTTCGCTACAATTGATAAATGTTTTAAGTAAATGGTTTTAATGACTGGGTTTTATAAAAGATAAATACTCTAATGTTTTTATAAGAAGAAAAATTTTAAATTTACACGATTTTTAAAGTAAATAAAAACCGGGTCGTTACAATTAACATACTTACAGTTGATGGAGTATTTTCACGTCAAAGCTTGTGCTGGTAGGCAGTCTACAAAATCAATTTTAAAAATCAGGTGCAAAATTAATAAAATTTAAAATTAATAAAATCACGTCAAAGCTTGTGCTGGTAGGCAATCATGTGTAAAATTTAAAAATTTTCTTTTATAAAAACAGGGGAAGACTTTCATTTCTAAAACGTTTGAAGACAATTAATAAAATCTTATTTCTTAAAAACATATACAATTAAAAAACTTTACAAAACCCTTTACAAACCATTTTCTTTAAACCATTAGCCTAGACAACCACAAAATCCGCGCGTGCAAATTTTTCATCAACTGATCCTTAACCTGTTCATCTTCCTGATCTCGAACATAGACCTATATCATAAGACTTAAACTATGAGCTTAAGACTTAGTAAGTGATATAAAATAAATATGCACATGCTATGCAGCTTTTAAAACAATGCAGTTTCTATTTTCATTTTCTGTTTTTGTTTTCTGTTTCAGTTTTCTTTTGTTTTTGTGCCGGGCTTTATCTATCATTCCATAAAAACGTTTATTTACTTTTCTTTGGTTTCTGTATTGGGCTTTACCACTGATCCCCAAAAATGTCTATTTATGTTTATTCAAATTTCGTTTTCATTTCCATTTCCTTTTTAAAACATACACTTAAAATCATTTTCGTAACCTTTTGAAAAACATGATGCATGAGTGCTCGTGAATGCATACAGTTCTATATCCTCAATATAATCCTCAAAACATGACCAATATCAAATCTGATCAATATTTGAATTCTTAACCAAAATTTAATAAACACATCATTAAAAGAACCTAATTCTAATAAACACGGCGTCAAAAAACAATATATCCTCAGGACATGATCACAACCTATTACATCTAGTAAATGTAGTAAATGCAGGCATCAAACAAATCCTAACTCTTGCGATGTAGGGCTCCAAAGACCAAAACACATACAATATCACTTACCTGCAGTCTTCAACGCACTTAAGCTCTTCCTTTTAATCCCTTCAAAACAAATAAATATGATCATCAATAATAAATCCACTCCTCCACATTCTCAGACTTATATCTCAATAGTATGCACATTAAAGCATTCATCACTTATATCCAAACAACCAATAACTACCCATTATTAATATGCTTGTAGAATACTATATCAAAGGGTAACACTTTACCAAGCTTAACTGAACAGTATTCCACACCACTGTAATTACAGAGGATATCAAACATTTCCACATGCTCACCAACTACATAGTTTTATTAAAGAATATAACTTAACAAAGAATGACTTTACTGCTTCAATCCCTAAATACAGAATAAATTTAACATCCAGAGGCATCATAAAGCTTAACTAAACAGGGGAGGTCATCTGCATATTCACAATGCATTTAATAAAACAAACAATAGTGCACTATATTCTTTAGTCATCTATCGAATGTTCGTAAATAAACAGAGAGCATATAACAAAAACACTTTTCAACAAGTAGTTTCTATAAACCAAAGACAGAATTCATTTACTGATATATTCATGAACTGAGATTATGGAAAGGAGATTGTTACCTTAAAACCCGAGAGAAGAGAAAACAACCTTCAACAAAGGACTCCTTCCCTAGCTTCCTTCTTCTTCTTCTTCTCGCAGCAACTCTCTCTCTCTCTCTCTCTCTCTCTCTCTCTCTCTCTCTCTCTCTCTCTCTCTCTTTGTTTCTGACTTCCTCATGCGATTCACAAAGAAGTTTTCCCTTCCCTTCTCTATATTTTCTCTTCCTCCCAAGAGCTTCTGTCTCTCTTTCCCTTCACCTCTCTCTTTTAGTAAGCAGCTTTTCCCATACGTTACACCTCTCCCCATAACATCTCACTTAACCCATCTATTATTTTCCCATTTGTAAAGGAGACACACATGGAAAAAATCCTACAAACATAGCCATTTGGGTTTCATGCCACAAACAAAAACCAAGAAAACAGTTTGAAAATCTACATTTTTAGGGATCAGTCGATCATTTGATCGACTACTCCCACACAGTTAAAATTCCTAGTCGAGCATATGCTCAACCACTCCAATGTCGAATTTCTGCTAGCCGCTTCAGTCAATCTTTTCCCCCTTGAGACAGGTTGAGCATACGCTACACGAAATTCCACTTTTGCTCGACCTCTCCCATGTTGCATTCCATTTCATCCACTTTTGCCAATTTCATGCCAAACCTTCTCTTCTCTCTCCTCTTCTTTCAATTCTTTTTTTATTTTAAATCCATTCTTTATTTAACTCTTTCATTTCTTAATTCCCTCAACAATTTTCACTAATTAACACTTCCTCCTTTTGGAGGAATTTTAAAATGATTAAGTGTGTCATTTTGAGTATTTAATAGTTATTGGATCGATTTATTGGTACAGTATATTATTTTATGATTATGGGATTTAATAGGAATTTATGAGATTTAATGGTAGGATTATTATTGACATATAAAGTGTTAATTATAAGGGCAAATAATAAAATGTATTTTGAAAATTATGTGGGAGATTATTGTGTTTTATTTGGTGAATACTAGGAAGGAATTAATTAAATACTTGGAACTTTTGGCAATGGCTGGGAGGAGGTGAATAGAAAGCGCAAGAATAAAGGAATGAATTATGGGGATTAATTAAGGTTGTACGGGTTGCATGTATGTTAAGAAAAATAGAATAAGATAAAAAAAATAATATGCTAAGGGAAAATGTGAGCACCACAGGTTATGTACAATAAAATTATGGGTGGGCAAGAACCGACCAGAACCAAGAACCGACCAGAACCAAGAACCAACCTGGAACCACTGGTCGGTTCCCGGTCGATTTTGGTTCTTGGTCTCCACAATTACATTGCGGGTCGGTTCTGGTTATTAAATGAATTGTTGGTTCGGTTCCCGGTTATTGGTGGCAAGAACTGACTGGAACCAATTTATTTCAAACCAGGTTAGTTTATGTTCTGTAACAATAAATACGAAGAAATCTCAGAGTTCGCTTCTTCTTCTCATCTTCTGGAACGAGTCGTTAAGGTGTTCGGCCATAGTTCCGAAAGGCAAATGACTCAACGACAACGAGAGTCGAGTGCTTTGTTCGCTTCTTCTTCTGGAACGACTGAAGGAGGGCTCAGTTCGCTTCTTCTTCTGGGCTCTTCTTCGAAGTCCTCTCTTGCCTTAGACGCCCCTATTCTATTCTCAAGTCACGATTCACGAAGCTGGAAGCCTCCCCTCACCTCGCCTCTGTTCTATTCTCAATTAACGAAGCCATGCCTCGCGTCGCCTCTGTTTTGTTTTCAAGTCATGAAGCCTGGCCTCTGTTCTGCCCGTTGTCTGATATAAACAAAAAAGAGCATGTAAGATTAAATTTTTCCTGCGAAAACAATTCTAGTGCTTTAAGATATAAGAATTATGTTGATAGATATAAGCTTTAAGCTTTAAGCTTTCTGTTGATAATAATCAACAAAGTTTAAGCAAAAAATTTGTTCTTAATTATGTTGACAGATATAAGCTTTAAGCTTTAAGCTTTCTATTGATAATAATCAACAAACTTTAAGCTTTAAGCAAAAAATTTGTTCTTGTATCAACAGAGGCGTATCTATCAAAAAAACACTCTGGTGCTTTAAGTTATAAGAAATATGTTTATAGATACAAGTTTAAGCTTTAAGCTTCTGTTGGATGAAGGGTTGGTTTAATTGTTGCATTATCTCAAACTCTCTTAAAGATTGATATCATTTGTGTTGTTGAAGATATGATAATAATAATTAATCAGAGAAATGAATTTGTGTTGTTAATTTTGAGAATGATTCAAAATCCAAAGATGACTTATCAAGGCATATTGGAACATTTTGATCAATCGTTTATGTAATACACCAGAGTACACCAGTTTCTATTCCTTATTCAATGCAAAACTTTGAAATATTATAATCATCATTTACAATATGTGTCAGCATATATGCTTAGCCCTTGAAAAATAAACAAAAAATATGCCAGCATATGCTCGTACATAGCACTTTGGAGCTTTTCTAGTACTGACTGCACTTTGGAGCTTTTCTGTTATTGAGTCTATTGACTGCACTTTGGAGCTTATCAATACTAGAGTATGTGAGAAGAGAACACTGGCTGAGATTGAGAGATTTTAATGCAGGTGCAGAAGATACAAGTGCACTCAATCCCACATCGGACAGACGACATGCGCCGCTCACAGATAAAGTGGTTAATGCAAGTAGGATATTTGAGTATCGAGCCAAGGTAGATTGTAAAATGTAATCTGTCATACAGTGTCCACAATTGTCAAGTTGTAACACCTTGCACCCAAAAACAAAAATAAATTGAATTTGGCAGCAGAAAATTAACTGTTAAACATAATACTAAATTTCAAAACCAATTTTTCACTCCAAAAACTCACAACTGGCAAAGGATTGTCCAAGTGTACCAAGAACAATTTCATCTTTGTGTAAAGCAGTAAAGTATATGATATGAGAGAGTCTTTGTTAAACCTCTTCATAATAAAAACTATACAATATGGTGAATGTAATTTATTCTTTAAACCTCTTTCCTACTTTAAAAGAGGCATTTTTGATGGTGGAGTCAGTAGGGTTATGGCAGGATGGTGAAGGTGATTTATTACCTCAGCCTTTTCCTCAATTATTCCCTTAAGTGTCCTACCATGGCAGCATGAATCCCAGACCGAAAACATGTACATGAAAGGACTCCATATAACACCTAATCAAACCCTCTATAAAAAGAAATACCATAAAAACGCAAAACAATAATCATTTCCTCTTAACTTTACCTCTTAGAAAGTATTGAAAATATTCACATTAGATGTTACTGGGAATAATGCAAACTGACTGTAGGTATTATTGACTTGTTGAATAATTGAATAAATTATAGAAGTCGAAGTCTACTAAAATTGGCTAAATAACTAAAAAACTGTCATAGAGAAAACCATCTGCTATTACACTCCAAGACATGTTACCCTCTTATATGAAAAGATGCATGTTGAGAAAGTAAAAAATAACAATTGAAAAGAAAAAAAAACTTTAAACTCTATCAAAAGCCAATTTACCATTAAGTTGCTAGTGTCACACCCCTCAAAAGATTTGACAAAGTGTTCCTCGGTTAGCCATGAACAGTCAGTCAAGCGGATCTCTATAGGTGATTCACAAAGCAGAAGTTCAAAGAAACGAATAGTCATTCTTCTTGAATCACAAAGCAACTGACTGGCATATGAAGGCATGTAAATTGTCAAAAAGAAAGCAGCAAAGAAGATTCATGGCAGTAAAAATATCAATAGCCACAAAGTGGCACTTTGCGTGTCCGTGCTTCCTCGCCTTGGAAGAGAAACCTCAACGACCTATTATACCCAACAACAGAACCAAAATATATATAAAGCACTAAATTTTACAAAGAAATTACTAATATTCATGTGGATTGAAAGCTTATGGCAACTAACGAGTTGCAAGAGACCCAACTCTCTTATCGAACAAAAAACTGCGATTGATCAGCGGATTGATTAGCAGAAGGGCCGATTGATTGGGGAATCGGCGGAAGGGTCGATTGATCGGGGAATCAGCCGAAGGAATGACGCCGAACTGAAGAAGAAAAAGGCGAGCCGCGAGCGAGGAAGAGATGGCGCAAGAGAGAGCGAGACTGCGAAAGAGAGCTAGTGAGAAAGAGAGCGAAATTGAGTGCATTTCAGGCAAAAACCATTTTTCTCTATTTGGGAACCGGAACCGAACCGGAACCAAGTCACGGTTCCAGTTCTGGTTCTGATTTTGATTTTTGAGGTTCTTGGTTCTGGTTCCTTATTTTTAAAATCGGGAACCGAATGGTCGGTTTTAAGAGCCCTGAACCATAACCAAAAACTGATTTGCCGACCTCTAAATAAAATGTTGCTTGGAAAAGAAGGAAACAGACAAAAGGGGAAAGGGAATTTCTGCAAAAAAAAAAAAAGAGAGAGAAAGGTTGACGAAGGAAAATGAATTACAATAGAAGGAAAATGTGTTGATAAAAGAAATAGAAATAAGAGAATGCGATGAGACGAGGTGCAGGGGTGAGAAAATGAAAAAGGAGAAAACAAAAAAAAAAGAGGGAAAAAAAAGATGACGTTAGGTAGGAAGGAGAGAGGAGTTGCGGGGGAAAAGAACCCCGAGGGTGAGACGAAGGGAGAGTGACTCCCGTGACTACGTTTTCTTCGTAAGGAGGGGCGCGGCCGTGCGAATGGGACGACAGTGTCGTCGGGTGCGGGCAAGTGGGAACTGATCCACTGAACCTTCTGGCAAAATGTGATCGGGCGCTAGTTCACATGGATGAACAAACTCGCGAACCCAGGATTTTTTGCAGCGCTTAAGAAAGGGTATGAGAGGCAAAAGTGTTTATGAGCAGAAGGGATGTTGAAGGGACGACAGTGGCAATTCCTTCGGTGACATTGGGAGGGAGCAGGGCTCACTAAGACTGAGAGGGAAGCTGGTTGATTGAGGGATTTTCTCCCGTGACCTTGAAATGTAAGTTTTGCTATATGTGTTTTGGCCTTCTTGGCCCTATAATGCAAGGTATAAGCTGAGGTTTTTTCTCCATTTCTTTTACTACTTGTTGGAGATTTCTATTTTGTGGATTGGATTTATGCTCTGTATCCCAGTCACTTAATGATAGTTGTTATTGAGATTGTGTTATGTTGTTTGTGTTTAAATTCTTTTATGTTAGTTTCTGCCTAATAGACATTGTGAGAGAATAATGCCCAGCTAAAATTGACTTTGTGCTTTGGGTTTGTTTTCTGTCAAAAGACGTTTGAGGAATATTGTTATGTTAAGTTGGGTCTGTCCTTTATCTTGGTTTCTACCCGAGAGATTTCTTTGGGGATGTATTGTTATGCGAGCTTGGTTCTGTGTTTTCAATTACTATTTATTAGACACTGATGAGGAATTTATTTTCTGACTGAGTGGTATTCTGCATTTTGAGATTTCTACTAGATAGACTCCATTGAGGATTTGGGTATCTTGAATGGGTTTTCATCCTTCATTTTGGTTATTTTCTAATGTTTATTATAGAGGACTTATACTTTGTTGATTGGACTTCTGTTCTCTTTTTTATTACTGTTGAGAATAGTGCTTTGAGGATTTAGGTATGTTGTTTCTCTATTTGGTTTACAGCTTTGGTAGGTAAATGCTGAGGATTTATGCTTCGTTGATTAAATCTTGTTCTTGATCCTTTCTACTACTTTGATAACCATTGTTGAGGATAGTAAGCTGTTGGTTGGGTTTTGATATTTAATTCACTTACTACTGGTAGGACAATGTAGAGAATAATAATATGCGATTTGGGTTTTGATGTCTATTTTACTTACTCTCCATGGACAATGTTGAGGATAATAATTTGTTGATTTGAGTTTCTCTATTAGATGTGATGATGGGAAATAATGTTATAGGCTATGTTAATGTTGTTCTGTCCTTGGGAATTTATTATTAATGCTTTTTTTAACTATTGACTATGTGTAGGATTGGTTGCTCTTGTGATTTGTTATTTGCATATGCTGTGGGAATGTTCATGTTGCATTATGATCTATATTCATGCATAAGTCTGCATTTAATAAAGATAAAATGTACATAAATGGAAAAGGAGGATAGGTTGTCCCATAGAGGGGACTGGTGAGGCATTAGTCTGTTAGCTTGTTTCTAGCGCAACCCAAAAACTGACACACACATGGGCCACCCAGGTCGCAGTGCATTGAATTGCTCGCAGCTAACGGAGGACTCCAAAAAAGGGTGGAGTCTATCTTCACAAGGGTGGAGAAACATAGTGTGTGCCTCATTGTCAAGCCTACTCATATCCAAAAAGAGTAAAGTGAAAGAAAGATGAAGAACAAGAAAGAAAAATGTACGTAAATGGTGACTGAGGACAGGCTACCGCAAAAGGGTGGGCCTGTAGGACATTAGCCCGTTAGCTTGTTTTCGGCATAACTCAAAAACTGACAGGCACAATAGCCGCCCAGGTCACTGAGCATTGAATTGCACAACAGCTAACATAGGACTCCCAAAAAGTGTAGAGTCTGTCTTCACATGGGTCGGAGACTTTCCAAAAAGAGTGGAGAAACATAGTGTGTGCCCAGTACCAAGCCTACTCATAACTAAAAATTGAAAGAAAAATGAAAGAAAAGAAAAGAGAAAGAAAGACAACAAAAGAAAGAAAGAAAAATAAATATCATGTCATGTCATGTTCATGGTCACATGCATTACTTGCTAAGTCTTAGACTTACAGATGAACCTTGCATTGTATGTACAAGTATTACAAAGGAAATGACAAATGCGGAGCCATGTTTAGGGAGCTTGCTCATGATGAAGACTTGGAGGTGGTTGGGTAATTCCATGGTTTTTTCTTATTGTTTTTTTAGGATGAATATTTTATATGAAAGTTGTAAAGGACTGGTAATAAGTAAGTTTTGGCAAGAAATGTAGTTTAATTGATAAAGTCTTTCATTGCAAATATTTTATAATTCCATGGTTTAGCAGTTATTTTTAAAGTATGGTTTTATCGTAAAAGAATTAAAGTAACATTGTTTTAGTATGGCAGTTTTAAAGAAAAAAAAAATGTATCATGAGAACTTACTACAAAATGAGTTTTACAAAACATGGCATTACAACTGGGTTACACAGTGGATTTGACCTGACGGGTTATGGCTCACGGAAAGTAAATTTGGGATTTTGAAATAGTTGATGGTTTTGGAATATGATAAATGTCTAAACGTTTTGTTAAAATAATGAACTTTTCTTTAAATTGTTGAAACTATGTTTTGAAATTGTATTTAGTTTCCGCTTTAATCACTCTGATCTTTTTTCCTCTTGCATACGTTTTAAATAAATTAAAATTTTTTTTATATGGCTAAGAAATAGTAACGACCGGAAGCAGGGCGTGACAAGTTTTACATATATTCCATTTAGTATAAGTTTTCTAATACCTGGGGTATTTAGTTTCGTGTAAACATTGGATTAAGCAAAAAATGTAATATGTGGGTGTTTTTTATTATGAAGAATAAAGTGTTGAAGTGTAGGTATGTAATTATTTATTGTTAAGGAAATAAGGATTTAATGTAAATTAAGGAATTAAAAATAAAGTCAATCGAATTCTGAAGGATAAAGTTGGCAGTTGATCGCAGCGGTCGTGTAGCATCAATGTCGATCAACCGGTGCGATCAATCGACATGATTGGAAGCCAAAATCTAGTGGTCGTTCAGTGAATGCGTGGTCGATCGTCCAAGCATAAATCGATCGACTGCCATTCGAAACGTCGTCTGGAAGCAATAATTAATCACTAGAAATAGAAAATGTTAGACTCTTGATGCTTCAGTGGGTGTCCAAGCATCTTCCTTCTCGACTATTCACCTTCAAAGGGAGGCTGAAAGGTCGTCTAAGATGTTGTATAAATAAGACATATGTGTTAGAAGTTTTTCCTTTTGGAAAAACTGGTGAGAGAGCTGTCTATTCTGTGAGTTGCTGTCGACGGTCAGGAGAACCACTGATGAGGAAGAAAAGAGAAGAGCTACATGAGGTAAGGGATAATGCGCGTTCTTTGTCTGAAAGGACATACATCGCAGGAGTAGGATGTTTGTCGTGTGTTTTGTTGCATTATGCATTGTTGTTTTCATTGTTTGTTCTCTGGAGAGTTTGCTTCTATGATAGGATTATTGCTAAGGATTATCTTTGCATGCTTTCATTAATGAGTTCACTGTAATTGTTATGCTTCGATGATAGTTCTTTGTCCATGTTGCTTTTGTCAATAGTTTCCTAATTGTTGTGATGAAAATGAATTAAAATGTTGGTGGATAGTGAGGAGGAAGAAATGGGTTTGCATGTTGGTACTCTCTGTAGAGTTTTTACTACTGTTATTTCTTATTATCATCAATAGGTTAGTATCCCATGATGACTCCTGCTGTTCTTATGTCCTCTGCATGTTGATACTTAGGGATAATATGCTATTGTTATGGCTTCTGTTTAGTAAACCAAATGGTAGGAGAAGGTCTCTAAGAAGTTAATCAATGATGTAGACATAGGTTTACACATGGATAAAATGGTTTTCAATGTTAACTTCCCTGTTATTGGCTGTTAAATTTTAGTATTATTTTGGAATAAATCTGGAAGTTAAATAGGTTAGTTTTTCGTTGTTGATAAATTGTCAAAACACATTTTGCTTAGGTTGATAACCCCGACGTGAAGTAAAACAAATGGAATTTTAATTAGTCATGTTAGATTATGAATATTGATGTCTACATGCATAACATGAATATAGAAAGTTTAGAATAATAACATGATAAAAGAATTGTCTAATAGTATGTGTCCTAAATAAATTGTTAGTAGAAACATGTTTAGTGTTAAATTATGGTTGAAGCATGATTTTGTGTTAATTGTCTATTAGTTGTTTGTAATATTGCTTGTGATATATGAACTGTTGTGTGACATTCATATAGTGATGTGACTCAAGACCCTACCGTCTGAGTCGAGCCATGATGCTCCTTATTTAGCTAATAAGTTATTATTTTGCAGGGGATAACAGTTCATGGGTGTTTACAGAGAAGCCAATGCACAAAGACAAAGAAGCTCCACATCATGTTCTCACGTGGAGCCATGCAATAATCGACTAGATCCATTTTGCTCCGGCTTGGAGGATTTTTCGGGAGTTGAGGTTCACAAATTTATTTGAGAGCTATTTAATATTACTCCACATTAAGTCTATAATTTTTGGATCCTTGTTGCTAGTTACTTGGCTTGGAGTAATTTTTGTGAATTTTAGTTCAATTTATGTTTGTACGATTGGAGGTGCTCGGTTTGCATGTAAACCGAGCCCTCATGCCCATTTTTGTATTTCCAAGGGCATTTGTGTCTTTTTTCTCTTGTAAGGTCATTAGGGGGTACTTATTCCCTCCTAATGCAATTTGAAAGATAGTTTTGAAAACCCTAAAGGAGAGCTTTTGCTTTGTTCTTGGAGATATGCGGATTCCCTTCTCGACCATCGTCAATACTTCAAATCGGTTTGTGTTTTCTTGCTGATTCTTGCACAAATCGATTCTTGCTACTTTTTTCGGCATCTCTTCCTTGCGTGTAGGTGCTTGGGGCATGGAGGTAGAAGAGCTAGCAACCCCCATTAGAAAGAGTCATCCTTGGTGTTGGCCGAACTAATCGCCCCTCTCTTGTTGGAGGATTTGCGTACTCCTTTGGTTTGTCATCTTTTTCCATTCCATCTATTGATAAGGGTTTGCGTGTTCTTTGAGTTCTTTAGCTGTATTTTGTGCTATTCTGGATGTGGTGGTATTTTGTTGAGATTTGGTTGTGAAATCTTTGTTTTGGAAGGAAGTAAATCTTTGCCGAGAATCTGTTTTTTTGATGGACAGATTCTGCTCCATTTTGTGATTGCATTTTGCCCTGTTTATACTGATTGGATGAAGCTCATATTTGGAAGATATAATTTTTAGATTGTTATGTGGTGACCCTCCAAATTTGGGATCGATTCAGCATATGCACATGGAGATCTCGTTGTATAATCTTTAGCGCCAGATGCTGTCCATAAACCCTAATCCGAGGGGTAATTTCATCAAGGCATATCTCCATGTGTAGAATGAGTTTGATATGTTTCTCTCTGGAATGTTGGCGTAATTCTTTGCAAATTGGAGCTTCTAATTCTTAATACTTTTGGAGATACGTTTATTTGAAATCTGAAGACCGGGTTAATCTTCTTAAGCTTGGGCGATTGGAGTTGTTGAACACTTAAGAGTCTTGGACTCTATCATATAGGCATGGGTGTGTTCGGAAACTGAAAAGATTGCTCTCACCCAAGAGTAAATGAATGTAAATGTAAGTGGGCTTATTTCTAGCGAGTTTAGAAACTGAAAAGGTTGCTCTCACGTAAAAATGAATCCAAGTGGTGGGTTCGAAAACTGAAGAGATTGCTCTCACCCAGCTTACAAATATATCAAACTAATGCATGTAGAGTGGTCATAAAGATTGCATTTACATTTCATTTATATTCCTTACTGAGCAACAAGCTCATTATTCCTCCTATGATGTAGGTATTGATTGTGACCTAATTGATCTGAATGTGGAAGAAGTGTGATGTGATGCAAGCTTGTGTTACCATGCACAGATCGATCTCGAGGGTTATGTATCTAAAGCATTAAAGTTGTTTAAATGACATAAAGACTTTAATATGGTTTTTAATTATTTTAGTTGTGTTGTTTTTCATAAATAGTTAAATGTTTTTATTCAGCATAACGTACTCTGATATTTCTCTTTAAGTATATTTTCAATGAGTTTAAAATGTTCAAAATTTTATGAAAAATGCATAAACAGAAATAGGATGTTACAAGTTTCCTATTGAGTTAGCCACTCACCCTAACGACCCTTCCCTCCAAGTAAAGGCAAGGCGGGTCAGAGTGGTGCAGAAGATTTATGGGTTTCCCTTTTTCTTTGAGTTTGTGGTTGTATTTCTAGTGATGGCTTTTAAAGTTTTGTCTGTATTAACAATTGGGTTTTTATTTGAATTTCTATTTGGATGCACAGTGTTTATTTTAGGATTATACTATTATTTTTCTTCGTAATAATATTTGGACATAGTCCCAACTTGAGTGGGCTATGACTTTGATCTATGTTCAAATCTTCAGCTGCGAACCAAGCATTGGGTTGGGTGATTGGGTTCTCTTCGCGTATCGGGTCACTCAACTAGGTATTTCTGTTAGGCCTGCCTTCGAGTCATAACAGAAATAAATTGATATCAAAGCCTAAGATTTTTGTGAATTCTTATTAGTGATTGCTTGAAAAGTAAATAGTTTAGAATTTCGACGATGTCCATTGTGCTCAAGGAATGTTCAAATCAAATGTTTTTCTTTTATCAGAATTTTGAGAATGCTGCCAAGGAGAAACCCTGGTCCCTAAGCCTCGTATACTAATGTAGACCTTATAGCAACTATGATGGAAGCACTGTGGAATTTGTCAAGCAGTGGTGTGTCTCTGGCGCCTAGCATGACTCGGATAGCTTACTTCTAAGAGTTCTCTCGTGTGAGTCCATCTGTGTCTGAGGGTAGTGCAAATCTGGTTGAGGCTGAGAACTAGTTGTGTGAAATAGAACTAAAATTTGAATCACTGCGAGTTCCTGAAGAGTATCAGGTTGGGCTTGCAACTCATTTTCTAAGAAAGTTGGGTTGCAATTGGTAGAATGCAATATGGACGAATATGGAGACACAATCGCTAGAGTGGAAAGATTTCATCAAATTATTTAGATACCAATATAGCAGTAAAGACAACCAAGACTCATTGACAATAGCCTTTAATGAGTAGACTCAGGGTTCTATGACCGTGATGGAGAACTATGGTCTGTTTTAGGAACTTTTGCCTTATTTTGAAAGAATTTCCGCAAGGAGACAAATCATCAAGCTCCAGCAAAGTTTGAGAAAGAAACTACAGCAAGGTGTCACCATTATGCAGTATAAGTCCCTCTTGGAGGTATTTGGGGCCTCTTAGAGGATGGAACATGTCTTTGATGCAAGTCATGGCAGCTACTAAGAAAATCATGCCAAGAAGACAGAAAGAAAGTTTACGGAGAAGAATCAACTCAAGTTTTAGGGACAAGGATCTAGTGGAGCATAGACTTCAGGTGCAAGTAGTGGGTGTTCCTCTGGTAGTGGTAGGTATAGTCCATATACTTGTTACATGTGTGGTCAGCTGGTGATAAGATCCAAGAATCACTAATATCGCGAAACTCAAATCTGTCTAGAAAACTGTGAAATTCAGACAAGTGAAACTAAAACAGCAAGAACTCCCAATTCCCGCTCGAGCTTTAGCTGGAATTTGGAGGATATCAATTTAACACTTTCAGCTAACTTGTGTCAAAATATAGTCACAAAAACCACTCTGGATTAGTATGTTTAGCCGAAACAACACAACCCTGAAATTAGGGAGAGCAGTTCAGATTTGCAGTCTGTCTTCTAATTTGAATAACTCGAAATTCATATAACCAACAGATCCCCATTTTGGAGGGAAAATAATTAATTCAAATTAGAACAACTTTCCAGAAGGAACCAAATTGAAACGAATATGGTAAGAGTCTCAAAACAGGGCCTCAAATCGGAATTCCAGCACCCAGAAAATTAAACAGATTCACCAGTCATAAAACATTCCACCAATAACTCAATCTAAAATTGCATTTCATGAACGAACCACCAAGGGATGACTATTACCATCCAAATAAGAGCCCTTCACAGTAGCTCTTCAAAGAGAAGCAATCTTCTATTCAATCATCAACTGGTTCATCCATTCGAAAATAGGGTATATAAAACCCTAAGGTTTTACAACAAAATCATAAAAGGACTAAAATATCCCTAGGTAGCAAAAGACTAAACAAACCCTTAATTTAAACAACAACAATAAAATCCGAGTCTGAGTTTTGCTCTCTGAAACAAAGACATTTGACATACCAAATTGAGCTGAAAGACAACGCGTAATAGTTCGTTCGAAACCTCTACATGTTGGCTACATTTGGTATGAAGGATCAAAGTTGAAACGACGTCAGCCCGATTGTCAAAAATCCACTTGAACTGTCGGAGGTCAGAATCTAGGCGGAAAAACAACTCACAATTTTGTCCCAAAGATTGTAAAATCTCCATTAGCCCGAATGCCAACTCCAATGATGTTTATTTGATTCAAAAAAAACCTGCAAATAAATAAAAAGTTAGAGAATAAAAGAGCCCCTGGCTCAGGCTCAAGTTTCGGAACTTGGGGCACATCATACTCCTGGGTTGAAAAGGATTTGTCCTCAAATCCAGAGAGTATTCATCATTATCTTCTTTGCATGCCTTCCACCCGGATCAAATGGAAAATTTTTGTTTCCACCTTGAGGCAATTTCTTCATAAAGGATCTTGCAAACCATCTCGCCAAGAATGGGAGAAAAATGGTGAGTTCACAAAAGACGACATGCGGATCTAGTAGTTGTAGCAATGTTGAATCACAATAATCTTCAATCTTCGAATTTATTTTCTCAACTCCAATATCAAAACCTTCTATCCAAAATTCAAAATCATCACGAATAATAAAGGAATTTTCCATCCACCCAATTTTAAAGAACCATGAGAGTAAGGAAACTAATGGCATGTACCTTTCTTGGTGCGCATGCTCCATGAGAGTGGATGTATAACCAGCAAGAACAAGATCATGCAGGGATAGAAAAATAGGGTCACAATAATTTTCAAACAAAACATCCAGATTGCCCATCAACACATCTTCAATCATCAAATGAACAACTCTTTCACAACCCAAGCAAGCATCATTAACCACAAAATTCAGAAGTTTATCCCAATTGTGATCATCTCCTTTCTTAATAACTAGAATATCAAGCTCAATATCATGGTGTGCTTTAGTCAATAGTGTCTCTATAGTTGTACCACTAAGCATGTAGGGGTCAACAACCTCATTTGACATTTCAATATGTGAAAAGGGCTCACTAACAGCAACATAAAGGCAATTTCCAATCCGCAGTGGTATAACAAATTCACTAACAACCATATTTCTTAACCATCCAATTTTAAAGAACCAATCAACTAAGGAAATTGATGGAGTGTACCTTTCTAGCCTCATACTTTGGTGAAGAAAAATTTGCTTCCTTGGAAATTCATTTTGCAAACTACTATATGCATCAATCTCATGTTGGAGCCTCTTCAACATTAATGGTTTGCTTTTTACCATCAATAGCTGAGTGTTGCATGTTGTAAACTTTAGTTCAGTATCAATGAGTGAAGGTAGGTGGATGAAGTCCAAGTCTACTCTCGGATTGGGCAAAACAATCTTCTCTCTATGTTCTTCTTCTTTTTCTGTTGTTGACTGTAACTCTGAACTTATCTTGAATAGTTGTTAACATGATGGAACTCAATCTCAGTATACAATACTTCTTCCTTCTCAATGGTGGCTGCCAAGGAGATTTCTTTACATACCTCCTCATGAAGTGGTCCTTCAAATTCTCTCAAAATGTGAAGAGTTTGGTTGGAACAACTCTGGCTATGCGACTCTTCTGAATTGTCTTCCTTTTTCATGCGAGATTCAGCTTCAAGAAGTGGAAATACGACTTCTTCAAAGTTTTTTATACCATTAGCCCTTATCAAAAAGTCATCATTCTTCTTTCCTTCAACTTTTTCATGTTCTTCAACTTCTTTGAGTGGGATTGTTGGTTGATAAGCTTTAATGTACTCGTCTTGCAGCTCAAGTAGTTTTTGGGCTATATGTTGCAGGGAATCCTTAATGTCCAACACTTGGGTTTGCTGCCTTTTCGAAACTCTCTTCTTGGATTGGATTGGTTGTGGAGAAGATGAGGCTACCTTCGTAAGGATCGTAGCATATTTGCTTCTCAAATATCTCTTCATCCAAATCCATGAACTTATAACTTCTTTGCCCTCTTCTCTTCTCTCAGAATTTAATCTTCTCCACCAAATGCTAGCTTTTCCTTTAAGTCTCAAAGAAGCAATTTTAACCTTTCTACAATCTGAAAATTTATGAATTAAAAAAATTTCTTCCAACTTCTCTTCCCAATCTAAATAGTCTTCAATCCATTTTGAACCATTGAGTGAAGGAATAGAAGCTAGAAACTCATTTTCTTTCTCGCTATAAGTCAAATCATATCTATAACTTCTTGCCATCAAACCAAGAGTTTAATTTCACCAAATTCAGAGTACAAAATAATGAGCAAGGCTCTGGTACCAAATGATAAGATCCAAGAATCACTATGATCGTGAAACTCAAATCTGTCCAGAAAACTATGAAATCCAGACAAGTGAAACTAAAACAGCAAGAACTCCCAATTCCCGCGCGAGCTTTAGCTGAAATTTGGAGCATATCAATTTAACACTTTCAGCTAACTTGTGTCAAAATATCGTCACAAAAACCACTCTGGATTAGTAGTTATAGCCGAAACAACACAACCCTGAAATTAGGGCTTAGAGTAGTTCAGATTTGCAGTCTGTTTTCTAATTTGAATAACTCGAAAGTCATACAGCCAATAGATCCCAATTTTGGATGGAAAATAATTAATTCAAATTAGAACAACTTTCCATAAGGAACCAAATTGAAACAAATATGGTAAGAGTCTCAAAACAGGGCCTCAAATCGGAATTCCAGCACCCAGAAAATTAAACAAATTCAGCAGTCATAAAACATTCCACCAATAACTCAATCTAAAATTGCATTTCATGAACGAACCACCAAGGGACGACTATCAGCATCCAAATAAGAACCCTTCACAATAACAAATAACCACAATATAGCAGAAAAGACCTTCAAGAATTGAGAAGAAAGCCAAGGAGTCCGTGCACCTCCTAGTAAGAGGGGCAACTTGCGGTTTGCTTGGAAGCAAACACTCTCCAAGCATGGAAACTTTTTTTTACCTCCTCACCACAAGGATAAGGGATTGGAAGAGATAATAACCCTAAGGTTTTACAACAAAATCATAAAAGGACTACAATATCCCTAGGTAGTAAAAGACTAAATAAACCCTTAATTAAAACAACAACAATAAAATCTGAGTCTGAGTTTTACTCTCTGAAACAAAGACATTTCACATACTAAATGGAGCCCAAATACAACTCTCAATAGCTCGTTCGAAACCTCTGGATGTTGGCTATATTTGGTAGGAAGGATCAAAGTTGAAACGACATCATCTCAATTGTCAAAAATCCACTTGATCTGTCGGAGGGCAGAATCTAGGCGGAAAAACAGCTCACAATTTTTCCCCAAAGATTGGAAAATCTCCATTAGCCCAAATACCAACTCCAGTGATGTTTATTTGATTCAAAAAAACCTGCAAAATAAATAAAAATTTAGAGAATAAAAGAGCCCCTAGCTCGGGCTCAAGTTTCGGAACTTGGGGCACATCAGCTAGGCCATATAAAGAGAAACTGCCCGCAAGAATCAACAACAACCCTCATTCTTTCTCTTCGTCTTAGGGTAGCACTGCTTGTCCTACTTCTTGAGAAGGACGTGGTTTTACTAGACTGTCCTTCTAGCTTTTCTAGGGGCAATAGTTCTTTACTCACAAGTCACAACTGTTAGGGTCTAGACCACCGTATCAGTTTTAGTACTAGCCAACCAGTCTAGATTTCCTGAAGCTGACTGGTTATTAGCAGAGCTATAAGTCCATTCTTGACCTATAGCAAAGGTCTGTTGACTACCAAGAGCAGTCCTATCAGAGTAGAGGTGTTGACCCTAGTGCCGCTAGAGGTGGATGTGGAAAGAGCCACAAGGGTAAAGAGAAGACCATGGGGTAGTCTTACACAATTGAGGGGACTGAGTTCTATTACAAGCAGTAGGATCAAGGCATCTTCAACATTACTATCTTGTCTCTCACTCTTTTACACGAGTGTTGTTCGATACTGAGTTGACACACTCCTTTATCTCCTCTATTTTTGTGTCTATTCTGGGTCTATTAGTGGAGGAGATGGAATCTCCTTTGGTCCTTAGCACTCCATTGGGTGTTTAGAGTGGGTTGTCCACAATGTGCAAGGTGGTTTGTATAGTTATTGATGACTGCAAGTTTTTTTCAAATTAGGTTGTCCTAATGGATGAGTCAGTTCAATGTGATTTTGGCAATGGACTAGCTGAGGAAATATAGAGCGACTATGTAGTGTCACTTGAAAAAGGGGCACAGTTATTTCAAGGATGAACGAGTTGTTGTCTATTGCAACGATCCTAGTGTGGTGATAAACAATCTTATTTTACGATCTTGTTTGGGTGGTTACTGTGGATTGGGATAGTATGGAAGTCTCTAGTCAGTCAATGTTGAGGGCGAGACACTAGTCGAAATATGGATATCTCTATTGTGCAATAATTTTCCAGACATATTTCTTGATGAAAACCAATGATCACCAAAACTTCAAGGGCTCAATAAATAATCAAGAAATAGCTCCAAACTAAAAATCATGTTGAAATTCGTCAAAGTCAGCGAGATATGATCCAGAGAAGGTTAAACTCGTATTAGGGTTTTGAAATTCGGGTTTTGAGCAACGAAATTAGAGCGATAATAACTTCCATTGCATATGCCTTTTTGGCCTCAAAATTATAGGCCCAGTAGTCAACAACTAGGGTGAAGACCTCTCAAATCTTAGCATCAAAGGACATGCACAAACAAAGTTGTGCTTGACGTAATCCGAATTGCAAAACTGAATCCGAAAATAACAGATTTGCGATATAGACTTCTTTCCACTTTTAGCTTCAATAAATGAAATCCAATCCACACAAAAGCTATACCAAATCAACACCAACTGAGGAATATCTCTAGAGGATCAAGAAACAAAAATTCCTTTTTATAAAAGAACCACGAACAAGAACAAAGAAACAGTTTGGTCCACTAACCCTCCAGCACCAAGGGGGCGATCTTTTGGTCATTCCAAGAAGTGGCTCTCCAATCCGAGGTTTGCTAAGTCTTCTACCTCCACACCACGAACACAACAACACATGGGAGTTGCTGGAAGAGATAGCACTTCACAACCTTCGCAAGACTTAGCAAGAAAACAAAAGTTGATGGAAGAAGGAAGTGGTCGAGAGGGAGGAAGCTCCACCACGGGTCTTCAAAGCACAAGGCTGAAATTATATTAGGGTTTTTCCAAAAGTGCCGATTAGGGTTCATTAGAGAGGATAAAATACCTCTCTAATGGAAAATTACAATTTACAAAAGTACCCTAAACTTCAAATGACAAAAAGGACCTCAACAATAAAACACACAAAATAATTCTGTGGTTGGATTTTTGTCTCTGTAAATGGGCTGTTTGACATAGCAAACAAACCCCAAATGTAATGCAAAATAGCACTTGGGAAAGCTCTGGATGTTTGCTACAAATTGTGTGAGGGACAAAAATTGATATGAAGTCTGCCCAAATGCCAAAAGTTCCCATGAACCCGGAGGTCAGATTCTAGGCAGAAAGGAAAGCCCACCATTTCTTCTATGTTTAGCATGACAACCACTAGTCCAAATGCACCGACTCCTCTATGTGAAATTGATAAAAACTCTCCTCCAAGTTAGCTAGAGAAGAGACACCTATAAAATAAATAAAAATGTTAGAAAACAAAAGAGTCCTTGGCTCGGGCTCAGGTGAACAGTCCTTGCGACACATCAAAACATTTCGTACTGTAAAACCTTAAAACATTGCAACAGCGGAAGACATGTATTTCGAATATTTAAATAATTTAATATCAATTGAAAATCTACTTAATGTAACATAACACGATAACAAAGTCATTGTTTCAAACATTTCATTTCTTCTTTAAACCTTTTAGCCTAACCAGTTGCCAAGCCCGCAACGCACAAATGCCTCATCAACTGCTACAATCTTTAATCCTTTGCATACCTATCATAGGAGGAATAATGAGCCTATTGCCCTACAAGGAATAAAATGTGATGCAACCTTAACTCTACGACAATTCTACATGCTTTAGTTTCATATACTTGTAAGTTGGGTGAGAGCAACCTCTTCAGTCTCTAACTCACCACTTGGATTTGTTTTTACATGAGAGCAACCTCTTCAGTCTCCGAACTCAGTAAAAATAGATTCACCTACATTTACATTCATTACTGTTTACCAATTTACCGTTAGGTGAGAGCAACATTTTTAGTTTCCGAACTCACCACTCGTTGAGTAAGAGCAACCTCTTCAGTTTCCGAACTTACTCAAACAAGCTGTTTCTACATGTGCGCAACATCTTCAGTCTCTGAACCCACGTAGAAACACCATTCTTATCTTTATTATTAGCCCATGCAATGCATTACGTATAATCCTGTAACATGTCTACATGAATGTCACACACAGCAGTTCATATATTGCAAACAATACTATAACAATTAACAAACAATACTATGCTTCAACTTTAACATTAATATTAAACATATTCCTATTACACTATAACGTCATACGTCAATTCTTCTATCCTTGACATATCATTTCCAACTTAGCCTTAGACAATATAAGCACCATCCTATGGTATCCACCACTTGAATATTAATTGGGGTTCTATACTAATTAACTATATTAGGTTTAATCTATTTTTCCTATATCATAGACTATCATCTTAGAAAACTATTTTCATCATAATTATAGTAATCTAATGTAGGAATATAACCTAACTAGATAACCATCAATAAAACTAACGTATCAATTTACACAAAAACCCTACTCCTGCGATGTAGGTCCTTTCAGACAAACACAAGCATTATTTCTTACAAAACCATGCAACACCCAATTCCTTCTTATTGACTATTCTGTTTCAAAAACATATTACTTAGCAATAAAATCACAAAGACTCATGAATAGAAAATTATTATGCAGAGAACCATCCAGTAATCCAACAGGGCATGCAATACTTATTTCTTCACTTCAACAGATTACTAACACTATTAGCATGAACACCATCACATAACAAATTGCAGAGAACAATAACTTGCATAAAACAATTGCCAACATGTTCGGTAAACCAAAACCTACTCCTACGATGTAGATCCTTACGGAAAAACCACATGTGATATTCCATACCTTGTATAGCTTTCCTTTCCCTTTGATAGTAATCCTTTCTGTCGACAACACGCACAAGGAAATCTCAGAGTTAAACTTTTCCGCACTCACCAGTTTGCACACTTCTTTCTCCTTCTCTGTTCTTTCAGAATTTCAGAACCATCTCACGGTTCATCTCATTAAAATCCTTCTCTTCAATTCTCCAGAACTTCAGACACACACCCTCACTCCTTTATTGTCGTCTCAACTTACAGCAAGCATCACAAAATATCTTACAGCTTTTCTCTCTAAATTTCTGCAGAGTAACCCCATACATTTCTCCCTTGAAAACTCTCGGCCACACTCCATTATTTATAGGCAACCAACAATGACTGCATGAAGATGGAAGGCCACAGGATGCATCCAAAATATCCAGACACTACAAGACATAAACCATTAAGTTTTATGTCGGTTAACAACTCTCCATATTACTCTCATAAATTGTCACTCAACAACGCCCCTCCAGCAGCCTTTTAAAGATGAATAAATGACAACAATAATGTTCTACGCATCAATGAAACATTAAAGTTGAAGACTCTCCAGTTCTAGAGACGTTTTTCATCTCCAGACGACGTTGAAGATTGGCGGTTGATTGCTTTTGATGAAGGACGATCGACCGCCCCTTCAGCCAAACGTCCGCATATTTCATTCTTTAGAAAGCTTTAACTTTTCTTGTTAGTCGATACCGCCAGTTGATCGACTCTTGTTGATCGACCGCCAAGATCTGCCACAGTTTCCAAATGGATGATTTATGCATTTTTCTCCAGACCATGCACGTAACGTTATTTCCTTACGTGATAGACATGCATATCTTCTCTATATATATCCCTCAATATATATATTTATATTTTGTAACCAGAATTTAAGGTCATAATTGTAACTGTAACATTCTTCATACTACTTCATCTTCTCCAAACTCTTAAGATAAAGGCTTGGGTGGATTGTTACCTCATAGTTAGAGAGGCTTGGGCAGATTGTTCCCCCATGGTTAGAGGTTTAGTTGATGCGCTTCCCATAGTTTAAGGCTTTGGCACGTAACCCATTAATAGAGGCTTGGTGGAAGTGGTCCCCATGGTTAGAGGCTTTGGGTGGATTAGTCCTCCAATGATTGGCTTATGTTTCCAATGGTAGCTAGTTAAGGCGTTGGCATATAACTCATAAATAGAGGCTTGGTGGACATTGTCCCCATGGTTAGAGGCTTTGGGTGGATTCGTCCCCCAATGGTTGAGTTACATCCCAATGTTAGACGGTTAAGGCTTTGGTGTTAAACTCGAACTCATAAATAGAGGCTTGGTGGACATGGTCCCCATGGTTGGAGGCTTTGCGTGGATTAGTCCCCCATTGGTTGAGGCTTGAGTTAAATACCAAAGACAGAATAATAAATTGAGGCTTGGTGGACATGGTCGCCATGGTTAGAGGCTTTGGGTGGATTAGTCCCCCATTGGTTGAGGCTTCAGTTGAATACCAAAGGTAGAACAATAAAGTTAAGATCAATAAAATGGTAAAAGAAAAGACAGAAGAGCAACATAAACAGAAACCTAAAAGAGATTTTAAAAGTTGCTAAAAGAAAAGACAGAAGAGAAACATAAATGGAAAACGAAAAGAGATTTTAAAAACTACATGACATGTGCATCGTACCCTTTTATTTTATATCACTTACTAAGCCTTAGGTTTATTAGTTAAATCTTGCGATGCAAGTACACGCACAGGTGAACAGGCTAAGAGGCAGTTGATGAAGGATTTGCACGGGTGGATCTTGTGGCTGGCTGGGCTAAAGAGTTCAATGAAAATTATTTGTAAAAAAAAAAAGGTTTTGTAAATTATTTAATATTCTTTAATGCTTTTTTTAATTCCGCTGCGTTTTCAGAAAATGATTTTGTTATTTTCGCTACAATTGATAAATGTTTTAATTAAATGGTTTTTATGACTGGATTTTATAAAAGATAAATACTTTGATGTTTTTATAAGAAGAAAAGTTTTTAAATTTACACTATTTTTGAAGTAAATAAAACCGGGTCGTTACAGTTGGTATCAGAGCGCCCATGTTTTAAAAATGATTCTGTAGACTGCCTACCAGCATAAGCTTCGACGTGAAAATTCTCCATCAACAGTAAGTACTATTAGAATTATTTTGAGCCTAAGTATTTTATTTTATTTTTTTAATTTAAAATTGAAATTAAAATTAAAAATATAAAAATAAATAAATAATAAATTAATTAATTAATATAAATAAGTAATAATAATAATAATAATAATTTTTTATTAATTCCTTTATGCTAATAAATTTGCAAAAGAATTATAAATTATTAATATTCCCTAAAAATAAGAAATTAATTTTCTAATACACCACATAAATATATATATGAATAAAACAACAAATTAAAAACTTTTAAGTGAGTGGGTCAATGGAAAAAGTGATAGTATTATATTTGGATGAAGATCCCTCCTATTGCTTAAGTGAGATGATAAATAGTACCTAATCTACTAATATTTTATAAGTTTTGGAAAGGATAAAGAGAAGTAAGAAAACCCACCCAAGTTTTTAATTAAAGAAAAGAAATAATGGAAAACAACAACTAAATTTAGTAAACAATTTGATGAGATTGCCTTAGTTGAAAATGATTAAATGGGAAAATAATTTTAATGGACAGAAAGAACAGTTGAAGATTCCAGACTAAGTTGGATTTTAAGGACATACTTGAGAACTAGTAAACAAAGGAATTTCAAATTCAGGGAATATTCAAAAATGATGAGGAACATCATTAATTAGTAAAGTGTTTTGAATTATTTAAGTACGAAATTAGTAAATGATTGGAACAAAATAATTTTTAAATACAAGGAAACATTGAGCATATATTGATGCAATCTCGAAAAAGAAGCCATCAAGGAGACCATGAATCAGTTGACCAGTTTAATAGAACAATGATTTCAACTCTTACAGAGATTTATGGAAATAACTGAACATGTTCGCACATGCTAAGATAAAAGTTGTAGAGAGGGTAGCGTGTGCGGTGTATTTGTTGATTAAGGATGTGAAGTTTTGAGGGATTCCATCAAGATAACTAAATATGTGACTACAATGACATGGACGGAATTCAAGACGATCTTTTATGACAACTATTTAACCCACACGATAAGGACAAATAATGTTGTGTTTGGATGACCGTGATTGATGTGCTGTTTATTTGGATAAAGTTGAATGATGGAAGTAATAAATGATAAGTCATGCTTGGGATTTAATGCAGAGAAGTTGTCTAGGAAGGTGACAATTTAATTCAAAACAATGTTTTAAAAGTAATAAGGGTGGTCAATTTAATTTTGGCTTAAGGAACCAAAAATTGTTGCACTAAAGATGTTCTCTATTATGGAAGATACAAATAAAGTGGAGTTTGGCGGGTAGGATCGGCAATTCTGGTGCAAAATGATGCTTTGGGTGCCGTCAAGTTGGTTATGTGGCAAGAATCAGTTATGCTGTCAGATAAGAAGGGATGACAATTTGGATACAGGTTTTTCTGTTACTACAAGTGTAGATGACGGTCAAAGGATTTGATATTGTTACTTGATTCTAGATACTAGTTCAAAAGTTATACTAAATATGGGTCTACAGAAGTTCATATATTTTGGTGCGAAAAGACTCACATTATGATGACAACTCTTGAACTTAATGGTTATTGGGTTCTTACATCATAAAGGTAATTACATTGAGCAAATTTCGAGGACGAAATTTATATAAGGTGGGAGGATTGTAATACCCTGACTTTTCGTAAATAGAATTAATTAAGGATAATCGAGATTTATTTGATAAGAAAATTGATTGGGGAAAATATTTGGATAATAATCAAGGATTTATTTAACAAGAAATTAATTGGGGTATAATTAGATTATTCAGAAAAATTTGATTATGGAATATATTATCATGAAAATAAGTTTAGAAAAATAAATGTTGGGAGATAATTATATCAATTATTAGATAATTATTTTGGAAGCCGAATTGAAGAATTTTAATTATATCGATAATTATCATCATGCAATATTTGGAGAAAAGAAAATTAGAATTGGGATGAATTTCATTTTTTAACAAATGAAGAATTCATTTAAATGGAAGAAAAATTAATATATGGAAGGTGATTAATTATTAAATTGGGGATTAATTATTAAATTGAGATTTTAAGTTAATTGAAGGGAAAAAAAATGAGAAGAGAAAAAGGGGGAGGAAAAGAGAGACAGGCCGAGAGGCGACGGTGAGAGGAAGAGAGGAGAGAGCGATATGGAAGGGGAGACGACGGCGATCGACGGAGTTCGTGGTGACGTTCGGCGAACGAGAAACGGCCGGCGACGGCACGGGCTGCTACAGCGATCACTGGCGTACCAGCGAGCTAGGGCATGGGTCGATTTGGTGCTGCGATTTTGCTAATGGTGGTAAGTCGATTCCCTGTGTTAATGTTTATCTTCCTGACTTCCGATTGCGATGATTTGGCGTCGGTGGTGAGGTGCTTTGGCGTCGGTAGGGGTGAGAATGACGATGGTGGCTTCGAGTCGCTGGCATCGATTTGGGCATCTGTCCGGGTCTGTGCTTTCCAAATTGGACCGGCTTTTTCCTCCTCCCGAAACAATAGCTGCTTTCCACGTGGTGATGAAGCATTGGACCTCCCTCCTTGAGTTGTGTAATTGTCCAGCCTTCTCTGCCTATATAGTTTCGACAGTGCTTGGATACAGAAGAAGGAGACAGTGTGCTGGGGAGAAATGAAATGGTGATGTCTGGAGCTGTGGATCGAAGCTGTGAAGGGTGCGGAAGTGCTGTGAGAAGGTGGAGTTGCTGCTTGCTTCAAGTAAAATGGATACCTTCCCTGTTTAATGGAATTTGTACTCAGCTCCGATTCTGCATGTTTGTTGTTGAACAATGGTGATGGCTTAAGTTTTATTTAGAGAGAGATCTGCCCGATTGTGAATTGTTGTTTGGCTGTGATCACTGATGGTTGGATAATAAGCTACTATTAGTGTGGAATATATGTTGGATTGATCATACTAGTGTCTGTTGTTTGTTTTGAACGTGGTTTTGAATGGTTTATCTACTGGCTTCCTTAATTGATTCAAAGGATGAATAAATATGCTCTGCTTATGGTTGTTTGGACAGCTGTGAATATCTATGCTCTACAAATACTGTTGTTGAATAACTGTCACTGGTTAGATTTTATTCTATTATTTCGATAAGTGATCTAAATGATGTTTGGACTGTAAATTTTGCTAAGTGGATGAATGAAGATGATGCTTTTAGTAACGGGAAACGTTAATGTGATTGAAATTGATTTGGTTGCTAGTAATGAACCATTAATTTATTGTGTTGTTATGTATTGCTGAAGGGATTACTGGTCATGTGGGAATATACATTGTGGTCATATATTCTGTGGGTTAGATTCGGATTATTAATTGGAAAAGAATACATTATGTAATTTGGATTAAGCCGTCACACGTTTGGTTTGATTGATAGATGTTGGGGTTTCATGCCTTGTTGGGATATTAATATTGAGCGTGATTTTGGGTAAATAAAGTTAAATAAATTCTTTGTTGGTTCTAATGGATTTTCATTAAAAGGTAATGAATTGTATTATGAAATAAATTCTCTTTATTATTAAGTAACATTGATGGAATGAGCAACTACAAATGGTTATTGCTATTTTCGTTGCACATATTAAGTTACTTAAATGGTTATTGCAAGGTTGTTAAGTAACTAAGTTGACTAATGAGAATTATTAAGCGTTAAGGTGTATGGAAATTTAGTGATTGTTATTAATTAATAAATATTGGTTAAAATGGATAGCTGTGAATTAAGGGAAAAAATATAAATTAAGGTTATTCGTTTATTGACCATGAAATTAATGAAGATAAATTTACAGAAATTTGTTAAGCGACAATTTAATTATTAAATAATAAATAAGGAATAACGATAGCAAAGTTAAGCTTTATGATTGATAAAAATATTAATGAATAAATGTTAATTACTTTGAAGGTATTAACGGGAAAAAAAATAGAGTGCTAAATGCGCCACGAACGCCAGATAAGTGATACGCATGTGCTTTGATCCTTAGGGCCCTACATCGCAAGAGTTAGGAAATGCATGTTTCGGTGTTTACAATTTTAAATAGCATGTTTCGGTGTTTCTAGTTTTAAATAGCATGTTTCGATGTTTACAGTTTTAAATAGCATGTTTCATTGTTTACAGTTTTTATAAGCATGAATTGTATGTTGGTTGTTTTATTAAATTCTTGTAATAGAGAATGTATGCATTCACGAGCATCATGCATCATGGTTTTCAAAATGATACGCAAATGAGTTTTTAAGCATGGTTTTGTAAAGAAAACGGAATCGAATATTAAATGGTTAAATAATAAAGTAAAGTAAGGAAAAAGATAAAGGATTGGACGGATTGTTCCCCCATGGTTAAATAATAAAGTAAAGTACAGAAAAAGATAAAGGATTGGGCAGATTGTTCCCCCATGGTTAGAGAGGCTTGGGCGGATTGTTCCCCCATGGTTAGAGGTTTAGTTGACGTGCTCCCCATAGTTTAAGGCTTTGGCATGTAACCCATAAATAGAGGCTTGGTGGACATGGTCCCCATGGTTAGAGGCTTTGAGTAGATTAGTCCCCCAATGGTTGGGTTATGTTTCCAATGGTAACCAGTTAAGGCGTTGGCATGTAACTCATAAATAGAGGCTTGGTGGACATTGTCTCCATGGTTAAAGACTTTGGGTGGATTAGTCCCCCATTGGTTGAGGCTTGAGTTAAATACCAAAGACAGAACAATAAATTGAGGTTTGGTGGACATGGTCCCCATGGTTAGAGGCTTTGGGTGGATTAGTCCCCCATTGGTTGAGGCTTGAGTTGAATACCAAAGGCAGAACAATAAAGTTAAGATCAATAAAACGGTAAAAGAAAAGACAGAAGAGAAACATAAATAGAAACCTAAAAGAGATTTTAAAAGCTGCTAAAAGAAAAGACAGAAGAGAAACATAAATGGAAAACAAAAAGAGATTTTAAAAGCTACATGACATGTGCATCATACCCTTTTATTTTATATCATTTATTGAGCCTTAGGCTCATTAGTTAAGTCTTGCGATGTAGGTACATGCACAGGTGAACAGGCTAAGAGGCAGTTGATGAAAGATTTGCACGGGTGGATCTTGTGGCTGGTTGGGCTAAAGAGTTAAATGAAAATTATTTGTAAAAGAAAAAGGGGTTTTGTAAATTATTTAATATTCTTTAATGATTGTTTTAATTCCTCTGCGTTTTCATAAAATGATTTTATTATTTTTGCTGCAATTGATAAATGTTTTAAGTAAATGGTTTTGATGACCGGGTTTTATAGAAGATAAATACTCTGATGTTTTTATAAGAAGAAAAGTTTTTAAATTTACACGATTTTTAAAGTAAATAAAATCGGGTCGTTACATTTTCTCTTTCTACAGTTTATAATTGCGTGATGGTGGGATAACCAATTCATTCCTCGAATAATATCATGCCTTTTCATCTCCATGACTATCAGGTCTGTGAAAAATATTGTTGTTCATTCTAATGCATATGCCTTCAGAATATCACTGGTAGTCAAACAGTCACCAATGGGTAAAAGTATACTAGACTCACTCTTTACTAGATCAGGGAAACATTTTACTTTCTTGTAAAATTTAGTAGCAATGAAAGAATGAGTAGCTCCATTATCAAATAGAAGATAAGCTGTCGTATTATTAATGTAAATTGTACCTGACACGACCGCAAGCTGATCCTCCTCTTCCTTATTTCCATATAATGAGAAAACCCTAGGTGCCACTCTTCTCCACTCTTAGTTGGGCAAAACCTTGCAATATAACCCAGATCCGCACACTTGTAACACTATCTAGTTCCTGGTTTGCACTCTCCATAATGATTCTTCATGCATTTTGGACATTGATTAAGTTGATATGTTCTAACATTAGATGGAGCGGCAACTATTTCATTCATAGGGTGTTTGTCCTTCCTCTGCAATGCATCATTCTTTGACGGCCTTTTGATCCCTTTGTTTACAGGGGGTCCACCCTTTTGCTGCTGGCTCTGATTATTCTTCCAAAACCTCTGATTTATTTCTCTTTGCCTTGCCACCAACAATTCAGCATCTCAACCTCTAACGCCTTGGAGACAATTTTCGCAAACATGACGTCTTGAGTACCAGAAATCGTAACTCCTCTGAAAATCTCCACCTTCAATCCTTGTACAAATTGATGGACCTTATGTTCATTGTTAGCCATTAGATGTGATGCGAACCAAGATAGTGCTTCACATTTTTGTATATTTTCTTATACATTCCCTGTTTGACGTAAGTGTACAAATTCTACCAACTTTTTTTGTCTAAAATGTCTAATTGAAATACTTATCATAAAAGATTTCCTTGAATTGCTCCCATGTCAGTGTCCAAACGTTCTGAGCTGCCTTTACAAAATCCCACCAGAATCTTGCATATTGAACTAGTAAATTTCTATATTGTGAACAATAAGCTAGTTATTCTACTGCAAATTTTTTATCATAAAGCAATAAACTAATAAAGAGTTTTAAAAATTAAACATACAATCGAAGAAGTATGTCATGATAAGTCTCACATTACCAGCAGTCTACAGAACCATATTTGACCAAGTTATACTCTGATATCATAGTTGTAACATCTCGATTTTCTTATAAAACTTTTTCTTTTTAAAACACATTTGTAAAACAAGTAAAAGATAATTAAGAGAATAAAATGCAAGCGGAAGTCTTCAAATCAACATACGACCATTGTTCAAATCAGTTAAATAAATCTAAAAAATAATTAAATAAAACTTATTTCAATTCATGAGCCATAACCCTCAAGTCAAATCTCGCCGAGTAATACAAGCGCTAATCCAATCATACTTTCTCCACGTGCACATAATTAGGATCACAATCATCACCTACATCACAAGTGAAGTGAGCGTAATGTCTAGTAAGAGACATACTGAAATAAAGTGAAATATTCATGCAATCACAATGTACATATTTTTCATATCACAAAAGAACTTATTCCTTTGATACTTTATTCTCAGTCTCACTATAGTCTAGAGATTAGAGATATAATCGGGCGATAATAGGTACATCGTAAGGATCTAGCCTGGGCAGAACCGTCACCCATCCCAACAAAATTTGGGATACATCATCTCATAGTTCTCCTAGACACCGCGTCTGAGCATAACCGTCACCCAATTCAGACGAAGATGAGATACATCATCTCTTGGTTCTCCCAAACATCACTGCCACTAAAGCCTCCGATCTCCAACGTCTATTTAAGTTTATTGGTTACATCTCATTCTCATGCAATGCATGTAAATCACACAACAGTTCATACTATACAGCAGAAACCAAACAGAGAGCAAAACAACATGCTTTATTCATTTATCGGACGTAAAAGAGAGCTGAACAATATGCTTTATTCATTCACCTTACGTAAAAGAACATCATAGAGCATGACTATCATTATATAAGAATCCAATAGAGAGCATAACATAAATCAATCAACTTTATATTACTTAATACAAAAGATAGAAACTTTATCATTTAGCAAATCAATATCATCACACAATCTAAAACAGCGAACTCAAAGCTATGATCAAAAACAGATTATCAACAGACAACTTATTAATCATACCTAGAAGCATATGTATTATCAAAAATTCACACAAACAAATCCTACTCTTTTGATGTAGGCCACCTCTTGCAAACCACATGCAATATCTCTTACCTTGTTTCAAGATAATCCTCCCTTGTTGCATTTTCTTCTCACACCGGCAGTACAACGACATCGATCATTTCTTTCTTACCTTAAGGAAATTCTCTCTCACAACTCTAATGGTTTTGGCCCCCCAGACCCCTTTCGTTCCTCTGTTATTTATAGAGGTGAGGAATCAACATGTATCATTTGTTAAAAAATCTATCCATCATTTTCAAAGTATTTTATATTTCTTGTTAAAATCTATCCGATGTTTTTCAAAGTATTTCGTATTTCTTATTGACAGATCGCCATTATTCTGGGTGATATTTCGACGCTGCTAAAGACTCTCTCTATACAGGACGTTCGTTTTCCCATGAAGGACGTCCGTCATAACCAAACGACGCCGTATTCTTTAAATTTTTCTATGCTGGATACATTAAGGTCATCTGTTTATCCATTAGGGATGTCCCTCGCATCAAAACAATGTCGTTTTCTACTTGCGTTTAACAAACGATGTCGTTCATTTTTATAAGAGACACCCATTAATTTCTTCATCATGAGGGATGTCTATTTCTCAATTAGGGATGTCCATTATCTTCATATTTTAGACGTCCATCTTCTTCTTCGCTATAAGGGACATTCGTTCCTCAATAAGGGACGTCTGTTCCTCAATATTTTAGTCGCCCATCTTCTTCTTCATTATGAGGGACGTCTGTTCCTCAATAAGGGACGTTTGTTCCTCAATAATTATTTCCTCCCTTTGTTCCAAACGATGTTGTCCCACTTAAATCTTAACACCATCCTCGTTACTTCTATTGTGGACGTCCTTTGTCCATTAGGGACGTCTTTCCCTTTTTAAAACAACTTCCTTCTTTGTTCCAAACGACGTCGTCCCACTTAATACTAACGCAGTCTTCTATTCTTTCGTTTCGGACGTCCCACTTTCTATTAGGGATGTCACTCGTTTCCTAAAACGACAACGTTCACTTTTCATTCCAAATGTCCGTCCATATAAAAGGGCATCAATTTCCCTATAACAGACGTTCATTTTCTTCTTACTTCGAACACCAGTCTTTCCTTAGCAACGTCTGCCTTTCCATAAAGCATCCGTCGACTCCTTACTATAAAGAACATCTGTCCCACTATAAGGGACGTCCATCATTCGACAAACCCTTACTTCTCCATTTATTGTTAACTCATTCAATGTATAATAATTACACTAACACCATTATCATCCAACTTAGCTTCACATACCCCATTACACCAATTAATTTCTAATTATATTTACTTAATTCTATTATGGGAAATCTAGGTATTACATGTCTACTCTTCCAAGGGTTTGAGTTGGTTGAAGTTCACCACTCTACCCTTTGATGATGAATGAAGAATATAAAGAAATGAAATGAACCAAGGAAAAGAAATGTAGTGACAAGAAACTAAAAACCGCATGTTTTACAAAGTTACATATTATGTTCATGTAACATCCCGTATTTTTAAAATACGTAAAATTCAAAACTTTCTTTCCGTAAAAACATCAGGGTCTTTTTCCTTCATAAAACTCGATCATTAACACCAGATCGCTAAAACCCGATCACTTTACTTTCACTTCTCTCAGTTTTCTTGCACCTTTATCAATTTACGTTCAAAAACCATAATATTCTTTGAATAAAATGCAGCGGAATAAAAACAACATTAATAAGTTATAAAACTCTTTTTCAATTACTTTTCCTTTCACTTTCTAGCCCAGCCAGCCACAAGATCCACCCGTGCAAATCCTTCATCAACTGTCCTTCACTTGTTCATCTGTTGCTCGTTCATACCTACATCACAAGACCTAAACTAATGAGTCTAACGCTTAGTAAGTGATAAAGTGAAGTGCAGATGATATGCATGATCATACAATGCAAATTAGGTCAAGAGTGTATACGTGACAAACACTGTGGGACCATGAGTAACCCGGTCAATCCACAAAGGAGCAATATATATATATCAATGGGTTACCCATGCCGTATACACTCCTTTGTTACAAGAACATTGGGGATTTCGGAACATGAAGCAATGAATCCTGGTATCCCATGTCGCTAACCTATTTCTCTCTAATCCATCCAACATGGATCTATGTGACAATGGGACGTCATTAACTTCTCGAACCCCCACACGCCTATTTACATAGATTATTATATCATACAATATGCACGTGGATTCATACAATCCTATATACAATAAATGTCTAATAAACACATAATTAAAAGAACCTAAATCTAGTAAACACACAGCACATAATCTTAATTCTTGCGATGTAGGGTCCGAAGACCAAAACACAATCCATATCAACTTACCTGGCGTCCATAACGCCTTTCTGTTTCTTTTCTCTTCTTCGTACCTTCAAAACTATAACAACTATGGATTAATAACAATCACCTAAATCTTAACAAATATAACGGAATAGCAATAACCCACAGTGTTGCTTATTCCATCAATGTGACTTTACTTTACAAAACTGAATAGTTGTTTGTCATAAAACCATATTTTTCCATAGCCAATAATGATCAATATGCACAATATATGCATTTCAAACCAAGATGCAGTTTTCCAATCAAGAACACTTAACAACATGGCAATTTAATAAACCATTTATAGCAACCAAGCCTGAGTCCATCATAGTAACATTCAAGATAAGCACCAACAGAGACATTATGTTAAAGCTATGACTCCAATAGAATTCAACAACCAAAGCAGTATCGTAGGAATTCCATAAGAGTTGAGAGAGAAGTCATTTACCTGTTGGGTACCCGAGGAAGCTATTCCTTACTCTTCTCCTCACCTCAATTATGTACCAATACAGAATGTCTCACTAGAAGACTCCAAGGGCAAAAGACAGTTTCCCCAAGAGCACACTGCCATCCTCCAACAAGCTCTTTGTTCATTCCAACAAGCTCTTTGCCCATTCTCTCATTTGCAGCAGGGCACCAACAAAAGCACAAGATAATTTGTCACAATTCAAAACCAAATAACATAACAACATATTCTTCAAATCACTCAACAGAGACCGTCAACACCTTAAATCATTCAATACTCCGTACAGATAACTAAGTCCGAATAGCAAAATTTCAATACAACAGAGAACATTCAATATCCCATTCACCGACCAGATCCATTAGCCAATACAATAGAATAAATCTCAACAAATCAAACCTCTATGATCAAACTATAATCCCAATCTTAACAAGTAATCCAAGTGGCAGAACACAATAGGTAGGAAGCCAAACCACTTCACAATATCCATCAAAGTTGCAATCTAAACATTATATCCACGGAGCTAGACTTACAATTATTCACCAACATAAAACATTCAAATGTGCAGGACTAAATCAAACAACAATAGACTATATTTTATTCTTTCACCTCCTACAAATTTCACATCTAATCCACAGAACAAAGAGGAAGCACAGGGAATACCTTCTCCTTCTTCTGCGTCCCAAATTTCTCTTCTCCATCACGGTCTCATAGTGTGTTTCTTTCCAAAAACATAGAACTCCCACTGTCTCACTCTCTGTTCTCCAAAGAGTCCTTCACGCTAGTCACGCCCAAAGAGAACTGAGAATAGAAACTCCCCTACCAATGTCAATTCGTGTCCAGTAATTCGCAGCAAAAATTTATAGAGAAGAAACGTACACCACTGGAGACTCACCCATTAACAAAGGAGCTACCGCGTGGAAGACTCGTGTCATGCCAACTGAAGGAGTCGAAGACAAGTGGGACACGGAAGAGAGAATCATCAGATTTAAATGGGTTTTTCGGCCAATTTTTCCCTTCCGGACGCGGTGCGTTGTCCACAGTATCGTCCGCATACTCCGAAACCAATTTTCGGACGAGAAAATGCGTCCCCACTCCTTCGTCCGTACCGTCCGAAATGCATATTCGGACTCAATTTAGCGTCCGCAGTTGTCCGAATGTTTCCAAACTTAGGACAGAGTCATTCGGACGCCATTTTGTCTCGTCCGCATACGTCCGCTACCGTCTGAAAGTCCCAAAATTAGAACAAATTCATTCGGACGCCATGTTCTCTCGTCCGCAACAGTCCGAATGTTCCAAGAAAATGAACAGATTCAAAACGGATGACTCTACTATCGTCCGCACCGTGACAGTTTAGAGTTGAGGATGCCAAATACCATCCCAACTCGTTCCAAAGTCCATTTTATGTGTTTTTCTTTAACTTTTTTATCTTAAATTTTATTGGCCACATATACGAAAGCATATGAATACCTACTATGATCTTAGCACAACGTCATGCATTGATTATACATGCTTTTTCTTTTTCTGGGACATTACAGTTCATGTCTTCCATTACTTGTTGAGCGGTAGATTCATAGTTGAATTTTGTGATGTAGGTGAGAATGTTCATGATAATACGTATGATGACAGATCTGATTGATAGATGCAGTAGGCAAGATGTTTCCATTGGTGAACATTTGGTGTTGTTAGAGTGATTTTGATGCATGGGTGGCTAAAGAAAAAGGATTTTGATGTAATGAATATTTAAGTTTGGTAAATTTATTTTGTGAACTACGGTTTTATGCCAAAATTTGATTGATGTATCTATTTGACTTTCTATTGAATGTGGTGGATTTCGTTTAACCTGAGAAAAATCTTCCAGTGTATAAATATTTTTTGAAAGCGCGTCTTAACAAGGTTTTTTTTTTTTTTTTTTTTTTAATTTCCATTAAATGAATGGTTTGAAGTAAGGGATGTCACATTTGATATTTAAAATAAATATATTTTAGTTGTTTTTATAGAAACTAGTTGATTTTGCTACAACAATGACGAATTGCGAGTTAAGAAATAGTTGTGCAACTAATTGACATTGCTATAGCATACCTATAAGATATGAACAGAGAATTACAAGAAGTGGGAAATTGATTCAAAATCATCTCTAACACTGATTTATAATCACATTCATTACTTTGTTTGATTATATTATTATGTCATTTATCATCACTCGAAATTGTTACTTTTTTATGTGGAAGTTTTAGTTCATTTTATAAGCTATTCTATGTGGCCTAGAACTGGTTCTGAATAATTATATTACATATTACTATAGTGTACACTTGCGCTTGATACATATATTGCACAACATAAACCTCCTTTGAGGATTAGTTATGTAAGAAGAAATAAAGTGAGGAAAAGAAGGGTTAGAAACTACAAAGAAGGATAGATGTAAATAAGCAGTTGGGCCTGTGTTTTATGTGGTTAGAATTAGATGGTTATTAAGTGAAGAATCTCTAACGGTAGAATTTGAGTCATGCAGTGTAGTGAGAGAAAGTTACGGTGCAAGTAGAACGGGAGAAGAAATAGGAGAATGAGGTTGCTCTTCAGTAGGTACTGTTGAGGAGGAGAGAGAGAGAGAAGGCAATGCAAAAGGTGGACACTAAGGGCATCATTAGTTGGGAGATTGAGTAAAACGATTGGTTGGCCCAGAGTCCAAAGAGCAGGACGGAGATGTCGCTGGGCTGAAGAATGATAATCCGACGAGCAGTGTTGAGAGACTTGGGGGGGTTGTTGCAATTTGAATATACTCCGTCACAGATAGACCATCCCTCCACACATTAGTTCTCAACAATTTAGCAGCGTAGCTCTAAAACATCCTAATAATAATCATCTGCAATACCAATCGGGACCAGATATATCTTTAGCGGCAAGATTTTCATCATACTAGTAGTAATGACTGCTAGAAATCAAGTATGAACATCTCCAATCCTTATCTCTAGCACATTTCAAGAGTCTCTTTCTTTTCACATACACCAACATATTTCTACGCTAATTGTTGCTGATTTTGCACTAGAACTCATCATATATGCCACAAATCAAAATGTAATAATCAATGATCAGAAAAAATTGCATGAAAGGCAATATTCAGTAGTAACAAAAATCATGCTTCTTCTTTTTAATCAATCAAAACCTCTTCTTAAAGTTTCAACCTTCTTCCAAAGCATACATACAACTGTGTGGATTTAGATGCCGATATCGACAAATGGGTCATATATATATATATATATGTATGTATAATTCTTGTGTATATTGTATAATGAAGGGTTCTCCTAAAACAGTAAAAGAATGTTAGTAGGTAAGTCTCCTTCCATGCTGGCTTCTAATGAGATCATTCAGTGGCTACGAACAGAAAAAACAAAAAGAAATAACAATACAACAATTGAAAATTTTAAACCAGCTTGGAAGATGTAATTATCAACGGTGTTGGAGACTGCCCACTTAATGTTTGACAAGTGTTACTACTATGCATAATTCTTTTCTTTTTCCAGAACTCAGCCACCCATGGTAATCTTTCATCCCCGCAGGGACATCTCTTTTTAATTAAAACAGACGTTAGAGACCCATATCATGTCTCCCTAAAGCTTCATAAGAAAGCTTTCACTCCATTATAACACAAGGCTACAATGAGACAGAACTACAATATCTCATACTTACAACCTCCAAATTTCATAAACTATTCCAAATTTTCCAATGTGACACATCAACTAGAACTATTACCTTATAGAAATCATTTATATCCACTAAAAGATTTAGATATGCTCCTCTCATAGAAAAACTTACAACATGACGTACCGCTTTTTACATGCCATGCTTCCTCTGATACTCAAACTGGGCCTTTAAGATCTTTGACGAATCAGCTATAGGCCGTTGATATGGTTCTAATTTCCCTTCTCACTTTATTTGTCTTTGTCACACTTGAAAGCTAACATTTGACTAAAGTTAACGAAAGTACATTATAATATATCACATAAAATAACATAAGTCAAATACATACCTACAATATTCACATACGAAATGGAAAAAACTACAAGCTCAAAACTTCTGTTACATAATTATAGATGCATGCACTCTCACAAGCATATGCCTGAACTAAAACCAACCAGCAAATGCATTCCAACCATCATTTCAAGAAGAAAATGTAACTCATTTGCGGATTCAACCATGGACATGCACTGCATACCGTTCGCATTTAAGAATGAGTCCTTCGGCTTTGCCACTCAGTTAATTGCTCTGAGAATGACCAAAATTGTTCACTGCATTTCTCGTTCCTCGAACGGTTGTTCCTTAACCTAAAAAGACCCATTTTTTAAAGTAGTTAAGATAGAAACTTGTATGAACAAGGAATATCTATACCAAAAGACACATACCTAAAAGGACCCATTTTTCAAGTAGTTAAGATAGAGACTTGATATGAACAAGGAATAACTATACCCAAGGACACATACCTAAAAAGACCCATTTTTTCAAGTAGTTAAGATAGAGACTTGACATGAACAAGGAATAACCATACCCAAAGACACATGAAAAGATGCTAATATAAGTGAGACAGTAAAAGTTATGATAGTGTAGAAGGTAGCAAATGTTTTTATAACATGTATAAATAATTTTTATTAAGGATTTGTATCAAAAAGAAGAAATATGTATAATGAGTCATGTTGAACTGTCTCTTTTATAACGTAAAGCTATACGCAAGCATAAATATCAAGTCATGTTGAACAATGACTCATTGCCCTTTCAATGGAAATAATAATCATACAACAATCAACAAGAATATACACAAAATGAAAACAAGAAGATTGAACAACACAATTAAACTCTACCATGACAACTCATATGGGTGAAAAAATGATTACATGAAAGGTAAATTTTCTCAAGGATAACAAAACACCAGCTTAAATCATATAAATTGAGTAGGAGAATTTGCTGTAGGCAGTACGATATTTTACCTAGGATTTCTTTAAATCTCATCAGAAAGAGTTCATTTCAAGAGAGTAAGTTCTCCCTTTGAGCAAAATCTTGGCGGCAGTTCCGTAAGGCTCTTCGAAGGCAGTTGAAACCCAAGACCCATCAGAAACCTCCTTAGACTGCTCACTGGGCCGAATTGCCACCAGTGTGGCACCCTTAAGAATATGCCCATCAGGCAATTCTAAATGTGGAGCATACCAAAGCCTCATGTTCAGAGCTGGTACAAGGGTCCTCTTTGATGCCGAAGATGCGGACAATGGCTTCACTCTCAATTCCTCAAGCTGATCTCTGTTCATACACAACACTCCCTGCGAATCTGCATCAGTTAGAACCAAATTATCCAAAGTCTTATGCTCAGCAATAATCGGCTGCAGCAAATAATGCCGTGCTGAAGCTGCAATTAACGAGCTAATCGTCCAAACTACTCTCAACTTCAGTCCTCCATTGGTGTAAAACGATTCCGGTATGCTTCCATTGTCATCGCTGGTTCCTCCGCAGCTTGAGTAAACCACATCGGCTCTATTAGCTTGAGCATGCGCCGACTTAAATGGAGTGGATTTAATCACAGAAGACGCACCAAGAATCACACAATTATCCAAAGTGGATCCAAAATCAGCTCGCCACTTAAGTAAAACCCCATCTCCAATCCCCAATTCCCCACCAGGAAGCTCGATTCGAAGAAATCGAATCTCATTGAAGTTCTTCAAAACTTGTGTCGGCGAGTGATGGGTCACACCACCTTGACCGAACTCCCCATCGTCTTCGTTCCCAACCTCAAGGGCCGAAGACGTGGAAGTAACCGAACCCAGACCGCAGGACGGAGATCGAATGGGTCCCAAGAACTGGCCCAAAGCTTGAAAAGGCTTAACAATGCCGCCGAACACCAAACGAAAGAGATTGGAAAAAGGACTTCGGGACCTATCGGAGGAGGAAGAGCAAGAAGAGTCGTCATCAGAGATGACGCAGTCGACTCGAACAACTACGTTTTCTACCTGAGCTACGAGTGCTTGAAATCTGCGAGAAACTACGCAGCAACGACCGAGGGCTTTAACATCGCCGATGTTGTTGAATATAATGAGGAGAAGAGAATCTGGCAACCGATCAAAGTGGTCGACGCAATTATTGCTTCTATCGACATCGGCGTTTACAGGCTTGGATTCGGAATAGATTTTAGTAATCAGATCTGAGCGCCGTAAAGACGACATTGCAAGAATATGCGATTTTCGGGTAAAATGGAATGTGGGTAATGGTACGATCGATCAGATCAGAACTGGGCAGAGGAGGCTGTATAAATTGAAAGTTAGATATAGGTGATGGCATAGATCTGAAACAAAGAAGAAAAGTCAAGACATGTCTTCTGCTTCAGCAGAAGAAAGAGTAGCGGGAGGTGGAAACCTAACTTTAGAAAGAGAGAGTGCAGAGAGAGCAGAGAGAGATAAGAAAAAGGTTGGAGGAGAGATCCACTGGTTCGTCTTCACAGAGAGAGAGAGAGAGAGGGAGACACAGAAGACGAGGACAGAGAAGAAGTTATTACACGCGTAAGGAGAGAAGACAGTTTTCTCGCACTGGAATCATACAAAAGAAATGGTATTTATGACAAATTAACTATTTTAATGTTTGTGATAAATTAATTATTATTATTTTTTCTAATAAATTAACTAACAAAGTATAAAAAAAATATTAAATTAAATATTATTATCATGTTTATCATTAAATGTGATAATGTGATAGTACGGTGGTTCGTATATAAATTATCGCGATACAATAATTTTTAAAAACTAAGTAAATAATTGTAATGAATTGTCATGGTTCATGTAGGAACTGCAGCGATGTTTCAATACACCGCGGTGGTTTCGTACGAAGCCACTGCGATGTATTGACACATCGCTGCAGCTTGACAAGGAACGGCAGCAATTTTCGTCGTCAAGCCATAGCAGTTCCTGGTTTATGGAAGCAGAACTATAATTTTGACCTCTTCAACTTCAAATAACCATAACTTTGGTTACAGATGTCCGAATCGGCTCCATAATATATCCAATTGAAGATCTCTCAAAGATCTACGACTTGCTATTGGATTTACTTTGTGAACCACATGTCGCGAACTCACAATCACGTGTTTAAGCATTCAAATTTGCAATCAAAGATTTTAGACGTGACAAACTGCCGCAGTCTGTCATGAAACCGCCGCGGTTTGTTGTGAAACGGCCAAGGTTTCATTCAAACCACTACGATTTTTCGTCAAATCGCGACAGTTCGTTGTCAAACCGTCGTGGTTCGTCGTCAAAGCGTTAACGGCAAACGTGACAACAATGGTAGCGACGTCAATTTTCTATAGTTCAGTGATTAATTTGTTAACAAAAAAAAGATAATGGTTGATTTGTTACTAATACTAAAGGATGATGGTTGATTTATCATTTTCCGTTATCATTTTAATCAAGATGTTATCTTCTTAATTACATAATTTTTAATGAACTTCCATATATTCTTCCACTTCACAGTTAGTACCACTAAGTTTTTCGAACAATTATCCATTAGCAAATCAATCCATGACGTTATTAAATTAACTCCTATTTTACACATGTTTTTTCTTTTGCCAAATTTCTAGCCGCTCTGTTTCTTTCATTTGTGGCGAATTTCTTGATTGCAACCTCAATTTTCAATGACCCATTTTAATAAAATTCCATGGCAAGAAAAATTAATGAATTTAATTAAGGGTCATTATCAATTTAATCCCTGAAGTTTAAAAATTTCTTCAACTAACACCAAAACTTTAAATTTTTAAATCTAATACCTCAAAATTTGAGATTTTATCGTCCAATACCCTCGCCGTTATCAATTCCTAAAAATAGGGCGTGTGGGATGTACATGGAGTTAGAAATAGGTTTTGGCGATAACCAATATCAAAATTTAAACATTGGCGATACATATGAGAGTTCTTAAACTAAGCAATCTTTCATAACAAATGGTGTTTCTAAGGCAGAAAATGATTATGAAACTAAGGAAAACGATGAAGGAACTTGAAGACTGAAGAGTAATTTTTGTTCTCCAACTCCACATCCATCTCATGCCCATATTTTAACGAATTAATAACGGTGAGGGTATTGGACGATAATATCTCTAACTTTATGGTATCAAATTTTAAAATTTAAAGTTCAAGGTGTTAGTTGAAGAGACTCCCAAACTTAAAGGGATAAATTGATAATTACCCTTTAATTTATGGCAAATACAGAATTAGAGATGTTTAACGGGGGGCCGTTGTAGCAATCCAAGCCTTGCCCGATCCCAAGAGGTAGGCCGAGCCGAGCCGAGCACGAAATTTGAACTCGCCAACCTACCTAGGTTCAGGCCAAACGAGCGAGCTAGCTCTGCTCGCTCAGTTGCTCGGTCGAGTTAGGCTTGCCTAGCCCACCATATATAGTGAAGTCTAAAAGAAGGGAATTTAACAAAACAAACCCAAAAGTCGTCAACGTTAACGCTGCAGTTTCATTAATGTCAAGGACCATCAAACAAAGAAGTCCAACTATCCAGTATCCAAGGTGGCAACAAGAGACGTCCCACAACGATGAGGGACGTCCAAGATTAATTCAACACTCAACAAATGGACGAACAATGAAGGACGTAAGAAATAATAATCAAGTAAGGACCGTAGGGGGATGTAACATAATAATTGGAGATTTAGAACTGGAAGTTGGTTAGTACTTTACTTAGTCAGGTGTTGGTATTGTAGTATTTAGTATTCTACTATTGTTTATTGTATAATGTTTGTATTCAATTCTATTTTTGGGCGATTGCGTGACTCATGACTGGGTGTTGCCGTGTCGAGTGACACTAACCACTGATGTCCGTAATCTATTTTGGGTCGAGAGACTTCCGTTTTACAGTGAGGGACGTCCATTTTGGGCCGAGCCACCTAGGGTTTGATAGTTTGTGATCGTTTTATGGCAAGGGACATCCATTTTGTGTCAAGAGATGTCCATTTTGTGTCGAGGGACGTCCATTTTGTGTCGAGGGACGTCCATTTTGTGTGAAGGGACGTCTGTTGTGCGTCGAGGGATGCCCATGTTTTGTCGAGGGACGTCTGTAATAACCTGCATTAGTAAAACCTTTTTCTTTACTTTCAGTTATAGCCATATAAATTTTTCTTAAATTTTCTTTGACTTATTAAAAACACGTGTGAAGAAAACATATCAGAGTACTTAAGTGAAATTTGATAAAATTTCAAAACATGGTTTTAACACTTTTAAACGAAAGTCCATGGTTTTACAAAAAATTTTCCAAATCCAAAAACCATGATTTTTGTTCAAAATAGTAGATACTACTTTACGTGAGCTATAACCCTTAAATTGAGCCCGGTTTCTAACCCAAAAGCTCCGCAGACAATGCCTCCTCCTCTATATCGATATCATTGATATTATTACAATGACTAGCATCACATGACAAAACAACGAGTCAAATGCTTAGCAAGAATAGGATGAAATGCAATGCTCATGCTCATGTTGTTTGACTCAGAAAATAACCTATCTTTATATTTCGTTACCAGAGAAAGGATACATTTGTTGGTCCTTATGGTTAAATTGACACTCATCCCCTACCTGGGGCGAGGTTTTCCATCAGGGGTGTTGTTACATCCTGTAACCTTTTCCGTATAAAATTTTTCTTTTCTTTAAAATCATTGCGTAATAGAACACCAGAGTAATAAATAGCGGAAGTCTTAATCTTATAAAGCATACAGCTGAAGTCTTTTACAATTTAAACCAAATCCATTATTTAAATAAACACATTAACTTAAAACATTTATTCGAAATCATAAAACACTTAAAAGCTTTTTTAAACATTTATTCCTTTCTGTGAGCCATAACCACAGGTCAATGTCGACAATAGCACAAACGTCCACACACCAATACTCCATCAGCTACGTCCTTTAACAACTTTATCCATGCATCGGCTCCTTACCTACATCAACGGGACTTAACTATGAGCCTAACACTTAGTATATGGTATAAACATGAAACATGAAATTCATATACATTTTCTATAGCATTGCATTCGGTTTTCTGTTTTGTTTCTCTGTTACTATTCATATCTTTTATCATTATTTCGTTTGATTATGTGCTGGGCGTATCAAACCAGACCATACAAACATCTGTTTATATGCTGGGCGTATCAAACCGGACCATACAAACATCTATGTCAGGCGTATCCAACCAGACCACAGTCGTTTACTTATCTTGATTTCTGTGCTATCCCACCGGTCCACAACTGTTTACATGCATTTCATTTTTTGTGTACTTTATGATTAAGTCTTAACGTTATCGTGCACATACAATCCTATCTAACGTATTCATTAATCGCATCCTTAAAACGTGATCATTCCTATTTAAGGAATTAAACTTAATCTATAAACATACAATTCATAACAATCAATTAAACAAACAGTAAAACACCCCCTAATTCCCGAGATGTAGGCCCTTTCAGACAAAACACATGAAATACCACGTACCTGAAGTCTTTAACTTTAACAAGTTATCACTTAGAGTTATCCTTCTCGAAACCTAATCATGGTGTACATGTATAATTATTAATAATTACCTTTCAATAATAAAGTCTCTTAGCATAAACTAAGAAGCTCGTTTCCTAAGTTCTTGATATATCCATAATATTGAAGAATCTTATTTTCCCACAATCATTTTATCCAACAACGATAAACCTTAATCCAATAACTACCCTTTCCAAAATTCCTATAATAAAAATCATTATTCCTTTACATGCAATGACCAATAATAATTCCAACTTTATCCTACAACTCATCTCAACAACTAATATCACTTGATAATAACCAACTTCATAATAATACCTTAATCCATTAATATTTTCTCCAATAATAATCACAATGACCAATCGCAAACTCATCAAATATTATTACTAATATTTCCATAATATTCTAAATAAACTTGGCTATTACTCATTACCTTTTTCATATCTCTAACGATGAGTGTTGCAGACAATATTTAACCAACTAAAACCATCATAAGAGTAATAGAAGGAAAGTCAGTTACTTGAAATCCAAGAGTACAAAAGACCAAAACAATACTCCCTTCATTGACGACTTACTCCCACGTTTGATCTCCCTCAAACTCTTCTCTTCAACTTTAAACTCACAGATCACTCACCCATAAAACCTTCTCGGCCATGCAACCCATCCACTGCTTCTTACAAAATTTGCCTCTCTCTCTCTCTTACTCGTCAACTCTAGAACCTCTTGTCTCACTCTCTCAAAACATTTTGGCAATGCTTCTGCGTTGCTTTTCTCCTCCGTCCAGCCTTGCTCTCATCCCTCACTATTTATAAACAAATTATCCAACGCCCTTCATTAATATTCAGAAGATAGAAGGCCATCAGTTTTGTACTTTCCATTGTCCAAGTGATAACCAAACTTTCATCTCCATACGTTGATTATCATCAATAGACGCCCATCATCAATGCCCACCACCAACGCCTTCCAATAGCCCACAGAAGATGAAAAGGTGACATTAATAATATTCTATGCATCAGTGAAGCATCGTCGTGAAGACTTTCTAGTTCTAGTGGCAGCTTACATCTTCAGACGACGTTTAAGATTTGTGGTTGATCGCTTTTGATGAAGGACGATCGACCACCCTTCAATCAAACACCCACAGAATTCTTTGATTCATAAAACTTTCATTTCTCACGCCAGTCATTAATGTCGGTCGATCGACGTCTCATCAATCGACCGTTGTCATCGAACGTTGATTTTTGTATAATTCTCAAGATTATGTAAATGCACACGTTATTTCCTTAATGTGACAATTATATACATACGTCAACTTATATAAATATTTTTATATTGCAATCATAATCTAAGGTCATAATTGTAATATCCTCCATACCACTTCATCTTCTCTAAACCCTTATCCATCAAAACCATATATATATATATATATATCATCTACCTCCACATTTCCATACTCAATTATATCCAAGATTCCATTCCTTACAGTATCCTTACACTATCCAATTACGTTCAATTACGTTCAAATATATTTTCTCTTTGGCCAACACTTGAATTATCCAACTATCTATAATTTTATCCCTAATACTCACAGAATATATATATATAAATATTCCATAACTCTTCTTCCACCTTATTCTTTTATTAAATCCAATATACTCCAAGTTTCACTAATTAATTATCTAATTGACTTCAATCCTTCTCATAATCTAACTATGAACCTTAACGGGGTATCATAACTCACTTATTCCAATTACGTTTCCCTTGATCAATATCTTTACATGTTCAACTCAGTTCCTAATATCCCCAAAATTAACACGTAAGCTATGCCTTCAGCTTAAAGAAGATTCGGGATATTACAGGTGTCACCATGACCATCACCAATCTCTGTCTTTTCAGACGTTAGGGATTTCTGGAACAAGTGAAGGGATACATCTATTGATCTTGTGGCTTAACCGACACTCGTCACCTACCTGAGGCGAAGTTTTTCATCTGGGTGCCACCACCAAGCACCGTCACCTTATCTCTCGAACCCCCACACGCCCATTTACGTTTATTCATTCGTGTTATTAAACATGCTGTGCATATACCACATTTTCATAAGTCCTACTATGATGCATAAATGTCATATTATATCCAGTCCACAACAGTATACAGAATGTATCGAAGAAAATATGAAAGCAATGATATAATAGTTCATGCTCAGCCAAAACAACTCATTTTCATCTTCTAGCATTTTATCGACAATTTATAAGGAACAATTAAGAGGACCATCAGCTTAAACTAAGAATTTGTCAAGGGAGAGTAATTAACAATTTAACAAAGGCAATTATATACTAATTAACCAATAGTAGTTTATAGGCTATTTAACAAAGAGAATTTTACAGAAATAATACATATTGATTAACAAGGAGAATTTCCTATTTTAGTTTCACAAGGAACAATTTATATTGTAATTTCAGGGAACAAATTATGCTTTAGTTAATTAACAGCGACTTCATATATTGACAAACACCTCTCGGCCAACAAGAATCCACAAGGAGTGGATTCTACCAAGTGAGCTTTGGGAGAGTGTGAGAAATAGAAAGAAGAAGAAGTGGAAGGGAGAAATAGAGAGGGAGGAAAGAGTTTCAGTGAAGGTCAGCTGTCGAGTTCCTTTGGTCTTCAAGTATTCAAACTCTTTCCTGAATGATTTAATTGATTTTATGAATGGATTTTTTTGAAGATGGAAATTTTAGATGATGGGTTAAAAATAGTTTCTGCTGTCATTATTGGTTGTTGAATATACTGATGATGTTTCCTGATATTGTGACGTTTTATTCTGATATTGGGTTTTGGTTCTTCCGTTTATTTTAGATATTGAGACCTTATTAGAACTGTATAATACTCAATGATGATTGCTTGGGGATTTGTTGCCTAGGTTATTGTTTGGATTAATGTTCTAGTAATGGATAATTCTTTTGTGATTTACTACTTTGTTGGATGGTTAGATATATTCTCTGTAAATTACAGTGATATGGAACACAGTTCAGGTGAAGAATGTTGTGCCCTATTGTTTTGATAATTTCCCTATTGATTCAATATAATGAATATTAATGGATTTGGAATGTTGAATGCGCTCTTAGTTTAAATGCTCTCTAGTGCTCGATTGGCCGTGGTGCTATCAACTGCATGAATACTAGGTTATAGATAAAAGATAAAGGGTGGTATTCTGTAAATGGAAGTTGTTCCCTTCTATAGCTATTTCTTTGTTAATGGTTTGGGAATGTCATTCTGTTAAATGTTTTAAGTTATGGAACTTTGGGTATGGTTGTTAAAGAATCGAAAGTAATGATTTAATATTATTTATTGGAAGGTATTGTGAAGGCTAATATGTGGTTGCACGTGAATACTCGCAAGGGTAAGAATTAGCGATAAACGCATTCAAGACAACAGGTAAGTGATACACATGTGTTTTGGTCTTTAGGGCTCTACATCGCAAAAGTTAGGAATTGTATGTTGTTTGTTTACTGCTTTATTAGAATTGTAAGATATTGAGTGTAATATCCTAAATTTTTGTTGAGTTGAATGCGTAGCTTAAGTGATAATTTTGGGATGATAGAAGCTGAATGATTAAGGTATTAGTTAAGTGAAACATATTTGGATAAGTGAACCTTGATTCCCGGATTATTTAGCTTATGGGAAGGATTGTGATTAGTTGGAGAATTGTTTGATAATATTTGGAGTTAGATAGAATGATATCAATTAAATTGACAGTTAGTGGAATTAGTAAGAAAAAATATATTTGGACATATTTGGATATTGATGGATATTGTAAGGACTCAAATCTTGAGAATAATAAGGTTTTTTCAATTATTGGAATTTGACTTGGGCAAAGGTGAAGAAAGAATGATGGAACATATACTATAAGTTGGTTTAATTAATATCGATATTCAAATATATATATTTATGAATTTAATGCATGTGAAGAAGATGTATGGAGGATATTACAATTACAATTAAGACCTCAGGTTATGGTTGCAATATATATATATATATATGATTATGCATATGAATATAAATATCACGTTAAGGAAGTAATCTGGAGGAACTACGTAAATAGGTGATTAGGGATGTGGGTTCTTGAGTTGGTTGCCTAGGTGTGTGCCACGGGATGGCCGCCTTGTGCATAAACCGCTCTACCTTGTCAAGTTGACATCTCTAACCCTTGGATGGGCAGCTAGAACTAAATGAAAATAGAATAGTAACAGAATTAAACAGAATATACGTAAACAGTTGTTTTTGTGATCTGGTTGGATACACCCAGTGCATAAACAGAATAAATAACAATAAAAGATAGAAACAGTAAAAGATAAGCAAAACATAAAACTTAGTACAGACTTAAAGAGTTGTATGTGTATTTCATGTTTTACGTTTATACCACTTACTGAGCTTTAGGTTCATAGATAGGTCTAGTTGATGTAGGTAAGGAGCCGATGATTGGATAAAGCTAATAAAGGACGTAGTTGATGGAGTATTGTCGTGTTGGATATTTGTGCTGTTGGCGACATTGACCTTGGGGTTATGACTCATGGAAATGGAATAAATGTGTTTAAATGTTTTAATAGTTTTCATGTGTTATTGGCTTTAAACTATTTTAAGTAAATGTTATTAGCAATGCTTGTTTAAATAGTTTAAAATTACTGGTTTACGGTATTTAAATGTAAAAGACTTCCATTGTATATTTACTCTGAGACTTCCGCTGTATGTTTATTACTCTAGTTTTTCCATCACGCAAATGTTTTAAAAAGAAAGAAAATTTTTGTACGGGATGTTACATTGAGCATGTCTACTCCCTTATTAGAATAGTAAGATATTGAGCATGTTTCTTAAATTGTACTGCTGCTTGCTGGGTGTTTATTAGAATTAGATTCCTTTAATGATATGTTTAATAGATGAGCATGTTTAGAAATTATAGTACTGATATAATAAAATGTATGTATTCATGAGTATCACGCATCATTGTTTTCAAAAGATTAGAAAAATGGTTTTCGTGCATGGTTTTGAAAAGGAAATGGAAACGAAACGAATTATGAATAAATGTAAAGCAAATGATCAAGTAAAGTAAAGTAAAGAGATTGGACCGATAGGTCAAGCCCGGGAACCAAAGCATGTAATGAAATGTTTTTGTGGACCGGTAGGTCAAGCTCAGCACAGAAATAAAAGAAATGTAAAGATAACATTTTTGTGGACCAGAAGGTCAAGCCCGACACAGAAACAAAAGAAATGTGAAGATAACATATCGTGGACGTGTACGTCAAGGCCGACAAAAAAAAAAAAGAAATGTAACGATAATGTTTTGTGGACCGATACTTCAAGCTCGACACAAAAACAAAATAAATGTAAAGATAACATTTTGTGGACCGGTAGGTCAAACCCGGCAAAGAAACAAAGGTAAAGATAACATTTTATGGACCGGTAGGTCAAGCCCGACACAGAAATAAAAGAAATGTAAAAATAACATTTTGTTGACCAGTAGGTCAAGCCCATCAGAGAAACAAAAGAATTGTGAAGATAACATTTTGTGGACCGGTAGGTTAAGCCCAACACAGAAACAAAAGAAATGTAAAGATAACATTTTGTATAAGTTAAAAGAAAATGAAAATGGATAATGACATGTGATTTTAAAAGATACGTTGCATGTTTATAGTTTTCTTTTATATCACTTACTGAGCGTTAGGCTCATTAGTTAAATCTTGTGATGTAGGTACATGCAAAGGAGAACAAGTTAAGGAGCAGTTGATGAGGAGTTTGCATGCGTGGATCTAGTGGTTGGCTAGGCTAATGGACTTAAAGAGAAAAGGGTTTGAAAAATGTTTTGTAAAGTGATTTATAAATGTAAAAGAAAAGAATTGTAGTCCTTAAATGTTTTATTTTATTTTAAGTTTCCGTTGTGTCTTACAAAATGTGTAAGAATTTTATTTATTGTCCATAAATGATTCTGAAAATTCACTATTTCTAAAGGAAAAGATTTTAAAATTTACACATTTTTAAATGTAAGAAAAATCTGGTCATTACAAGTTCATTAACATAGATTTCATATATTGACCTACACCTCTCGGCCAACAAGAATCCACAAACATTGCCCAGACTTTCATTGAACATAAATAGCAGTAGTTACCCATGTGTAACTACAAAGCATTTATTTCAGGGAACAAATTATGCTTTAGTTAATTAACAAAGACTTCAGTTTATATCGCAGTGAACATTCTCAACAACAAAGGCAAAATATAGTCCAATTTCTTCATCGTCCTATCATTAACAATATTTAATTTCTTTCTTCAGCATATAAACATCTTACAACAAATATTCATGACAGTGTTTGGTTCACAGCATATTAACAAATTGCAGTAAGTATTCAAGGCAGAGATCCGATGTAAAGAAGCAACATCCATTACAACAAAGTACTATTCTACTATATAATCTATCGAGTAAAACCAGAGAGAGCAAAGACAATTCAACAGAACAACGATCTCATCCAAGACAAACAAAGTCAGAAATCAACACCAAACCAGTCCCATGATGTAGGGCCTCCACTGGCCAAATACATCCTATTTCTTACCTCAAGGTTTTCCTTCTACACTTCGGCAGCTCACAGTTTCTCAAACAATCCAAGACAACAGCTGCACTTTCCTTCCTTCTCGTTCACTCCCCCCCTTTCTCACTGTAATCACACACTCTCCCACAGTCATAGCTCTCTATAAAAATGCAGAGTCCAAAATGCCTTACCTTGCTATTGGCCTTGCTTTATAGACAAGCAAAGAGCCATATGGGAGTGAGGGTTGATAGCCAATCACCCACTTTAAAGGAAGAGGTCCACTCCAGCTCGGCCACATGGAAAACGTTTTATCTCATTGGGAGAGGAGGAGAAATATCAGGGAAAAATAAAATGATAGCTATGAAAGAAATAGTCTTTTCGGTTAAAATAGACTTCTCGATCGAATAAGTCGTTCGAACCATCGACTAATTATCCAAAATTTGCCTCTATTTTGTGTTTCGGTCGAACCTTGCAACCGCTTCTTCGATCGATGACTCAATCGAAAAAAAACCAAATGCAATCTGTAATGCATTTTGGTCAAGTTATCCGACCTCAACCTTGACCTTGACTCAACTATGCATTTCGGTCGAGATATTTGACCTCGACTAGATCGAAAATGCAAAATACACATCCCGTAACAACTTTCACTTAAAAAATTTCAAACTATTTCTACCATCATTTACATTGCATCAAATATGAAATCGACGGTGATGAAACATATTTTTCTTTTATAAAGATATTTGTTCATTTCATAAAATTGTTTACATTCCATTTATGGAGAAATTATCCAGGCATTACATTCTCCCCCCTTAACAAAATGTTGTCCCCAAGATTTGACTAAGGAAATAATTCCAGATATTTCGCTTCCATGTCTTCCTTCCTTCCCCACGTTGCTTCTTTCGTTGTGTGATTTTGCTATAATACCTTGACGAGCAGGATTTGCTTATGTTGAAGTTCTTTTACTCTCGAGTCCAGAATCTGAATCGATCTTTCCTCGTAACTCAAGTTGGCTTGAACTTCATTGTTTTCTTGAGGTTCTATTTGAATTGCATCCCCAAGGCATTACTTCAACATTGATACGTGGAATATGTTGTGTATGCCCTCCATGGAATTTCTTCAATTGCAAAGGGGCTAATATACCGTGGACTCATCTTACCTTTCCTCGCAAATTTCATTAAACCCTTGAAAGGTGATATCGTTAAAAAAACCAAGTCTCCAAAATTGAATTCCAAGTACCAACGACGATGATCGACATAACTCTTCTAGCAGCTTTGCACAGCCAACATTCTCTGTTGGATGATTGCTACTGATTCAGGTGTCTGCTGCATCATGTCAGGGCCATCAAACTCAGTTTCACCAGCTTCACTCCAATATAAAGTGGATCTGCACTTCCTGTCATATAGTGCTTCATAAGGTGTCATTCCAATAGTTGCTTGAAAACTGCTATTGTAGTTAAATTCAACCAACGATAGCATCTTTCCCCAACCAATTTGGAATTCTAGTACGTAGGCACGCAACATATCTTCTAATATCTGGATCGTATGTTCACTTTGACCGTCAATCTGTAGATGAAAGGTAGTACTGAACTTCAATTCTGTGCCCACGGCCTTGTTTAAGCTCTTCCAGAACGCAGATGTAAATTGCGGATCCCGATCAAACACAATGGAGACCTAGAACACCATGCACTCTCACAATTTCTTTAGCATACAGGTCTGCGAATCAATTCATTTTGTAAGTATAACATCCCATTTCTGTTTATGCATTTTTCTTAAAATTTTGAATATTTTAAAACCCATTTAAAATATATTTAGAGAGAAACATCAGAGTACGTTATGCGGAATAAAAACATTTAACTGTTTATGAACACAACACAACTGAAATATTTAAAGAAAACATAATAAAGTCTCTATGCCATTTAAACAACTTTTATTCTTTAGATCTATAACCCCGAGGTCGAACCGCACATGGTAACACAAACCTTCCATCGCATCACACTTCTTCCACGTTCACCTCAATTGGATTACAATCCATACCTACATCACAGAAGAAATAATGAGCCTATTGCCCAGTAAGGAGTATAAATGAAATGCAATTACAACCTCTATGATAATTCTACATGCATAAGTTTCATATATCCATAAGCTAGGTGAGAGCAGCCTCTTTAGTTTCTGAACTCACCACTTAGATTCGTTTTTACGTGAGAGCAACCTCTTTAGTTTTCGAACTCACTAAAAATGAGCCCACTTACATTTATATTTATTTTCCTTCTGGGGTGAGAGCAACCTCTCAATTTCTGAACCCACCCACTCGTTGAGTAAGAGAAACCTCTTTAGTTTCCGAACTTATTCAAACAGGTTGTTCTCTACGTGTGAGCAACCTCTTCAGTTTCTGAACCCACGTAGAAAACACCATTTATTATCTTCGTTATTAACCATTGAAATGCATTACGTGCAACCCTACAAACATTACTATATAAATGTAACACAACAGTTCATATATCGCAAACAATATTACAAACAATTAATACAATCACGCTTTAATTAACACTAAGTATGCTTTCAATTAATATCACTTTCCCTAATAATCATACAACATATCTATCTCCTTATTTTCCTCACATCATTTCCTACATATAATTATAGTTTAATATCCAACATATTATCTATCAGTAAAGGCACGAACCTAGGGTAGCAATTAACTTAACATGTACTTATCACACATGCAGTAAGAATTATACAATTTATTATTCATAAACTATAACTAATATTTTAATTTCAACACCCATTTTAATTCCTACAATTACAAGACCTACAATGGTTGGGAAAACCTATACTGTCAAAAGGAGAACACATGGTAGACTTCATGGACATAATATTACAATTCATATAATTGCAGAGAGCATGCCTAAGAAACCAAACCAAAACTATACAGAACTTATTTTCTTCGCCAATTGGTATTAACATGTTATTTTATATCATCCAGAATATTAACAAACCCAACAACCAATATTCACACGAAGTGAAGCTACTCATAGAAGGAAAACATCACAGGAAAACGATCATGGACAAACGAGTTCATTAACAGGAGAAACATCTAAGCAAAAACCATAATATATATAATATTTGCAAGGGTTAACGATAGTTCATGTAGAGCAGAACTCATTTTTATGCTATAAAATCAGTCTGTTATCACTTATACCTGTAGCAAACACAACAACAGAGGACAACATGAGTAAGAACTAAGACTTAATATCACAGAGGTTAGACCCAAGAAACTAGGCAGTAAAGAACATGAGTAGCAGGCCATGAAAGAACAATATTCTGTATGAATAGGCATGAAAATTTACAAAGAAATACAATGAGTCCTACTCCTTTGATGTAAGTCCTTACGGACAAATCACAAACAATATTCCTTACCTCGCGTAACTCTTCCCTTCTCCTTCCTCAGTAGCGGTTCTCCACATCGTCTACAAAACTACAACTCACAGAAGAGACTCACCCTTTTTTCTAGAAGGAAAAACTTCTGACACACATGTTCTATATACACGCCTCAGAAAATCCTTCAGCCTTCCTATGAAGGTGAAAAGTCAAGAAGAAAGATGCTTGGACACCCACTAAAGTGTCAAGAGTTAAAAGTTTTCCATTTCTAGCTATTGATTATCGTTTCCAGACGACGTTTCAAGTGGCGGTCGATTGATTCATGTTTGGACGATCGACCACCCATTCATTGATCGACCACCAGTTTTTGCTTCCAATTTCACGGGTTGATTGCGCCGATCGATCAACATTGATGGCATCTGACTGCCGTGATCGACCACCAGCTTCCTCCCTCAATACTCGACTAGATTTGTTTTAAATCCTTAATTTTTTTAAAATCCTTATTTCCTTTACAATAAATAATTGCATCCCTATAATTCCAACACACTTCAACACTTTATTCTTCATAATAAAAACACCAACAATAATGTGTGACAGATTGACAATTACCAACATATTACATTTTCACTTAATCTAATGTTTACACTAAACTAAATACCTCAGGTATTATACACTCTCCCCTTATTAAAATTTTGTCCTCAAAATTTTAGCTACTGAAATAATTCTGGGTATTTAACTTCCATGTCTTCTTTTCACTCCCAAGTAGTATCTTCAGTCAAATGATTCTGACATAACACTTTAACAAATGAAATCTTTTTGTGTCGTAGTTCCTTAATTTTTGAATCCAAAATCTGCACTGTTCTTTCCTCGTAACTTAAGTTTGGTTGAACAACAACATGTTCCTCAGGTTCCGCTTGAATTGGATTTCTTAGGCACTTCCTTAACATAGACACATGAAATATGTTATGAACTCCATCCATGGCAGCTTGCAATAGTAATTGATATGCCATTTTCCCAATTCTATTTGTAACAGGAAACAGACCATTTGGCGAATAGAATTTCATTCTTATGATGTCAAAAATCTAAGCTATTAATGAATTCATAATTAATATAGATCCCAAAGAAAAACCAATAGATGGACTAACCGATTTTAAGAACAAGGATACTATTGGGGTTTTCATGTTTATCAATATAAAATCAACATTTGAAAACAAATTAATAATTTCTATACAAAATTACTTTTCTCCCTCTTAGTATTAATCAATTTAAAAGCAAGAGAGATTCATCAAAGTGTGGCTTAGAGGAAGCAAAATCTATCAAAAACCATATTTAAAAAAAAAACATTCCAAAGCAAGTCAATGATTTCCACACAATTCTATTTTCTCCCCCTATTTCGTTATTCACATTTAATTTAAGGGAGAAATCAACAAAACATCATAATTAACAAATTTTCTACTCATCTCCCTTTTTATCAAGCTAATTTTAATTCATGGGAGAAGCACATTCTCAAAAAGAGACAAAGCAATTTATTCCAAACAATCATCCAACTTAGCATCCAACAATCCAATATTTGCACTAGCATGTTCAATTTAGAGACTAAGTTGTTGGAATGCGAACCATCAAAATATAGATTGAAGGAATAAGGACATCTCAACTCCTAGATATCAAATGAAGACATAAACAAATTTACAACCTATGATATCTATCAATTCACTCCAAAACAAAATCAATTTATCTCAATGCAATCTTAAATCAACAAAATTAAATATCTAACACTTTTTCAAATATAAGTAATTTAGAATCCAATTGTTGGAACCATTCATCAAAATACTAGTTGAATAAATAAAACATATTTCAACCTATATATACAAAAAGATTAAAGCTAACAATTAATTCAAGAAGATTATGTACTAATCAAAGTTAAAACAATTTCAATCCCAAATCAAGAATAGAACAATTATCAAATTAAATCATTTAAAAGGAAATTGTGTACCTCCACCAAGTTTATTTCCATTTATAAAGCATTGGAGGCATCATTTGAAGCTTCTCCCCCTTTTGTATTGGATATTCAAGTATCCAATCCCCTTTCAAGCTTCTTGGGAGAATCTCCAATGTACAACACAATCAATTTGCAATTTTTGGTACCCAAACCATTTTGGGTCCTTTAGTTATAGGTTTGGTTCCTTTAGGAACCCACACAAGTTTTGAATTCAAATTCGATTTAGTTTTTAAACTAGACTTAAATTTAGAATTTACATGTAAGGAATAAGCAAATTTTGAATTAACATTTGCATTCAATTTTGAAGGACCAACAAATTTAGATTCAAAATTTGATTTCAATTTAGTATTCAATTTCAATGGACAACAAAATGATTTGTGTCCTACACAATTGCAAGAATTACAATTAGATGAGCTAACAAATAGATTCATGTAATTCTTTTTCTTTGCAAAGGGTTCATATCCAATTCCGGCTTTATCAAAAGTGACCTTTTGCGAAGTTAAGAGCATATTTAAATTTTTGCTCCCGTTTGTGAATTTAAGCATAATAGAGTTCAAATCATTATTCTTTGCTTTCAATTCGCATATATCAATCTCAAGCAATTCAATTTTAGCCTTAGCATCAAAAATAGATTTAGATTTAGCATCCAAAAGGCTAATCTCATTTTCATGTGATTTGATACAACTATTCAATTTATCATTCATAATTCTCAAATCACAAATCTCATGCTTAAGACTTTTGATAGTAGCAATCAAGTTACCGTTTTTAACATTCAATGAGTTAATTTTGTTTTCATGTGATTTGATAGTTGTATTCAACTTTTCATTCAACAATTTCACATCACTAATTTCATGCTTATTACATTTAATAGTAGAAATCAATCTATCATTCACCAATTTTAAGTTATTACTATCATGCTCAAGAGATTCAAAGGAAGATTTAGACTCATCAATCATACTCTTTAACTCCACAATTTGATCATCAAGAGATTTATTCAAAATAGCATGCTTTTTGATCAAATTGTTTTTCTCATTTTTCAACAATTTATATTTATCTTTGAGCTCATTAAAACTATCTAGCAATTCATTAAATACATCATTATCATCTTCACAATTTGAATCAGAATTGCTATAATAGTCGTTTACCTCAATATCGTTAGCCATGAAGCATACGTTGGCCACTTTCTCCTCATTTTCGGAGGATGAGCTTTCTCCACTTTCAATCTTTTAATTTGTGCCTACATGTGTTAGCTCAAGAGATTTCCAAATATCATAAGCACTAACATATGATTGAACTCTATCAAATTCATTTTTACTCAAGCCACTATACAAAATATTCATAGCTTTAGCATTCAAATTCCAATTATGTTTATCTATATCATTGAATTCACAACATGGTCTAAGAAGAGTTATTCCCTTTTCAATGATTTTCCATAAAAAGAAATCAATAATTGTACAAATATTTCCATTCTACACTTCCAATAAAGATAATTACTACCATCAAAATGTGGAGGTGTAGATGTGCATTGACTTTCAACAATTCTATCGAAATCCATAATCAATTATTCACAATAAATTTCAACAAGAAATTCAATAAGAAAATTTTTCAATAGATACAATTCAACAAATATTAGCAATGTGCACAATCAACAAAATTTCACACAAAAATTTAAATCCCCTGCTCTGATACCAATTGTAGGATCGATATACGCCTATAGAGGGGTGGTGAATATAGTGTTTCGCATATTTTTGTGTGATATTTCAATCTCTAATAACCCTAAGTGATTTAATGCATATAATTAAAATGTCAATAACATATATATATGCAATAATGTAAAGAGTAAGGGTTAGAGAAGTGCACACAATATTTGTTTACGCGGTTCGGCAAACTCACCTACGTCCGCGCTCCAAGTTTCACTTGGAGATACACTAAGTAATTGGCTTACGGGTGCCAATAAAACCATTTACAAATTGACTATTAGACGGGGCGTCACCCTTGACTAATTAGTGACTCTTATAGGACGTCACCCTAAACTTGACTATTGCGAGGCGTCACTCAATGATTGAACTTACGGGCGTTCAATCTAGCCTATTCGGTTTGTCACCCTCAATGATGAATTCTTAGGGAATCGCTCTTTACAACGAAGCACAATATAATTCGGAAATCTAAACGGAAATCTAGCTAATCCGAATTCTCCCAAATATAACTAGCAAATTCGGAATAGGGAAAATTGGATATACAACAATAGCTCACAGTGATTAGAATCACGTATTAAATTCGCATTGGCTTTGCCATGATTCTCGGTTTGTTATTGAGAACTTGGAGTGAAGTTGTATTTATAGAATTTTCACTTTCGGATGTCCGCATCATCCGCATGACCGTTGGAAACAAAAATGCCCGTTGAGAAAAATAGCCGTTGCACAAATCTGGGCATTTGCGGACGCCATTCTCATCATCCGCAGCGTCCGTATACATCGTCTGCTTCACATCCAGAAAATGGCAGAGTCATATCGGACGCCTCTGCTTTGCGTCCGCATTGTCCGCGTCTTCACAGAAATGTTGGGGACGCCAAAGCAGCGTCCTCTTCTCCTTTTCCCGTCTGCACATCTGAAGAGCTGCGGACGCCATTTCACGTTCGCGACCATCGTCCGCTTTTCTCATTGAATTGGGCAGAGGCAAATCGAACGCAAAATCCAGCGTCTGCATCGTCCGCTAAGTGCGCGTCCTCACTGATCAGCAGGGGACGCCAAGACCATCGTCCCCACAACACTCCAAGTTGACCCCTGAACTATATTGAGTCCCAAAATGACATAATACACTACATGGACTCAAATAAACATGTTAGTACATTTTAATACCCTCAATATGGGTATTATTGATAGATTTGAGTATAAATATATTGAATAAAACATTGAAAACATTATCAATAAAAACACAATTAACCAACTTATTATTTTCATTAAATTAAACCATTTGGTCATCATCAAAATAAAACTAAGCCTAACAAAAAGGCTAACATATGGATCCTCCAAACAAACGAACGAAAGTAAAGGTAAAGTAATAAACAAACGAATGAAATGAAAGGATTGGTTTGGGTGACCCCCATTCCAAAATGGACTAAAGAGTGACATTTACATGCATTAAACCCTTTTCCATACTGAGCCATTAGGCTCATGTATTACTTGTGGTGTAGGTACAACGATGAACATATAACAAGCAGATTATAAACAGATAATGAAACAAGGATGAAGGATTTGCATGGGCGAGATTGGGGCTGGCCAGGCTAGAGCGAGAAGAGAAAACGGTTGTAATAAATCGTATTTAATTATTTAGTTCTTTGATTAAGTTCCTTTATCAATGATTTATGCTTCCGCAACGTTTCACGTTCAGCTTCCAGCAGCTCTACTAAGGATAGAAGCTCTCCACAATTCCCCTTACTCTGTGGAACTCTCCCAAGGGCTTCTCTCTCGCAGGTCACTCCCTCACAATTTCTCTCGCTCTCTAGAATTCGTACGTAGGAGAATGAAGGCTGGGAGGATAGAGGGAAAGGTTTAACCGTAAGGGAGGAGGGGACAACGTTACTGGAAGGGCAGGGAGAGGCAGGAGGCGGGTCCTGTTGGTCGGCTTGCATGCTCTAGGGCGATTTCGTGTCAGGGAATCCTATTTTGATTGGCTAAACGTTGTTTTTATTATGATTTAAATCTCTGAAATTGCAGTTCTGCGATGATTTGGACTGGTGCAGATGATTTCTTGGCATCCGCGTTCGTTTGCAAGAGCATATTTCGCAGGCAAAACCTGAGGTCTCGGACGGGAAAATGCGTCCCCTTCCTGTCTGTACTGTCCGCAGGTCACTTGTGGACGTGATATGACATCTGCATGTGTCGTTTGCGTCGTCTAAATTGTCCCTAAAATCAGACAGATTCGATGCGGACGAGACTCCACCTCATCCGCACTCGTCCGCGAGTGTTTGAATCTGTCCATTTTTGGACAGATTCAATTCAGACATGACTATTGGCGTCCGCATGCACTTAGCTGCGTCCGTAGTCTCGTCCGAAGCTTCAATAAAGGAAGGGGACAACTTTGAGGACGTGAAAACAGTGTATCGAGTCATCCGAAAGTGTACAGTCAGCACTTTCCTCACATTTTCTCATCTAACTTCTATCCCGTAACACTTCCCCCTATTACATGTCATTAAATAACACGTAACCATGCAAAATGTAATATCCTAACTACCCTATCATGACCACTACATTGCATGTACGAGTGGAAAATACCCTTAGACTTAATGCTCAGAACACGTTCTGTAATATCCCGATGATTAAAAATATCGGGATGTTACACTGCCAGTACCTCTCGGATGTTTTGGGTCAGTTGTTTTCTGTTTCTTCTAATGTATTGCTGAGTTCATGTCCCTGATAATTGTGGGTTTTGTTGAGGTCATATTCTATTGAATTAGTGGAGATCAAGATCCGAAGTTTTTGCATCTGCTGCTGTCGTGTGAGCTAGAGCCAGATCCGAACTCTAATATGTTTTTCTCAAAATTTAACACATTTTTAAATGTACAAAAATTTGGGTCGTTACAAAGCATGTCGAGGTCATTATCATGGTAGGGATCTTTATACTTTATGCACTACATTGCATCATGGTTTTCAAAACTACTATTTTATGGGAAACCACACATGAAAACCCAATGGAGCATAGTTTTTATGTATACGTATGTTTTCTCATGTTTATGTTCCGTACATGGTGTATTGCTGAGATTTTGTACATATTGTTGATGTGCTTTTGTGTATGTGTATGGAGGATGAATCCTATTGATTCTTTAGGCATTCTAGCACTAAAGCATCGTCAACCTTCTATTGCGAGAAGGTTTGATATTGGTTACGTACATTAGGAGGATGAATCCTCTTGATGCATTAGGCACTCTAGTGCTAAAACACATGAGGCTATCCTCGAAATCTTTTACTGCGAGAAGATTTTATATGTACATTGGGAGGATAAATCATCTTGATGCTTTAGACACTTTAGCGCTAAAGCATCACAAGGCTATCACCGTGCAATCTTCTGCTGCGTGAAGATTGGTCGTTTACATGTGAATTGGCAATGGGCATTCATGACAAGTCCAAAGGTTTCGATCCCTGGAAGTGGAAAAAATGTGAAGTGGGGCATTGGTGACGTGTCGTTAGGTCAGCCCTAAAAGGTGGAAATAGGATGTGAGGGTGATGACGCCTCCTTGGGTAGGAAGCCCTTAAACCTGGCGAGGGTAATTGTCACATGGAGTGGCAGGTTGTCAGTCTCAAAGATTAGCCTATCCTAGTATCGTTCCATTTCACGGGTGGCTGGACATCTTGAGCTTGCTCATCGGCAACCCTCGTCAATTTGGGAGACAGAGGCATCCTAGTGAGAAGCGACCTATCGTGAGCAACCTGCTCCGTTACTGCGATTATACGAGTTGTGTAGGCTTGGAGCTTGGCTCGTTGACAACTCGGGTGACGTGCTTGATCTGTGGATCACCGTCAATGGTATTCTTTCTTGTCTCATGAGGTATTGCTATTGGTGGATAGCCACCTTTCTGTAACTTGTGCTGGGCAGTTACACGAGTTGTGTTGTATATAACTGGTTCGCCGGCAACTCGGGTAATGCATTGGATCTTCGGATCGTATTGGCGATGGCTACAGGCCATTGGCACATTCGAGAGATTACACCACTTTACGATGATGAGTGATGGAAGGGTCTTTGTGTGACCATCCCTTTTCATGGATGACGTTTTCTTACGAAAAGTGTTGTTATCATATTTAGGGATTATAGCTGTCTGTGTATACAACGGGTTTTGATAAAGGCACATCGAAGGCTATGGGCTGGTTTTGTTAAAATGATAAAGAAGTTTTAAATGTTTAAAATTCATGTACGGTAAATGAGAAGCATGAAATTGTTTTCAAAGATGAGGAAAACAGTTTTAGCATGCATTGCATTTAGTATAGATTTCCTTACTAAGTTTGACACTCACCCCTTAGACTGTATTTTCCCCCAGGTTAGGGTGTATGTTCAGTGCGTTGGTCTTGTGCATGCGGCAGTTGGGCGAAGCTGGTGTTACCTGATGGGTGTCTCGATCTCCTCGTGGATGGAAGGAGATTAGATTCGTCGGTTAAATCCCTTCGTTCATGGTATATTGGGATTTTAGTTTTAGTGTTGTTGATTTAATTCCCACACAGTTCTTTCCTTTATTATGATATCATGTCTCTAGTTGATCAGTTTGTGGTCCCCAACCCATGTGATTTGGGCTTGGGCTTGGTATTATTCTCATTATGTCTTCCACATAAAAAGTCACGCCTTGTGCAGGGTGATTAGGTTGAATAGGGTCGCTTGACCTAGCGGTTTTGTTCGGCGATTTGATTTTTGTTCGGCGGTCTACTGGGCAATCGATGGGCGGGCGATCTTGATCGACCAGAGCTATTCATTCTTTAATTTGGCTGAGATTCACTATAATATCTTAGATTTTAATTGGGATTAAAATTAAAATCATATTATGAATTTTGGAATTTTTAAATGATTTTCTCATTGGATATTATACTCTAATTTTTCCATAGCGAAATTAAGTGAAGAAAATTAGGAAATAATAGGATGTAAATTTATATAAGGAATTATTTGAGTATTTATTGGAAATTATTGAAATTTGTTAAGATGAAATATGGCTAAGATTTATTGGGAATTTATTAATTAAAGAAATAAGTTGATTAAATATATAAAAGAAATAAAATTTAAAATGAATAAAAATTGAATACCTAATTTCTTCCAAGTGACATTTATCTACCTAATTTCCTCCAAGTGGCATCTATCTACCTTCTATCTATTTAATTTTCTCCAAGTGGCATCTATCTACCTTATATCTACCTAAGTTTCTCTAAGTGGCATCTATCTACCTAATTTCCTCCAAGTGTCATGGTCATGTTGTATGTTCCTTGCTTATGAATAGACCTTGATGGATGAAGAGAAAATCATCTAGTGAAGGAGAGAAAGAAGAGTGTGAATGAAGAAGAAAGTGTGAGGCGAGTGAGTGAGGGTGAAGGAAGAGGAAGAAGAGGGGGGGAAATTGTGAGAAAGTTTGAGAGAAATTGTGAGTGAAGGAGTTACTTAGATAGATCGGGAGAAGTTACGCTTTGGGAAATTCAACAGTAGAAAATTCTTCAAGAGGGAAGAAATAGGATGCGGTGGCCAGTGGAGGCCCTGCATCACAAGACTATTTTTATGCTTTATTTACTGTCAATTATTGTTAAAATTATTGTTGAAATTACTATTATAATAATGGATATGCTTGGAAAATTATTGTTGTAATGCACAAAAATAAGGAGAAAATGTGTGAAAATAATAAAATGTTAAGCTGAGCATGGATATAGTAATTGTTTTAATATTTTCTTGTCATATTCCGTGACTTGTTTTAATTCCTTTTATATATTGCTGCTATAAATTGTGGCATTCATGCATCTTGATAGGATTTATGAAAATTTTAACATATGTATGGCATGATAAATGAAATGAACCAATAAACGTAAATAGGTGTATGAGATTGGGAAGAGTAGGTGACGGTTAATGGTGGTGACACCCCTAATGGATGTATCTCCTTGTCGGAGTGACGGTTAAGCCACAAGACAATATGATATATCCTATCTTCCTAAACTGATAAATCTCAAACATCTGGACTGTTATGTGAAACTAAAATGAAAAGAAGAGGAGATCAGTCCTTTTTTGAGACAGACTGCATAAGCATAGCATGTGCATTACATACATTCTATTTCTTGCTGAGCTCTAGGCTCATGGTATTGCTCGTGATGCAGGTAATGAACTTAATGTTATTGACATGGAGGAGGAGGCATTACCAGTTGAGATCTTAGGTTATTAGTCGGATTTGACCTATTAAGTTATGGTTCAAGAAAAATAAAATCAGTTATTTTAATAACTAATTATGGTTTTTATTTCAATAAAAGTTTGTAAATTATGGACTGTCATTTAAATTATGTAAAAACTATTATTTGAATTGATTCCGCTTATTCCACTCAAAACTCTTATTTACTCAATTAATACACATTTTTTTAATGAATAAAAGAAATTTTCTTATGGCTAAAAATGAAAGAAAGAACGTGGATTTATAACGCGGGGCATTACATTCACTTTTGGAAAGTGAAATTTGGAAGCTTGTAATTCCTTTGTCTTAGAAGCCTTGGAGCTAAAATTTGGATAACTCTTTATTGAATGAATAAGGAAAAGAACCTTTTGAGAACTTGGGAAATATCCCTCAAGAATTAGGAAATATATTGAAAACACTCCGGGTGGTCGGATTTAACTAATATGGAAACTTTGAACCTTCGAATAGATGCTTTGTTGATGATGACACCTCTTGATGGTTGGACTCCACTTTTCACAACCTTTCCTCAATGAGTAGGGTTGCAGATGCTAATAAGAGAACTCACTCAACTCCAAGTGTGCTCAATCATGTGATATTACTCACACAAGGATATTTTGGATGTAACTCACCAAAGTTTTTAAAAAAGGAATCTCTCCAATTTTGAAATAAGCAAAAGCTTTTTGTATTCAAATTCAAGTTCTCTAAAACATAAGCATTAGGTGGCTTTATATAGTGTAATTGTAACGACCCGAATTTTCTTAAATCCTTTAAAATGCGTTAAAATTGGAAATTTTGCTAAGACCTTTGAAATCTCTTTTAAAAACAAATATCAAAGTACGACACTAAACCGGATCGTTACTGACCTTTCATTAAACTCATTATCAAAACCAATTAATAAAATACGGAAGCGTATGAAATCATTTATTTTAAAACATTGCGGAAACGTAAATAAATAGTTTAAGGAAGAAATGCTAAACAATTGAAATATAGCCTTTAATAAATGAAAATGGCAAATTAAACATCATTAGATTACAACCGTTTACTCATTATCTCTTTGCCTGGCCAGCCACGAGTCTCCACGTACAAATCCTTCATCCCTGCTTTATTAATTGTTTGTCGTCTTTCGCATTTACTCCTAAGTTTATGCGTTCTTTTTCATGTACACGAACTTACACCTACACCACGAGTAACTGTAAGCCCAAAAGCTTAGTAAGGAAAAAGGGTAAATGCAATTATACTTATGACTCTCTTTACTTCTTTTTGGAATGGGGGCTATCCAAACCAATCATTTCATTACGTCATTTGTTCATTCTTTACTTTTCTTTCATTCATTTGTTCATTTATCTTTCTTTACTCATTCGTCGAGCTAGTCTCCTGTGTGCATACTTGATGCCAAACTACAACTTGCCTCCTTTGTGCATACTAGCTGCCAGACTACAACTAGTCTCCTATGTGCATACTAGCTGAAGGCTAGGAACTAGTCTCCTATGTGCATACTAGATGCCAGACTACAAAATAGTCTCCTGTGTGCATACTAGCTGCCAGACTAGGCCCGTTCACCCTATTATTCTATCATTCATTTTTCGTTCTTTTACCATTTTCCTCATTCAATGCATGCGTCCTATTCCTTTCTATTAGTATGATGCGTGACCATACATTCTTATCCTAACATGATACATAATACTTCATAACATAACATTTACATAAATTGAAGTGTACATTGAAATGAAAATACTGTAATTGAAAGCGCCTATAAAGGAAGTAAAACATATAATAGAAAGAAAGAACTATGCACAACAGAAAACAATTGTAACATTAAATAAAAAATAGTGAATTAACATTAACTAAACATGCTCAGGAAGATAATTATTCTAGTTTTTTAGTTCTTTAGCCTAGTTTACTTCATAGTCCATTTACATGCTCCATACGTTTATCTTTCTAAGCGATTATTCTAATAAATTATCCAAATAAACTAACATGCTCCTGAGTTGCTTTCATGCTTTTATTCTACTGAACTAATCATGCTTTGGATTTGCAAGAAATAACATGCTAAAGACATGTAATCATTATCAAGATCGTAAGCAACATAAGAAAACAATAACAAAAGCATTCATTCACTTAATCAATTAAACCCTTAACTCATTCACGTTTACTTCATTCTCTTTTCATCTTTGAGACCCTTAACTCATTCACGTTTTATTCATTCTCTTTTCATCTTCTTTATCATTCTACTCTTTAGTAAAGTAAAACATCGATTATGGAAGTAATTAAAAGCAACTGAAATTGAAATTGTCCGTAGAAACGTTTAATAGAAATGGAAAGCACATATAATAAATAGCAGTAATTAAGAGCACAACACAGAGAACAATCATAATATTGACCTGTAAACAGCAAAGCACAAAAGGAGAATTCAAAACATACTATCATATCCTAATTTAACAACACAGAGAACAATCATAATATTGACCTATAAACAGCAAAGCACAAAAGGAGAATTCAAAACATACTATCATATCCTAATTTATTTCCTAGTCATTTTACATGCTTCCTACATTCCTACATTCATTGTTCTAGGTGATTATTCTAGTTTGTTATCCGAGGTAGGTTACATGTTTTCATTCAATCTCAATTACATGCTCGGTCTAGTTAATTACGTTAACCAATTTACATGCTCAAGGGAGATACGATTAACATTCTAGTTGGTTAGTCTAGTAAATTTACATGCTTAGAAATTTAACATACTCACTAATTAACCTTCTTACTAATTATTATTAACATGCTTGACATTATCATGCTACTAATGCTAATTAAATTAAACCTACGAATTTCATGCTAATCACAATTACATGGCTTAACCTAGGTGATCAACTAAGGCTTTCGATTATCATTCTAGATGGTTACCTAAATTAATTTACATGCTCAAGAAATAATAGATTAGACATGCTTTTGTATTCAAACTAATTTAACAATTAACATGTTCAATTAATTAATAAGCTCTAGAGTTGAATTACCTGCTTTTATTCTAGTTATTACTCATACTTAGTTTTCATAAAAGATAACATGCACAAGAAGTGATTAACAACTATTAAGTAAGTAAACTTACTGTCTAATTAACATGCTCAGTTTACAATTTGGTTAACATGCTCAAGTGCTTCTACTTAATTGATAAGAAGCTCAACTATATATATAGCAGGACAATATACATATGCATTGCAAGTTGATAACTAACATGAGGATTATTGAACTAAATATAACAGTAAAATAACAGTAATGCACTAATAGAAGTAAGGAAATAAATATATTCACAGAATCTTCATAATGAAACTCGTTCATTCGTCCTAAACTGTCATCCTACGTTCTTTCTTTCAGTTCGTCATTTAGTTCATCATTCTTAATGAAATCACAATAACATTAACAGTCAGGTAAAGCAATCATAGGAAATGAAATCACATAAATCAACCAAGGAATTATCAACTAAAAATGACTAATCAGCCACTAACAGTAAACATTATAGGAAACCAACGTAAACTCACGCACTCTACTTGTGGTGTAGGGCCTCCTCTACCCAAGACACCCCTATTTCCTTACCTCAAATCCTTAATGCAGGTTAGCACTAAATGTTTATTCTTCTCTTCTGATACCTTCACAATTATAAAATAACCTGTCATTAAAATCACATATTAATGACCTTACTTCTACGACCCACCTCCTAAGTCCTCTAAATTAATACCCAGTTACTTAATCACTTCTATTGCTTACAACTTAACAATCATCAAAGAGCTAAATCCAACATAACAGAAATTTCATAAATATGTTTCTCCCAATGCTATCCTCACAGTCAGCAAGACAGGTTAACAAATCCATTTAGAAATTCATACCAACGGTCATCAGAACAGGTTAACAAATCCATTTAGAAATTCATACCAACGGTCATCAGAACATGCAAATGAGCAACATCATAGGATTAACCAAATTGATCCCCAAAACCATAATCAATACTAATGCTGGACTTAACACCCAATGTACAAATTTTAATTAAACAAAACAACCTTCATTTCCAAAGAAACAGAATATCATAAAACCAATATATTCATGCTTCATAAAACTATGGCTAAACACATTATCATTGGCATCCAACACAGGTTCCACATAATACTAAAAACCAACAGAACCTTTACAACAGTTGAACATCTCAAGTTAACTACAGCATCCCAAAATACTACTCAATATCAACGTGGGATTTAACATCTGAAACAAAATCAAAGGATTAAACAGTAGAAGGGAAACCTCACCAACAAGGCAGACTCGAGAGCAATACGCACAACCAAGGAATAGAGAGCTCCAGCTTTGTCCTCTCCCACCGCTGAAATTTCTCATCACGTTTCTCCAGCACACCGAGAGCTCTCCTCTTCATCAATTTATTCCTCATTCCTGTCCTCATCAGCACAATAATTCTCCAACCCCCAACACATCTCCACAAATCCCTCCAGCCTTTAAGAGTGTTACCCACTCTGCATTGAATGCAGACTGTGTTTCCAACTGAAGTTGTTTGCATTAGCTGACAAAATTCCCAACCGAACAGGGCAGATCGGGTTCGGACGCAGCCGGGGAACTCACTGTCCATCGCGAGTTTGCCATTGCAGATGGGAAAAACAGTGATTCGTACTTCGAATCACACCTCCAGACAACGACCAACCAACAGAGGTAGCAAAGGAGGAGAAATTTGACCAAATCATACCTCCATTCGTCGCCGGAAACACGACCTGTGAACGCCCTAATTCCGAGCCCTTGCCGTCCAGTGCCTCACGTTCGCACACCGCCGTCGCAGTAACTCGCCGTCGTCTCAGCAACTCGCCGTCGTCGTCGTCGCTGTCTACCCGCGAGCTCCTCCTTCCCCTTCGCCATCGCTCTCTCCCTGTCTCTCTCTCCCTCTGGTTTTCTTCCTACAATTCGCAAATGGCCAAAGGCCATTCTTTCCCATTTAACTAGTTCAAATGGCGCAGAACCGGTTCATGCCTTCTATATCCTTTTTTTTTTTTTATTTTCTTTAACCCAATCCTAATTAATCCCCTTCTATTTTTCCCTTTTTAATTATTCTTTCTAATTAAGTTACCTAACAAAATAATTTAATTAATTAAATCAACACCTATTTTAGTTCTAATTTATCCCATAAATCCCCCATAATTCAAATTAAAATACCCCCTTTTTGTCATTTCATCAAATGGCCGAAAGCTAGACGAAATGAGAAGAGTTGAACGATCCCTTAATAGAACTGGTTCAGTTAATCAAAAATACATCTCCACTTATAAATATTAATCCCAATTAATAAAATATATTATAATTTAATTTAATTAATATTTATTTTATTTTGATTACATTAATTTTTATAATATATCATCTAACGAGTACGTTCTTGGTAATACCCCGATAATTGTTTAACTTAAAAAGTTGGGGTGTTACATATACCTCGCTCCTTATTTTCTCGTGTACGCTATGTAATCAAATTTTTGAGATAAGATATATTACATAGTGTATTATTACGTGTTAAATTATAACTTGTATTCATGGAGAAAATATTACAGGATAAAAGTTTAGTTGGATAATGTGAAGGAAACGGAGGTTTGGTCTATTTGGACTCGTGCGGACGACGTTGCAGACATGAAGTGTCATCTGCAAAATGTATGGATCATCGCCTCGAACCTTGGGACGACTTAGGGACACGATTCCGCGTCTTAACTTTCCTATCTCGAGGACTTGCGGGAGACCATGTGGATGAGGAAGACCGCGTCCGATTTGAATTTGTCCAAATTTTGGACAGAATCGGACGATACATGCTGGCGGCAAAACACGTCTGAATGTAGTTGCCGATGGTCCAGACGAGAGTGGGGACGCAGTTTCTCATCCGCAGCCACGGGTTTAGCTATGGCATTTTACTCTTGCGGACGAATGCAGACAAGACCTATGTGTCCACACTCGTCTGAAAGATAATAGATCTGCGTAAATTTAGGGATTTAAAACCCGACCGTTTGTCGTGTAGCCTATAACTACGCGATCTCCTGAAGACCAAAACACCTCCAGATAACAAAATCGCCCTCTAGTTGCAGCTCCAGCTTAAAGTAGCCCCGCTGACCTCCCTCCCCTATGCAAATGATCACCCCTACCCCGAGTAAGTTTCTCCTTTATCTTCCAACTTGCCCTCCAGTTTGATCCAACTTTTTCCTCTTCCCTTGCGTTTCTCCTTCTTCTTCGTGCAGCTGCGTGAGTGCCATTGGATTGAGGAGTTCAGCTGTCTCTACTTGTTTCCTTAAAAACCTAGGTAAAGATATGGGTTAGTCTTGGTCAGAGGAGTTCGTACCCAAAAGTAAATTATATGTGTGTGTGTGTGTGTTCAATTCTATCGTTGCAGGAGAACCTATAAATTTCCTTTAGATTATACTTTGTCTTATCCCTATAAGTTACTTCTATATATCACTTTGTATTTGTTGCTTGTATATAACTTGTTGTTAATTCCATTTCAGGTTTGAATTTTAAGGGAATATTGTAATACCCCGATTTTCATAAACATAATTAATTAAGGATAATCGAGATTTATCTGATAAGAAAAGTTAATGGGAGAAATATTTGGATGATAATCAAGGATTTATTTAATGAGAAACTAATTTAGGAAATAGAATCGAATAATTTAAATTGGACTGATAATTATCATCAAGTAATAGTTGGAGAAAAGAAAATTGGAATTGGGATAAAAATAATTAAACGAGGAATTTAATTATTTAAAGAAAGAGAAATGAACAAATACATTAAATGGAAGAAAATTAAGATACGAAGGAAGCTGAACCGGTTCACTGGTTCAGGGGTTGGTCCACGGTCAATTGACATCAAATTGGGGATTAATTATTAAATTGGGTTTTTATTTTAATTTGAAGAAGATTTAGAAAAGATATGGTGGAGAAAGCAGAGGGAGGCTGAGAGAACGGGGAGAGCGATTGGGAGGGAAGGATGACGACGAGTGGAAGGAGGCGACGCCGCGAGGTCGGGTGCACGTTGTTTGGCGCATGGCGGCAACGATGTGCTGCAGGCGGCACAACGAACAGCGAACGCAGGGCTAGGGCATGAGTCGGTTTGGTGCAGCGAATCGCCGGTGGAGGTAAGTAAATGCTCTATCTTTGATGTTCACCTTCTTGGCTTTCGATTTTGGTTGATTTGGCGTCGGTGGAGTGGCATTTTGGCGTGGCAATGGCGAAGGGAATGGCGAGGCTGGGTAGGGGAGTGTTTCATGTAACGACTTGGATTTTTCGTCACTTTTTCAAAATGCTTTAAAATTTGAAAAAACATGTCAGAGTGCGCTTAATCCGGACCGCTACTAACCGTTTGTTAAACTCATTATAAAAATCGTTTATTTAATAAAATGTGGAAGCGATAAAATCATGTATTTTAAAGCATTGCAGAAATAAAACATTTACGAAAGCGTAAATAATGTAAAGGAATAAACTAAACATTTAATTACAATTTAGAAAAGAAAACTTAATTTAATTACATTACAACTCAATTACATCTTACTGCTCGCAACCTGGCCAACCATAAGCTCGCTCGTGCAAATCCCTCATCCACTGCTTCTTCATTGCTCGAGGAACTTCGTGCGTACGTGTACCTACACCACAAGTAAGACGTGAGCCTAAAGGCCCAGTAAGAAAATGGGTTTATGCATATGAAATGCCGCTCTTTAATTCCCTGGAATGGGTCTGCCCCAAACCAATCCTTTAATTACGTATATTAGGAATGGTTACGTGTTTTAGGAGTAGCTCGTATATGGAGCACGGAGTTTGGGGAATTCTATACTTTCTAATTAATTACGTTAATTAATCTTATGATCCCGACAAGGGAATGGTAATTCTTTTCCTCACTCAAGGCGTATGATCACCCTGTGGCGATGTTCCTAATTGTTTCTAGCGATATGAGACTATCCTAAAAGCACATACAAGGAACTATCCTAACAGCACATTCAAGGAGTTAAGCAAAACCATAGCGAACATAAAATTGCACGACGCCAACAAGTATTTCAACGGTAATTTAAATAAACAACGTATTAAAGATAACAACATGCTTGAGAAGTTTATAACATACATTCACTTACATGCTTATATTAATTAAGGCGTTTACATACTTGATTGATTAACATGCTCGGGAGTTCCAGTCTATTTAACATACTTGAATTAACGTACTTGAAGACTAACTGTCAATTAACATATTAAAACATGGATCGAGACAAGATTCTATAATTTAAACATACTAGATTAGATAATTAACATACTCAAGAGTTAGTTATTAATTAATCAACTAGCTAAACATACTCAAATTTCATTGTTTAACAACTAGTTAAATGAATTGGTTACTTAGCATGCTCAACTTCCAATTAAGTACTTCAATTAACATGCTCAAGATTATCAACAACTAAACATGCTCAAGAAGATACTTATACTTAAATTATTGAAACAGAACAGCGAAAATGTGCTTCCGAACAACTAAAAATACAGCAGTGAACTATTGAAACAAAACAATGAAAATGTGCTTCTGAACAAGTAAAAATACAGCAGTGAACTATTGAAACAAAACAACAAAAATGTGCTTCCGAACAACTAAAAATACAGCAGCGAACTATTGAAGCAAAACCACAAAAATGTGCTTTCGAACAACTAAAAATACAGCAGCGCATTATCGAAGTTAGGTAGCAAAACATGCTTCTTAATAACCAAAAAACAGCAGCAGAAGAACAGCAAAAATGGCAAAATGGAACAGCGAATACATAGTTGTTGAAGACTAAAATACAGCAGCGAAGATGGCAAAACAGAATATCAAATATATAGTTTTTGACGACTAAAATGCAGCAGTGAAGATGGCAAAACAGAACAAAGAATCTACAGTTTTCGACGACTAAAATACAGTAGCGAAGATGGTAAAATAGAACTGCCAATATATAGTTTTTGGTGACTAAAATCTAGCAGCGAAGATGGCAAAACAGAATAGCCAATATATAGTTCTCGACGACTAAAATGCAGCAGCAAAGATGGTAAAACAAAACAACGATTATATAGTTTTTGACGACTAAAATGCAACAGCGAAGATGGCAAAACAGAATAGCGAATATATAGTTTTTGACGACTACAATGCAGCAGCGAAGATGCCAAAACAGAATAGCGAATAGATAGTTTTTGCCGACTAAAATGCAGCAGCGAAGATGGCAAAACAGAATAGCGAATATATAGTTTTTGATGACTAAAATGCAGCAGCGAAGTTGGCAAAACAGAACAGCAAATGTATAGTTTTTGATGACTAAAATGCAGCAGCGAAGATGACAAAACAGAACAACAATTATATAGTTTTTGACAACTAAAATGCAGCATCGAAGATGGCAAAACAGAACAGCGAATATGTAGTTTTCGATGACTAAAATACAAAACAACATTATCTAAATAAATCCAGAATCCAAATACGACTAAGAGATTTCTAGAAATTAAATTACAGAGAATAACCACACGCACACAGGGCTTCCTCAAGCCAAGACACACCCAAGTTCTTACCATCACGAAGACACAAGCGATGACATCAATTCCACGGTGGCTCAAGGACGACAGCCCCTCCAGCGAATAGCAGCAGCTCCCAGCTCCATCCATCAGCAGCTCCATCCACATCCACACACTCACTCACTAGCTCACCACACATCTCACACTCTCAACTCTCAAGAACACTTCTCTTGCAGCTCACTTTAGAGCTTCCCATACAAGGAAAGAAGAAGAGGCTGAAGAAATGAAAGGATGAATGGGAGGGATGGCTACTAACATGGAAGAGACACAATGATTGCCTAGAGGGAGGCGGCTACTTGAGGGGAGGTCGGCTTCTAGCTTGGGAAGGAGATTTTTGTCGGGGAGTCACGTTTCTATTGGCTAAGGGTTGCTTTCTTCCTGATTTCAAATCACTTCTATCGCCCTCTCTTTCTCTCAAATGACACTCCATACCCATCTCCTCTATCTCTCTTAATTTCCCACCTACGAAGAGTGAGGGGGAAGACAACTCCTCTTCCCATTCAATTTAATCTATTAAATGAACAATTATTTCAATTATAATTTATACAATTTAACTTTAAAATATCTCAATTAAATGCTTTACTAATTAAATTTAATCTAATTTATCCAATCTATTCATTAGCTTTTAAATAACCTTCAATTGATTTAATTTATCAAATTAAATCCAATTTATTCTTTATCGCTAAAATACTCGTAGGCCTAATGCTCCTAATACACCCTGTAATATCTCGATAATTAAAAATATCGGGGTGTTACAGTTCAGGATCGAGGCTGTTGGTTCACAGATGAACCGGCTTGTTTCTCCTTCTCCCAAAACGATTGCAACTTTCCAGCATGGAGTTTGACCATTGGACCACCTCCTTCGAATTCTCTAATCTTCCCGTCAGCTTGGTTTTCACTAGTGGTCTCCTCATCCTGTTGTCTATAAATTATGGCAGGGAGTTGACTGTGAAGAGAAGGAAAAGTGACAGTGGAGAGTGCTAGAGAGGGAGGAAATGGCCGAGTGTCTGGGAGGATGAAAGGAGAAAATGGGGAAGGAGAGGTTGGCAACAACACTTTCGGGTCTGCAGGTAATGGACTTCTTCGTTCTTTGATTTTGTCTCTATTGAAAGAAATCTGCTCTATTATCGGGATCCGATTGTGAAGTGTTGTTGATTGTTAGCTTTGTTGTTTGGTTAATACACATTCTGTTTCTTGGTTGGTGTTAGTTAGGAGATGGGTTGAGTTTTATGTAAAGAGATTTGCTCGATTGTGAACTATGGTTTGATGGTTATCTCTGATGGTTGGATAACACTCCTGTTAGTGTTGATTTTGTGTGTTTGGTTGGTGTCTGTTAATTCCAAAAGCATGAATAAGATGGGTTTGTATTGCTCCATAAGATGGGTTTGTATTGCTCCAGTGTCAAGTGGTTGTTGAATATATGCCACTGTGATTGATTTTAGATTAGTGATTGATTGTTGTTTTGGATTAATTATCACTAATTTGATACAATGGATGAATAGATGGCACTCTGTTGATTAAGTGTATTCTTTTGTTAACCTTGTTAGTAATCGCATTGAAGAAGTATTGTTAGATGTAGGTTGTTAAGTTGGAGTTGGACTTATGCTACTAAATTGGGATACTTGGATATATTGACGATTGATTTTTGATTAGCTTCTAGTTGTTTGTCTGGGATGATTTATCTGCTGTCGCGTTATTGAGATAAAAAGAATAAATAAATGGGCTATATTGGCTATCGCTATCTCGTGCACATGTTAATGAGATTTGTTAAAGGTGAGGAATTATGAAAATTCAACGATTGTTACTAATGAATAAATATCCGTTCAATTGGACAATTGTAATTTAAGGAAAAAAAAGTATAAATTAAGGTTATTCATTTATTGACTATAAAATTAATAAAGATAAATTAATAGAAATTTGTTAAGCAATAATTAAATTATTAAATAGTAAACGAGGAATAACAATAGCAAAGTTAAGATTATGATTGATAAAAATATTAATAAATAAATTATAATTATTTTGAAGGTATAAAAGAGAAGAAGGACAACGTTAATTTCTGAACCGCGCTAGGGACACCAGGTAAGTGATACGCATGTTCTTTGGTCCTTAAGGCCTTACATCAAAAGAATAGGAGATACATGTTTCGGTGTTTATAGTTTTAAATAGCATGTTTTGGTGTTTACAATTTTAAATAGCACGTTTCATTTTTTACAGTTTTATAAGCATGTTCTATAAATTGTATGTTGGTTACGCTATTAAATTCCTCTAGTAGAGAATGTATGCATCCACGAGCATCATCCATCATGGTTTTCAAAACGATACGAAAATGAGTTTTTAAGCATGATTTTGTAAAGAAAACGGAATCGAATATTAAATGGTTAAATAATAAAGTAAAGAAAAAAGATAAAGGCTTGAGCGGATTGTTCCCCCATAGTTAAACAATAAAGTAAAGTAAAGAAAAAGATAAAGGCTTGGGCGGATTGTTCCCCCATGGTTAAAGAGGCTTGGGCGGATTGTTCCCCCATGGTTAGAGGATTAGTTGACGCGCTTCCTATAGTTTAAGGCTTTGGCACGTAACCTATAAATAGAGGCTTTGTTGACATGGTCCCCATGGTTAGAGGCTTTGGGTAAATTAGTCCCCTAATGGTTGGGTTATGTTTCCAATGGTAACCAGTTAAGGCTCTAGCATGTAACTCATAAATAGAGGCTTGGTGGACATTGTCCTCATGGTTAGAGGCTTTGGGTGGATTCATCCCCCAATGGTTGAGTTACATCCAAATGTTAGACGGTTAAGGCTTTAGTGTTGAACTCAAACTCATAAATAGAGGCTTGGTGGACATGGTCCCCACGGTTAGAGACTTTGGGTGGATTAGTCCCCCATTGGTTGAGGTTTCAGTTGAATACCAAAGATAGAACAATAAATAGAGGCTTGGTGGACATGGTCCCCATGTTTAGAGATTTTTGGTGGATTAGTCCCCCATTGGTTGAGGCTTGAGTTGAATACCAAAGGCAAAACAATAAAATAATAAAGTTAAGATCAAGAAAACAGTAAAATAAAATAAAAGAAAGAAGAGAAACAGAAATAGAAAATGAAAAGAGATTTAAAAGTTGCATGACATATGCATCATACCTTTTATTTTATATCACTTATTGAGCCTTAGGCTCATTAGTTAAGTCTTGCGATGTAGGTACACACATAGGTGAACAAACTCAGAGACAGTGGATGAAGGATTTGCACGGGTGGAACTTGTGCCTGGCTGGGCTAAAGAATTAAAGGGAATTTATTTGTAAAAGGGTTTGTAAATTATTTAATATTCTTTAATGTTTTATTTTAATTCCGCTGTGTTTGTATAAAATGATTTTATTACTTTCATTGAAATTGATAAATGTTTTAAGTGAAGAGTTTTAATGATTGAGTTTTATAAAAGGAAAATACTCTGACGTTTTTATAAAAAGAAAAGTTTTAAATTTACACGATTTTTAAAAGGTAATAAAAACTGTGTCGTTACAGTTGGTATCTGAGCGCCCGGGTTTTAAAACCAATTCTGCATGCTGCCTACCAGCACAAGCTTTGACGTGAAAATTCTCCATCAACTGTAAGTATGTTAGTAGAACTATTCCTTTTATTTTCTAAGTGTTTTCTCATGTGATCATAGTGTATTATGGCAAGAGGAAGAGGAAGAAGGGGATGTGCACGTGGCAACCGTGGTGGAAGGAATGTACTTGGTGGTCGGGGAAATGAAAATATTCAAGTAGAGTGAGAGGATGTCGGTACTTGGAATGGGAGAGATGAGACCCTTAATCGCATTGCTGATGTAATGGAGTGGTTTATGGAGAGAGAGAACGGTAACGGGAATGGGAAGTGTTGTTATGGGTCCTGTGGAAGCTGACTGGGAAAAGTTCCAACGACTTAAACCTCCTAACTTTAAAGGCAACATTTCTGATATCACGGGAGCGGGAGAATGGATACGCTCTCTTGAGAAGATGTTTGAATATGCTGAGATACGAGAAACTGAAAAGGTGAAGTGTGCTACTTACTTTTTGACCCACAATGCACAATTCTGGTGGGGTTATATAAAAATATGCTGAATGTCCGAACTCTCACATGGGAGAATTTCAAGGAATTGTTCAATGAGAAATACTTCAGGTTTATTGTCCAGAATCAGAAATTTATAGAGTTTATGGAACAACGCCAGACGGGGACCATATCTGAATACATACAAAGATTCAAATCATTGTTAAGATTTGCTCCGCATCTTGTGGCTGATAATAGATATAAGGTTCAACATTTCGTCCAAGGACTAAAAGTGGAGATTTTAAGAGGAGTTAGACTTGCTTATTTACGGGGTATCCCCTACACGCAGATTGTGGCTAGAACACTCAATGTCGAGGACGTAGAGTTAATTGCGGTAAGACAACAAGAGACAAATAAGAGGTTTGGAGAGAACGACTGGAACCAGCAACCTCCGTCTGGTTCGCTTATGAATCAAGGAATTAAACGGCCACTGGGCAACGAAGCGCAATAGAGGCCTGACAAGCAACCGATGACAGAGACACTCACTGCTCCTCCTAGTGCAAGAAATAAGTCAGGTGCTGCTTTGGTTGGAACCATTCATGCTGGGTCAAGCCCTATGTGTCAAAGGTGCAAAAGGAATCATTTTGGAAAATGTCTTGCTGGCTTGAAGCAGTGTTTTAAATGTAATGAGAGTGGTCATTTTGCCAAAGATTGTCTGAATCTGTTTAAGGAGTAGAGATGGTTGTACGAAGGATATTTTCAAATATGTATTTTATTTTGTCGTGTTGTATGCTGGATCAGTATTTTGGCATGTAAAAATGTTAAGGATATAATGTAAGTGTTGTTCTTGTAAATTTCTTCTTTGATGAAATTAATGTGACACTTTATTTCAAGGAGAAAATGCAACGTTTAAAATGAATTGTGAGTTAAATAAAATAAAATAATAAAGTTAAGATAAAAAAAAACGGTAAAAGAAAATAAAAGAAAGAAAGAAGAGAAACAGAAACAGAAAACGAAAAGAGATTTAAAAGTTGCATGACATGTGCATCATACATTTTATTTTATATCACTTACCAAGCCTCAGGCTCATTAGTTAAGTCTTACGATGTAGGTACACGCACAGGTGAATAGACTAAGAGACAGTGGACGAAGGATTTGCACGGGTGGAATTTGTGGCTGGCTGGGCTAAAGAATTAAAAGGAATTTATTTGTAAAAGGGTTTGTAAATTATTTAATACTCTTTAATGTTTTATTTTAATTCTGTTGCGTTTGCATAAAATGATTTTATTACTTCCGTTGAAATTGATAATGATCGGGTTTTATAAAAGGAAAATACTCTGACGTTTTTATAAAAAGAAAAATTTTAAATTGACACGATTTTTAAAAGGCAATAAAAACCGGGTCGTTACAAATATAGTTTGAGGGATGGACCCGTGAAGGAAAGGAACAAATAACTCTGTTTGTTTATGGGATCACTTAGTTATATCCTTGTTTTGTTGTTCACTTTATTCTGTGAAGTATGTGTTGGCTTATTTTGTTGTTCATCAATTCTACGAAACACCTGTTGGGTTCTGAATACGTGCCATTTATATGCTAAGAGCATGATTGACCTTTGTTTTGTTCATCACATGCTGTTAATTAGTTGGTAACCCTAATATTATAAATCTTCGCGTTAACTATGTAATATCCTGATTTTCCATAACGAGAATTTAATAAGGAAAAGAGAAATTAAAAGGAAGAAAATCTAGATATTAGTCTATTCGGATAATTTAGATTATTGGGATATTATTTATAACAAATATTTAGATAATTATTTGATGGAAGAATTTTAGGAAAACCGAATCGAAGAATTTAAATTAGACTGATAATCATCGTCAAATAATATTTGGAATAAATCGGATTCAGAATTGAGTTGAAAATAATTTAATTAAATGAAGAATTTAATTAAATTATTAAAAGGAGAAAATTTAAATGGAATTAGGGAGGAAATTAAAAGAAAAGAAAATAGAAAATAAAATGAGGATTTAAACCAGTTCATCTCCGGTCCAGTTCGAGTTCATGCGCTTGGTTGGTTTTTATTTCTTTTGAAAATGCATAAATTTAGAACTTTTCTTTTGTAAAATCAGAGTAAGGCTTTTCTTTTAAGACGGAGTGTTAAATTCATTACTTAAAGTCCTTTTCAATAATAATCATTTAAAGCATTTTTAGCAGTGGAATAACTTTCATTTATAGAAATCATCCTTCTTAATATATATAGCGGAAGCATTACATAAAAGAGACATTTAATAAAACAGCTCTTTAAACTCAACTATTTATTTGCAAAATCATGTACTCATCAGCCCAGCCAGCCACAAGATCCACCCGTGCAAATCCTTCATCAATTATCTTTGACTTGTTCTCCTATTTCTCGTACATACCTATATCACAAGACTTAACTAATGAGTCTGATGCTCAGTAAGTGATATAAAATAAAATAAACATGCTATGCATTTTTGAAATCCTTTTTCGTTTTCGTTTTCCATTTCTTTTCTTATTCTTTCTAGTTTCATTTCACATTTCATTTCCTTTCTTTTTCATTCTTCTTGATCTTAACTTTACTTGATCTTTCCCTTTCCGTTTCTCTTTCTGGAAGGGAACCTATCTGTTCTATATACCGAGGGAATGGATACATCATATAGTCATGTAGCTATCCGTCACCCCTATATGGGGATACATCATATGGTCTCACTACCATGACCGTCACCATTCTCTTTTTGATGAAGACATTGGAGATTTCCGTACAAGAGAAATGATGAACACTAGAGTCCATGTGGTTGACCATCACCCCGATAAGGAGATACATCATATAGTGTCCCCACCGATGGACAGTCACCAAATCTCTCAAACCCTCACACGCCTATTTACATTTATTCAGTGACACGATGGATATTCCTACAGCTAAGTGATGGTTGTTCGCTCGGGTGATCAGCCCTTGACAACGCCATTCACTTAGTATGTATGGGCATCCATTCCACCACTTTTCGTTTTCTTTTTCAAAACCATCCATGAAAACCATTTTCGTATCTTTTGAAAACCATGATGCTCGTGAATGCATACAATTCTATCACATCTTCCTAATAATCTCTAAACATGCTCGTCTACGAAACATATCATTAAAAGAACCTAAATTTAATAAACATCCAGCAATAATAGCACAATATACGGAACATGCTCAATTTGTAATAAAACAGTAAACAACCTAAATATTCTATGAAAGTAGTAAACATGCAGCATACAACCCTAATTCTTGCGATGTAGGGTCCGAAGACCAAAACATAGTAAATATCAACTTACCTGGGGTTCTTAGCGCGTTTAGCACTTTTCTTTTCCTCGTTAGTACCTTCAAAATAATTATCATTTATATATTAATATATTTATCAATTTTAAACCTAACTTTGATACCGTTATTTCTTGTTTATTATTTAATTATCACTTAACAATTTTCTATTAGTTTATAACCAATAATCTTAATTTATACAAATTTCGCTCTTAATTCACTGATCCAATTTATACGTTTTGCATTGAGAGAGTACAACCCATATTCTCCATCTTCCAAATCTGTTAACACCAATTGAACAAAACAATATTTCCAATTCGTTAACTACCCAATAACTATAGCAGAAGACAATATCCATTTACAGAATTAGATAACCCACATCACCTAAAGGTCCCAACTTAGTTACTCAACCAATTCCAGCAAATTCAAAGCATAAATGAAAAGCAATTAAGCTTAGCCATTAGCAGACATCAGAGTATTTTTAAACATCGACATCAAACCATTTTAACTATATATCCCAACCTCCATAATAACAATAAGCCAAATTCAAACCATGAACATCTAGGATATATAAACGTCTAAAAACAGGGACCATCTCACCAATAGTGTTCATAAGTCCAGATTGCATATACCCCAAGTGCATTTCAACAAGTACCTTTAATAACCCACAACATTAGTCACTTACCAATATATTCATGAACTGTAATTATGGGAGATAGATTAATACCTTCAAATCCTAGAGAAGAGGAAATCATCCTCAATAGAGAACTCCTTCCCAGCTTCCTCCCTCTACTTCTCTCCTCTATTTTTTTTTCTTTTTCCTCCATAATGCTTGGCTTCAACTTCCAAGTCTCTAGAGAACTCACCAAAGGACTTCACTATCTTCCACCTGCAAGCTCTCTGCCAATTTTCCTTTACCAGCCACTACCTCCATCTCCGGCCTCCATCGCCCCTGCCATTTCCCAGCCAATCCAATCCACATTCGACAGAGGATAAATCAATCACAACTTATCTCGACCCAGCGATGGAATTTGCAGCGTCGAAGGAGCTCCAACTTGCGGGATTCGTTCGGTCCGAACAAACCCTAGCCCCGTGCATCAACACCCGTGGCTAACCGTGACAACACCGAGCCCTACGCTCGTTGGCCATCCCACAACGTCGTCCACTCTTCCCGAAGCCTAGCACTGGCGAACCTTCGGCTGAAGGAGAATTGCGAATCCCCTTCCCGTTTTCTCCCGATTTCCCTTCTCCCTCATCGCTTGTCTCTTGCTGAACCAAATGGCCGAAGGCCAAAATCGAAACCAACCTAATTCCCATCCCCTTATGATTTCATTGAAATAAAAAATGACCCAGCGGCATGAACCCGAACCAGACCAGAGATGAACCTGTTTAAATCCTCATTTTATTTTATTTTAATTTCCTCCTTAATTCCATTTAATTTTTTTCCTTTTAATAATTTAATTAAATTATGCATTTAATAAAATTATTTTTAACTCAATTCCGAATCTGATTTATTCCAAATATTTCTTGACGATGATTATCAGTCTAATTTAAATTCTTCGATTCGATTTTCCTAAAATTCTTCCATCAAATAATTATCTAAATATTTTTTATAAATAATATCCCAATAATCTAAATTATCCGAATAGACTAATATCCAGATTTTCTTCCAATTAATTTCTCTTTTCCCTATTAAATTCCCATTGTGGAAAATCAGGATATTACAATCCTCCTCCCTTAAATAAATTTTGTCCCCGAAATTTGCATAGTGTAACCATTTCTTTCATTTATTATCCAAAGAATTCCTTCGTCTTAATCTAATAATATAGCTAATCACCATAATTTATCTATCTTAACCACACCAAAAATCTAGTTACTTATCAAAATATTAATTTGATACACCTAAATTTATCCTAATTGCATCGTCCATATAAGAAAACACCTTTGATGCAATTATTTTCCTATTCCTTAAGCTAGATTCATATCATCCAATGGTTAATTCCTTACCTAAATCATCGTTTATCTCACTTAGATCTAATATTTTCACCTTTCCTCCTATAAATAATGTATTAGCTTAGGTAACTTTTCTTAATTCTTTGGGAAAATTTTTTTTCCTTAAAGAAAAGTCTAGTTTATTTTCTTATCTCAAGTTTAGCTATCCAACAGCTAAGAAGATCGTAGTCACTTTACTAAACCTCATCGCTCGACCAAAATTCCAAGATTAGATACTCATCAAGCATAACTTTTCCTTAACATAGGGGAATTTCTTAGGTCCAAATCTTTAGTGTAGTGAAGTCAACATTTGCACAGGATTTCTATGGACAATTAGCTTTTAAAAATGTCATACATAATCCAAAATATTTGTAATGATGTTCCTCATCATTTTCAAATATTCCTCAAAATATCTACGCTCACAAATACCTTTGTTACACAGAAAATGTTCTTTTCTAATTTTTATTCCTAAGATGGGGTAATACTAGAAAAATCCAAATTTGTCTAACTATCCATTCTTATCCATAAATATTTATAACTTGGGGATTTACAACTTAGGAATTCTTCGTCCAATTTGTTGACAATGTTGGAGTTACTTTAAGTGTAATCCAATTATGTTTTTTTATTTGTAAAATCCAAGTGATTACAGCACTGTTTACTTAATCCAAAAGAAAGTATCTTTATCCAAACACAGTACTATCTCTTTCCTACAAATCTTCTTATTATACTATATAGGATAGTCTTATTCTTTTTATTTTATATCCATTTTATTCTTCCAAATATTGATGTCTCAAAGTTTATTTATTCTATCTACCATTATTATTTTTACATCCTTTTCTTTCTATTTAAAAATCTATCTATTTTCCCAATATGTTCCATAATTTAAATCTGACAGTCTAAAACTTCCGTTAGTCTATCTATTATTTCGTCTCTAAGGTTCTTGCTCTATCCTATTTCCTTTACAATTCTGCTCTCATTCAAGCAATATAATTTACTAAAAAATCATCCATTGGTAGAACAAACTTAAATCCAAATCTTCAAAACATAAATTCTCTCTACAATTTATCAAGTTGTGGTCTAAATAAATGATAAGGTCCAATTCAATACGTCATTATCCACCACAATGTACAATAACCGTAACTGTCGTGAACAATGGAACCTTAATCAATTATTTATTAACCTCAACAATTTCTCCAATTAAATCCATAAATCAAAATCTTCAAGCCTAATAGGTTCCAAAATTCATCAATTTACAAAAAGTAAATTAATCCAACTTTTAGAGGTAGTAATTAATTCATTACACAAACGGACTTCCCAACTATTTTTTTTTTCTAAATCACAACATTCCTCCACATCCTTACACCTTTATAGACCCTTACTTTAAGTCCTTGCATGGACTAGTGTAACTTATGTTCATTAATGCTCACATGATCCGAGGCAAGCCGTGACACTGCTTCGACATACATTGTAACCGTTCCCTCCAACCAAAGCTGAGTAAATCATATTAGTTACTTGTTCTCATTGTACAAGTAAAGTCCGTGTCATAAAAGATCTTTTCAAACTTTATCCATCTCATCGTAATCATACCCCTGGTTATCACGATTGGGTCCCACTCAGGATAGAGAACTTAAATCAAATCTAATATAGATCCTATTATCCATTTTAATTTCTCCTAATTTACCCAATTGCCTGGATATTATTCTTAACACAACTTAGACTTCTTGACACAACTTAGACTACAACCCCATAACGTCTAACAGTGAGTATCTTATCCATCTCAAAATTCATCGTCAATATTCATATAAGCCAGTTTTACAAATGAACTATAGTTCTCGAACTTCCAGTCTGTGACATAAATCTAATTTATGCAGGAAGCAACAATCAATCAGTCTCCTTTTAATCAAAATACATTCCTTATCTCTATCTAAGGCGGAAGATTCCTAGCTTAACAATGCGGGCAGTGATCATGTATCAAATACCTAACTATCTGTCACTAAAGATCCAAAACACTCTCTCTACAATTCCTTAATAATCTTGACCGAGTGGATAAACACTTAAAATAATTAATTGTCATCCTCATAATTTTGCTTAGTCACGAACCCTCATTGTTCTCCATTCCTATAATAAATCCACCATCTATGTAACTCCTTGCAGTGTAGATGACCTAGCCATATTGTCTATTTAATCTAATCCCTGCAGAATTTTTTTCCACTTATCCTCTTCTAATTCATAAAAATTTGGGCAGAGTCTCCTCTGTTTCTTTAATCACCCAAAGCTAAATCCTGCACTCAAAACCCAAACAGTTCCAGTATCGTTTAACTTTTATCATACCTATCATCCTACTCTATCCGAAGAACCACAAATGTTATTACAAGCAACCCAAGTACTGTACTAATCAATTTACATTACATTTTCCCTAAGTTCTCCAAGCAACGGATTGTTGTCTCGACAACTTAGTCAACCGATTAATAGTCACATCCTCGTTATTCGCAACTTCTCCTAATCCAATACGTCTATATTCTCTGGCCATGATACCCTTTTCATCGCAAGACAAAACAAACACTAGAATAATTAGATAAAAATAGAATAAAAGAAACTAATTATAATCCTTATAGTCATTGGAGAATTTCCATAGCATGTTTATTTTATTTTATATTACTTACTGAACATTAGGCTCATTAGTTAAGTCTTGTGATGTAGGTGTGTACGAGAAACAAGAGAATAAGTCAAAGATAGTTGATGAAGGATTTACACGGGTGGATCTTGTGGCTAGCTGGGCTAATGAGTACATGATTTTGCAAATAAATAGTTGAGTTTAAATAATTGTTTTATTAAATGTCTCTTTTATTTAATGCTTTCGCTATATATATTAAGAAGGATGATTTCTATAAATGAAAGTTATTCCGCTGCTAAAAATGTTTTAAATGATTATTATTGAAAAGGACTTTAAGTAATTGATTTAACACTCGGTCTTAAAAGAAAAGCCTTACTCTGATTTTATAAAAGAAAAGTTCTAAATTCATGCATTTTCAAAAGAAATAAAAACCGGGTCGTTACAAACTACATGCCAATTAGTCCTAGATCAAGCACGTTAACTCCTTGTCTAAGTATGCTAATTATTTGAACACGTTCGTTAGTTAATTTTCTAGGATTTCTTGTCTAAGCATGTTGAGTAGCCATTTCTCGTTAAACCTCGAACATGTCAATTAGTTCATTACTATCTACTTTTCGAGCATGGGAGCTAACTATATTACGTGTTAAATTCTCAAGCATGCTAACAAATTATTTTATCTCCAATTATGACTCATTAGATTCCAGCATGTTAAGTCACTTGTTTTAGCGTTAAACATGCTAATTAGTTATTATTCGTTAACTTCAAGCATGATAATTGACTCGTTGAATCTTCAAGCATGTTTACTTATTATTACTCATTTAATCTCTAAGCATGATTAGTTGTCTAATTCTTGTTAAGCCTTGAGTATGTTAATTAGCTAAAATGTATAACCCCATTGTTCACTTACTTTTGAATAGCATGTTCCGATCATTTCCATATGTTTCCTTTATAGCTGCCAAATATTTATGCTTTTGTTCTATTCATGTATCTTTTCATTTCCACCATTACTGATTGCGTTGCTAATTACTTGACGAACTATCATTCATTTGAATTGCTATTATTTACCTTATGAATGCGCACTATTTATGTGTCATCATGCATCATGTTAATAGAAACCAATAGGGAGTACCACCTTGGGGTGGTATTCGCATACATTGAGTGAGGAAAAACGTTAACATGAAAAAGGTTTATGTGGTCCGGTAGTTTAGCCCAGCACAGGAACAAAAAGAAAACAATGAAAAGAAAAAGGGAGTTGGGGGGCAGATGTGTAGTGTATCTAGCCTATGGTTAGGCGAAGCCCCCTACCTTGACGAGAACGGGGACCTAATCACAAGTAGAAAGTTAGATATGGTTAACTATTCAATCCCTCATGAACCCTCCAATCTCCAGCTCGATGTACGAGTAAAGAATGAATGAATGAATGAACGAACGTAATGAAATGGTTGGTTTGGGTGGCCCCCATTCCATAAAGAATTTAAAGAGAGGCATAACATGAGCATAAACCCCATTTTCTTTACTGGGTCATTGGCTCACGTCCTTACTTGTGGTGTAGGTAACGAGATGGTAGTACAAGGAGTGGAAAAGGAAGCCTTCCCCATGGAGCTTGCGGGGTATCTGGAGGAGACACGATCAGAGTAGACTGATGGCTCAAGGGAAGAAAAAGAGTATGTTTAGTAAGGGTTAAATAGTGGACACCTTTTTGTAAAAATATCAACTATGGCCCCCAACTCGTATTTTCAATATGTGATGCTTTTAACCCCGAACTTTAAGTATGTTTTGATTCGGATATCCGTTCAATAAATGTTTTAAATGAATGGTTTTATTTCGCCTCCGCTGTATTTTACGAACAAATTTAATGATTTTTATCTTTCACGTTTTAAATGAGTTTTAAGAAAGCGTAGTGGCGATTGAGATTTCCAACGAGCACTCTGATACAAATGCCAAATTGATCTCGATCGGTTTATGAATTTGGTTTTGAAAAGAAATCTCAACTATTTGATAAAAGAGTTTTAATTGCACAAAAGATTTTAATTCAGCAAAATTTATGAGAAAATAAAAGGCACAGATAAAAATTCAGGTCGTTACATATAGCCAAATACAAAGTATAAAATAGGAAACAATATAATAGGAAACACACTAAATATTCACTCTTAATTGGCCGGTTAGTAAACTATAGTTTTAGTAACTTTCTAAAGCTAATATTTTGGCAACTCCTTGCTGGCTTGAGGGCCATGAAATAGAGTATTAGTTGGCAGCTACTTTCCTTCAAAATTTGCCACTTGGATGGTTGTCAAATTGGTTGAACTTTGTCCACTTGCTTGGTTGATTTTAGTAGGTTCATTATCTCTTTTTCCCTTGGTCTTTCTTGTCTTTCAAGCTTGTCTTCTTGGGCTCCTTCCCATATCATTAAGGGCATGGGCGCTCCTTGATTCTCTTGGGTTGATAGCTTTTTAATTTTGGCCCTTGATGAGTCACCATCCAAATGGATGGAAAGGAAGGAGTTGATGAGACTTTGGGCCTTTGTCTTTGTAGATGGACCTTGTAGTCCATCACGTCCTGTGTGCATTTATCCGTAATTTAATTGTATAAAAAGTTTCTCTTTAAAAACATGGGTGAGGGAAAATCAGAGTAAATGAAATGCAGAAGTAAACAGAGTTTAATGAAACAATAGCGGAAGTCTTTTAGATTTAAAACACTACAAATCACTAGTTTAAAACATTCAAAGTAAACAACAATAACTTATTTAAAACATTCGTCACAAACCATTAAAACACTTTAAAATACTTAGCATACTTAAAACCATTCCATGAGCCATATGAACCAAGGTCAATCCACCAACAACACAAAAGCCCAACCTGACAATACTTCATCAGCTGTGTTCTCTACAAGCTTCTATCCAATCATAGGCTCCTTACCTACATCACAAGATTTAAACTATGAGGCTAAAGTTCAGTAAGCTATATAAATATAAAAAATGCTCATGGAATGCTCTTTTAAAACACATGCAGTTTTCATTTTATTATCATTTACCTTTGCCTTTACCTTTACCGATGTTGGAGATATCAACTTGACAAGGTAAAACCCATATCTCACAATATCATTTACATTTTTTTCACTTGTATTCTATTTTCATTTAGTTTCAGTTACCCATCCAAGTGTTAGAGAAGTCAAACTTGACAAGGTAGAACCCACATCTCTAAACACCTATTTTCATTTATTCAATTTGTTATGTTTTCATAAAATGATGCAGAAAACCATTTTCGTGTATTTTAGGAAAACAATGATGAATGAATGCATGTATACAATCCTATCTTACATGTCTCTCTAGCATATCCTTAAAACATGATCATTCTTTAACCTAAAACATTGAACCTAAATCTAATAAATACAACAATAACATCAGGCATTCATCCTCAAAATAATAACATGATCACAACCTATTACATCTAGTAAATGCAAACATCAAACAAACCTTAGTTCCTGTGATGTAGGCCCTTTTAGGCAAAATATATGCTGTATAACTTACTTGGAGTCCTTAGCAGTTTAGCACTAAAAGTTGTCCTTCACAATACCTATTTAAAATCAGATAAATATTTATCAATAACCATTCTTTAGCAACAATTGATAGAGTCCTAACTTTAGGCAATAACCAACTCAACCTCAATTCTATAATCTCAAGATCCCACTTGTCACTCAAAAATCTAACTTAATTACTTAACCATTTTCAACATTCGTAACAATCATAGAGAGTACATAACCAAACAGTTAACATAATACAATAGAGTATAACCTTAAAAAAGCGCCAATGAATAAACACGAGTACATAGACCAATATTGAACCTATGCTTATGGCAGTATCCAAACCCACACTCATCAACTTTCAACACACACAGATTCTATCATAGTAGCAAAATATAGTAGCTTATTAAAATTATTGATTTCGAACCTTCTATTCCAATTCAGAGAGCATAAACAAAACAACTTCTTCAAAATAATCCAACTTAACAGCTTATTCCAATTTGATAGTATTTAGAAAAAAAATCCAACATACAACAATGACCCACATATTCATGAGTCTCGGGTAGTAATCACAATAGTATATTCCGCTTGATAATAACCAACAGAAACTTAAACAAATAGAATATAACTATCGAAGCAGTAATTCATTCTCACATTCAACAACAGCAGATAGTATCTTATAAACCATCAGAGTATTAATCTTAACCATTTATCTAGCAATAACAAACAGAGAGTATTCACCTATCATAAACTTCTTTCACATAAAAATCGTAAGGGAAACAGGAAGAAACTCTATTACCTGAAGCCCAAGAGAAGTGAAGCTCATGTACTTCCCTTCTCCCTTCCAGAATTCTTCTCCTCGTCGCTCTCATTTTCTCCTTAATCTCTCTCATTTTCTCTCTAAAAATTCTAGCAGCACTCTCTCTCGGTCTCTACTGTCGTCACCTCTCAGACTCTTTCTCTCTAAACTCCACACCCACCCTCTCTCTCACTATCTATTTCTTGCGCTCGCATTTTGCAAAACTTCTCACAACTCACACTTGCTTTCTATTTATAGACCACATCATGCATCCCTTGAGTGTCCATTTGAAGGTAAAAAAATGCCAAGGGGAACGCTTGATCATCTGTGAAGCGCTAAGCGTCAAACCCCTTTGACAGACTACGGTCCATTCCATCATTAATCAAACTTCTAAGATTATCATGGAGAGATTTAAGGTCAAGCATAGGTAGAAGTTCAAGAACAATTGGAGAATAATTGAAGAACTTTCCAAAACTATCTTCTTTCTGACCTTCGACAAGTGTTTGACTATTTTAGCAATAAAAAAGATATCATTTCAAAAAAAGTGCTTCATGAAGATTATAGTTGACTTCCTAAGCATTCTAGAATGGGTTAGGTCATTAAAATTTGAGTTTGTTTGCTAAGTCGAAAGCCCACGGAACCGAGAGCAAAGATTAAGGAAAGTTCAAGTGTTCACGCTTGGAGACAAAGGAAGTCTATACATGGAAACCATCAAAGTGACCTAGCACCAACAAAGAATAGCTCTAAAATACCTCTAGAATTGGAGAAGAAGAAAGGAAAAATGAATTAATTAATCCTTTAGTTAATTAACCTAGTAACTACTGAGTAAAGAATCAAACAACTTACACTATGAGCCGATTTAGAGTTATTGTTGCTTAATTGGTTTACTATTATTTTATAGTTTGTAATTGGCTATATAGAGTCCACTAGTGCTTATGTTTTAATTAATGGATGTTTGAATACAAAAAGCACTTGCTTTATTTTTAAATAGGAGTAATTCATTTTTCAAACAATTTGCTGAGTTATTGGTGTAACGACCCGATTTTTCGTAACCCTTTAAAAATACGCTAAATTTTAAAAATTTTTATTTAACCAATAAAACTGTCTTTATTTAAAACTGTTTTTAAGAAATATCAGAGTGTGTCTAACCGGACTGCTACTAAACCTTTTCGTTAAACTCGTGGTATAAAATTCTTTAATTGTGGAAGCGTTATAAAATCTTTTATTTAAAAAATAGCAGAAGCGTAAATTAATTTTCTTTTGAAAACGTGGCGGAAGTGTAAATAGTAATTTAATTGATAAAAATATTGTTTAATAAAAAGCGTAGTGGAAGCACAATTAATTCATTTAAAACAATAAAAATATTACTTTATATTTACAACTTGTTCATCTTTACTTTAATTAGCCAACTAGCTGCAAGTCTCGCCCACGCAAATCCTTCATCAGCTGCTCCTAAATCTGTTTGTCATTTTCCTAGATCGCAAGACGTAAGCTATGAGCCTAATGCTTAGTAAGTGATAATACTTATCATAATACTACATGCAGTTTTAGTTTTTGTCTTTTTCTTATCTTCTTATCTTTTCTGTTTTAATCATCGTTCTTGTCTTTTTCTCCTCATCTTTTGTCTTTTGCATTTTAATTGTTATCTTTCATTGGTCGTTCTTTTCATCGTTGACCTCCGATATAGCAGCGATGACATAATTCGAAAGCCTGCTAACCATTGGTTGTTTGTCCTGGCATAATCCAGGGACCTTGCAACAGATACGAGCAGCAATGGCATAATCCGAAAGCTTGCTAGCGATGATGGCATAATCCGAAAGCTCGCTAGGGGCCGTGCCATAAAGGCTTAGCCACAAAGGCTTAAAACGGCCTCGTGTCATATCGTTGTCTTTTTCTTTTCTTTACTTTAATTGCATTAGTTATTTCTCATTTCTCTTTACTCTTTATGGCTTATTATTCGTTCGTTATCTATTTCTTCATTCGTGATTTGTTTCTTCGTTCATGATTTGTTTCTTCGTTCGTTATTACTTTTTATGACTTATTATTCGTTCATTATTTGTAACTGTTTTGTTTGATACTCGTGAATGCATACAATTTCTGAAAGCATAAATAAACATCGAAACATGCTATAAAAGCATTAAACAACGAAATGTGCGATTAAAACTATAAACAATGAAACGTGTGGTTAAAACTGTAAACAACGAAACGTACAATTACTAATTATAAGCATGTTGTAAAAGTAGTAAACAACGAAAAGTGCGGTTAAAACTATAACAACGAAACATGCTAGGAAAACAGTAAGCAACGAAACATGCTAGGAAAGCAGTAAGCAACGAAACGTGCGATTACTGATTATAAGCATGTTGTAAAAGGAGTAAACACGAAACATGCGGTTAAAACTGTAAACAACGAAACATGCTAGGAAAGTAGTAAGCAACGAAATATGCTTATCCTAATCTTGTGATGTAGGGTCCGAAGACCAAAACACATGCATATCACTTATCTCGTTTCTCACAGCGTTCAATGCTTAAAGCTAACTTTTCTTCCTTTTTAGTACCTTCACAATTTAGAAACATCTAGTCATTACTAAAATCATTTAGTCTACTCATTAACTCTTAACTTCTTTTCTATTATACTCCTAGTTACATAATGATCTCTTAACTAAATTCCAATTATTATCATGCTTTAGACCCTTTTGATAGCCCAACACAAAACCAATACAATATGACACCAGAAGTTGTAGCTTAACAGGACCCTTCCAAACAATGACACATCAAACACCCAATTCCAATAATATAACACTTCTAACATTTATCACCATCCATTGACAGATTAAACGTCCAACACCAGGTTATAGCATTTCTCTTTTAGCATCTCAAGTAACTGCAACTGAAATCCAACTTAACAGCTTATTTCCAATTAATGATTACATTCTAAATCAATAGAGTATACTAACAAAGTTGTCACGTACAGATTTATTCCCAAACAATTAACACTTCCAACAGAGTTAAAAATCTTAACCATACTCCAAGTTCAACAGATTATCTCATCCCAAAATTACATGCTTCACAAGGAAATAAAGACAATGGCTAAACAATTATCAACAAAGCATTAACTTCCAAATGGCCATCCATCATATTTCACTACATCATAATAAATCATCCAACATAGAGCAGTTTTGCCCACATGGTTATTCATAACATTAATATATGTTCTTAACATGCATCGACTAACAAAGTGCTTATATTCGTCAACCCAAGCAACAACATTCCACTGACTATCCCAAAAGCATTGACAAAAACCAACAGATTATCAACCCAAATCTAACAAGGTATATCATCACAATAGTTATCCAGGGCTTCACAACTAATTGAAGGCAGAACATTATCAACCAACATTTCCAGATTCAATAGCAAGATGTCCAAAAGTACGCATAAATAAGTCTAGATTCATCAAACAACAAACAACTACAATCCATCAGCAGCAGTTTATTATCTATTATCTAGCAACAATTTATTCCTACACAACAGACAACTATAATCCAAATCCCAGATTCACCGGACATAAACCAACAAAGGCGTCAACTAACAGAACCAAATGCCATCACAAAACCAGCCAACTAACAGAGTGTAACATCCAACATCAAAGCTAACAATCTAAACAAACATTCCAACAGAGTATACTTCTTCCATTCAAAATTTTTAAACGAATAGAGATAGAGAATATTTATTCAATGACCAGAACGATCCATCGTCCAAACAAAACAACAACCATTTATCAGAGCAGATTTTCATTACATACTCTTAACTCAAACTGGACTCTAATCGGCCAACACATCCAAGACAACACTAAAAAAACAAAATCCAAACACTTAAGAAATAGAGAGAAATCTCACCAATAGGATAGGACAAACCCGAGAGCTGGGCAGCTCCAAACTTCCTGCACACAACTCTCCTTCTCGGCTTCTAGGAAGAATTTGACAGACCAACTCCTCCTTTCTCCCTTCTCTATTTTATATACCCACACTCTCTGCCAGAATGTTTTCCAGCATGCCCGACAGCACACCTGAAGGCCCCTGCCTCCAACCTGCCCAGCTCAGCGCCACCGACAACGTCCATTTCTTCATTGAGTATGATTCTAGCTGGAAGGAAGGCCAACGTGGAAGATTCGTGCCACTCGGTTCAACCTGAACCTCGAGCTGAACCCAAGCCCTTGGCCGGTCTAGCCTGAACCTGCGAGCCCCCAGCCCTGCGAGAATCCTCCCTGCAACGAGCCTACCTACAAATGCCACACAACAACGACGAGGAATCGAACGCAATGGAAGTGAAGGAGGAAGAAAACCAACAACTTACCACGGCCAAGAAATCACGTCCAAAAATCGCCATTGAAAACTGCCGAACGAACCAGTGCCCTAGCTCCACTGGTTTGCGCCCATGGAAGTCGCGCCGACAAACAGCTGTCCGCACCCGGGACGGAATCGCACACTGGACCCGTCGTCGCCACTAGCCGTCGCCGTTCGTCTCCCCCTCGCCCTCGATTTCCCGATCCCCTTCTCTCCCTATTCTCTTCCTCCCTCATTCGCATCTCTTCTATCATGCGCAGGCCGAAGGCCAAATTAAAATCCTCATTCCCTTTTCTTTCCTGAACCGAACCAACCAAGACAGCATGAACCGGTTCATCTGAACCGGTTCATTTCTTTCCTTTTCACTTATTTTAACCATTTTAAATTTTATTCTATTTTAACTCTTCCCTAATTAATCTCTAATTTAATCTCACTTAAGTAATAATTCTCACTTAATTAATATTAATTATCGTTCAATGAATTTTTTTGTGAATTAAAATAAAAATGATATGTGCTTGGAAATACCCGATAATTATCCAATAAATCTAAAAATCCCCAATTTCTTTCTAATTATTCTTATTAAATTCCAACATAAAAAGTCAAGGTATTACAATTGGCTTCCAAAGTTGACTTTCCAAAAGAGAGTTTTGCAACCAAATAAGGAAATAAAGGAATTAGTCGATCAGCTTGACCGCTAGCTCGACCGGACCCTTCATCTGTTCGCCACTACCTCTTTCAAGGTCAAACGCTTGCTTAACCGCTCGTCCAGGTCGGTCTCAATCCCTTCAACAATATTTCTTCAACATAATTCTTCAATTATTTAAGGTTCTATTCTAATCTCCTTCCGCTAGTGCATCATTTGGTGTCAAAGCTAAAATTCCTACTAATTTATGTTTTTTTTTTTTGAACATAATGGCGTGGAGTTTCAATTACATTATGAGCAAGGAAAAATTGGAGGCATCTATCTCTACTTTTGGTGGTTTGAATTTTTTTGACAATTATTTGGATTGGGAAGACGAGGTCGAAACGATTATTCAAAGAACAAATTTTCCAGAGAAGATCTTGGTAAAAATTATTTCTTTAAAGCTTCACGGAAGGGTTTTAAGATGGTGGGACAAATTGACAAATAACCAAAGAATGGATGTAGAAAAAGCCATTGACACTTACAATTCCATGAAGAAATTTTTGAGATGAAAGTTAACTCCATCCACATCATCACCAAACACACGGTATGAAAAGCCTTCCAAAAGTCGATAATCTCAATTCGATAAATTTAACACTTTGTTTGAAGAAATAATGCAACGACTTAAAAAAAAGTATAGCAAGCACTCCAATTTTACAAGCACATGGTCATGATGTGTTATTATACGGAACTCTTAAGGCAAAAGAGCAAAATGGCGAAGACGTTACAACACCTCAAGAAAGACCATCACTATCTTCAGAATCTCAAATATTGGAGGAGGATTCTCTAGAAGAATCCGAACCCGAAACTATAGAGGACCAAGTTGACTCCTTGGCAACAACAATACAAAAGGAGCAATCTTTCCATATTCCATGCTCCAACATGAACAAGATTTGTTCTTTATTCATTAAGGATGAAATTTGTGCTAACATGGTTCCTTTGATCATGGTTAAGAGGCTTAGCCTGAAATTATTGTTGCATAGCATAACTTACAAATTTTGGTGGCACAATTATAAGTACCACAATGCTCATGGCCGAAGTTTACACAAGAAAAAAGTATGCTCCTTGATCAAAGATGGAAAGAGTGATGACAATTTGCCTTCTATGGATTTTTAAAGTTTGAGTTGGTTAAATGAGGAAAGAGACATCGAGGTAAATCGAACTCAAACTTATTTTTCTTATGGAAGTTTTACTAACATATTGATTTGTGATATGGCAAGTACAAGTAATCCTCATTGGGAATTACTGTGGCATGCTCATGATGAACATCCTAATTACCTTCCTAATTGGTATGTATTCAAAGATAGTGGAAGGAGGAACAAGCTAGCACCCATTTGGCCAAAACCAACCTACAAAGGATTATGATTCAATAAAAGGAAATCAAATGAAAATCGCTATGTTTAAAACAAAGAGTTATGTGCCATTGGACAACTTAATTGCTTGGATTATTAGAGTTGGATGGAATAAAGCTTCTTCTGTTAATATCATGATATGTGGATATGGTAATCTTGAGGGTAATATTGTTCTCATTAATCTTGGCGAAATTCATTTGTAAATATGCATATTGGTAGAAAAAGAAGGTTGTTATTGATAAATATTGGTGTTGGATATGATTACTATTTTGGTATTATGGAAACCTATTACATCTCGTAGAAAACCTTACTATTGCATGAAGCTATTAAATGGATTTTATGCTAAGACATTTATGGCAACAAGGATAATCTCACTATTCAATTGTTTTGTGGCTTCAAATACTACTTGCCTAGTTTTTCATTATTGTCTAAGAATAAACTGCTGGATTATTTTCCTTATATGATCAAATGTAAAAGGGGAAAGACAAAACTACTAGCCAATGCTTCAATTCTAAGATTTTGTTTCCAAATATGGCAAACTTGGTATGACAACTCATGGAATTCGAAAATCGCTAGCAAGGAAAGTTCTTGGTGGAGACCTAGCAAGCCATATGGGAGGAGAGACAACTTAGAAAGCTACCAAGAAATCATAAAAAGGAAAGTTCATGGTGGAGGTCTGGAAAGCTCTATTGGAGAAAGGACAGCTTAAAGAGTTACCAAAAAATTGTTCTTTGGCCACACATACTCAAAGGTATTCTCACAACTATATTTATGGAAATTATGGAAATACAAAGGGGTATCCATGACATTTCTATGTTATTGTTAAATTATGGGAGATGGTTTGTGATTATCTTACTATTATTGGCCCACCACATCATACAAAGGTTGTTTCCTTGTTTCATTCATGTGGATTTTAACGTCAATACAAATCTTAAAGTCCACGACACATCTACCTATCTTATGGAAGAAGATTATGAATGGATTACTCGATGGCCACACATATTTAAAGGTGTTCTCAAAGTTATATTTATGGTAAGTATTATTGTGGTCTACATTATTTCTAACTTGAAGACAAAGAATGAGAATGTATTATTTGGGTTATTGTTCAAGCATGGGAAGAGGTTTGTGCAAATCTTAAAATCATTAGCCTACTACAAAGAAGATTCATTTCCTTATTAAAATCTTGAAGATATTGTTATGTTGAGAGCACATGATGATTCCTCTTTTTATGGTAATAAAGATTATGGTGGAACAAGATATGATTCGAGGTCGAATCCTTTTCAACCTCGAGAGGATGATTAACTACGAATCCATTCCATCATTAATCAAACATCCAAGACTATCATATAGAGATTCAAGGTCCATCATAGGTGGAAGTTCAAGAACAATTGGAGAATAATTGAAGGAATTTCCAAAACTGACTTCTTTTTTACCTTTAACAAGTGTTTGACTATTTTTGCATTCAGAACGACCTCCTTTCAAAGAGAGTGCTTGATAAAGATTGTAGCTGACTTCATAAGCATTCTAGAATGGGTTAGATCATTAAAATTATAGTTTTTTCTCTAAGTTAAAAGCCCATAGAACTTAGAGTAAAGATTAAGGAAAATCCAAGTGTCCAAGCTTGGAGTCCAAGGAAGTCTATACATGGAAACCATCCAAGTGACCGAGCACCAACAAGAAATAGCTACCGAAAGACCTCTGGACTTGGAGAAGAAGAAACGAAGAATGAATATATTAATCCTTTTGTTAATTAACCTAGTACTACTAAGTAAAGAATCAGACAACTTATATTATGAGTCGATTTAGAGTTATTGTTGCTTAATTAGTTTACTATTATTTTATAGTTTGTAATTGGCTATATAAAGCCCCCTACTGCTTATGTTTTAATCAATGGAGGTTTGAATACAAAAAGCTCTTGCTTTATTTCTAAGTATGAGTGATTCATTTTTAAAATACTTTGGTGAGTTGCATAAAAAAATTTTCTTGTGTGGGTAGCATCACAAGATTGGGCTCACTTGGAGTTGAGTGAGTTCTCTTATTGGCATCCGTGACCCTACTCATTGGAGGAAGACTGTGTAAAGTGGTGTTCAACCATCAAGAGGCATTTCCTTCGCAAAGTCTTCAAGGAAAGTACAAGCTATGTTACTTTCTAATTCTGATCACTTGTATTCTCTTAAGCATATTTCCTAACGCTTGAAGGCTCTTTCCATAATTCTTGAAGTAGTTCTTTACTTATTCATTTAAAAAGGCGTGGTCCAAATTTCATCCTAACGTTGGAGTTATCGGCTTCCAAAGTTGACTTTCAAAAAGTGAGTTTTGTGGCCAAACAAGGAAATAGAAGAACAGGTCGATCAGCTCGACTGCTAGCTCCACCGGACCCTTTAATCTGTTCACCACTACCTTTTTTAAGGTTGACCACCTTCTCGACCGCTCATCTAGGTTGATCTCCTGCCCTTCCAAATGGGTCGATCTTTGTCTATTGTCTTCCTCTTGATTGACTGTCGCTTGCCTTTTGCTCGACCACCTTGCTTCTAAATCATCATCCGGTTGTTTACATCAAAGGGCTCATCACCAACACTTCAACTATATTTCATCAACATAATTCTTCAATTATTTCAGGTTATATTCTAATCCCCTTCTACTGGTGAATCACCCTTTCATTTCTAGGTGACGATTTTCCATTTCTGGTGACTTTCTAGTACGCCAGTCGATCAATCCTGTCCCATGATTGACAGCAAAACCATTAGATTAAACACTTCTCTTTAATGCTAGTCGATCACCTTTTTTCACGTGATCGACTAGAACTCAATATTTTCACAAAACTTGTGACGACCCAGATTTTTCTTTAGCATTTACTTAAAAAATGCGTTAAATTTAAAACTTTTATAAAATGACTAAAATCTTTATTAAAACCTTTTAAATCAAAATCAGAGTTTCATTAAAAAAAAACCCAATCGTTAAAACATCTTACTTAAAACTCGTTATTTAAATCCTTATTGACAGTGGAAGACTTTATTTATAAAATTCATTTATCTCATTTTACAGTGGAAGCATAAATCATTCATTTTAAAAAGATAATAATTAAACTATTACATTACATTTATAAAACTCTTTGCTCTTTTACTTTCCTTAGCTAAACCAGCCACAAGTTCTGCCCATGCAAATCCTTCATCAACTACTCCTTGATCTCTTTATCATTCTTCTCGTGCGTGTACCTACACAACAAGTAAACAGTAAGCCCAAAGGCTTAGTAAGGAGTGGGTATGCAGTATGATCATGCCTCTCTTTAATTCTTTTGGAGTGGGTACGGCCCTAAACCAATATTTTCTTTACATTTCATTCTTTCATTTCTTTCATTCATAACTCATGCGGAAGCGGGAGATTGGAGGTACCCAGGTGTGAGGGAATAGTCTTGGTCGACTTCTAACTTCCTGTTTGTAGCTAGTCCCGTTACCGACAAGGGAGGGGCGTATATCTAGCTACTAGATTAGATCCAAATTACCCCTCCGTCCCCCAACTCCCCATTTTGTTTTCCTTTCATTCACTTCATTTCATTTATTCATTTTCCTCACATAATGCATATGAGTACTACCCTAGAGGTGACACTTCCTACTTGTTTCTATTATCATGATGCATGTTGATACAGTATAAAAGTAATGATAATTAAACATCGAATATCAATGAATAATAGTAATTGAAAGTGAATAAAAGAACGAGTATAGCAATGAGTTAAAATAACGAATAACTTTCTTGAATATATAGAACATAACCATAGAAGAAATGGCAGATTGGGCATGCTATTAAACTAAGGTTAAACTTTAGATGGCAATGATCTACTCAAACTAATGAGGCATGTTTAACAATATTAACTAGACATGGAATCGAAAATTAACTGGAAACATGCTTAGTAAATTGATACGAGTTAAGGACATGAATTGATTATAAATAAGTGGGCTAATGATAGCGTACATTCAAAAGTAAAGTATGATTGAACTACATTATTTTCAACTAGAGTTAACAACTTAGTTTAGCGTTACTGAAGATTAAACATATCATATTAGGGATTTATTATGCATAGTCACATTAAAGGAAAATACAGCTCCTAATTAGTACCAAGAAGTAACATGAGTATCGATTAGGTCTACTATCTTAATAGCAATAAGATATACAACATTTCTAACAGAACAACATTACTACCCACGAATTAGTTAACAGCTTATTCATATATATCATTTCATCACATAAAATTTGGTTCATTGGTTCAGTTTAGCAGTTCATCGATTCGGATCATAGGGCTTAACGTTGGAAAGTATAATCTTAGCAGTAGCATTATCAATTTCTCTATTAGGTAAAGCACCGAATTGCAGTAAAGGAAAATACAGTATGAAAAATAAAGAAACAAGCAGACTCTACTTGTGGGTAGGGCCTCTACTTGCCAAAACTCTACCCGATTCTTACCTCGAAACTTTGTCGCGCATTCGTACTTAATCTTTATCCTTCTTTTCCTTTTTCAATACCTTCATAATTAAAAACATTTACTTATTAATAACAACCCTTTAACATTCATACTAATCTAACCAAAACTTATTCCTCGAATTCCTAAATCACCCGTACTATCCACATCTATCCCAACTTAATAGCTTAATCCACTTGCAATAATAAACCCAACATAATTTAAACATCGAAGCAGTAATTCATTTTCACTAACAATTTCACAATTTCACTTATAACTGTAGCCAGAAATCACTTAACAACACCTAGAGTGGTTATATTCATCAACCAAACATTATAGAATATTAATCCAAGCATAATATTTCACAAAAATCCAGGAGCAGCACAACAACAGGGCATTAAACCATTCCATCAGCAGAGTTTAACCACTTACAACCGAACAACAACCAATTTGAACAACAGCAGTCCCAACATCCCTTTAATTCTTTATCTCCTACTTTTTTGTAACATAAAATCCATAAAACTACAAAGTAAAAGTGAAGGACTTCACTTACCAGAGACAGCCGATTAGCAGCAACATAAGGAGAACACTCTTTACCACAATTTGATGGCAAAGAGTGTATGCTCTCCACCACTCATCCACTTCAGAGAAGCTCTTGATTCATAGCCTCCAAGTAGCACTTCTCCCCATATCCCAGTTCACTCGAAAGTTTTCTCTTCTCCTGCCGTGCCTCTGCATTTCTACCTCACCATGCCTCTACAACGGCCATGCCTTGCCTCTGCCCTACCATTCCTCACGCACTTTCCATTGTCAAATTCTCCAGGGCAAGAACCAGCCACGGGTGGACCATTTTGGATCGAACCACAAGCAGCTCCATCCCAACCACCCAGACCGCCAGCTCCAGCCTTTGCTAATCCCACACGTCGATTGCCATTCCATCATCGCCAGGCATCTCACCTGTTGTAGCCTCACCATTGCCATCTTTCCGTCCCACGACACGGCGCTTTGCAAATTCAACCCGCAAAGCCCGACACTCAAGTCCCAACATCTCGCTTCAATCACGCCAATACCCTTGCATCACAAAACCCCACACCCGATGCCCAGAGTCATACACCGAGCCCGACCCAAGCTCCATCATCATCTCCCAGGCTCGCGATCTCCTTCCTCTTCACCATCGCTCTCAACCTCGCTCTCCCTCGCCTCCTGGCTCTCTCTCTCTTCTCGGGTCAGATTCGCCAGAACAAATGGCTGCAACCATTTGTTTGTTTCTAGATGAACTGGTTCATAAGAGTGAACTGGTTTACTCCTCCCGCATTTCTTGATCTCTTCTTTTTATTTTTATTCCAATTATTTATCCCAACATTATAATTTATTTCATTAAATTAATATTTATTTTAATTACTTTAATTTCCATTTAATCATACTTCTTTTTCTCCTTTAACTAAAACCGAGCCATCTTAATATTTTAGGACCAAGCCAAACCAAATTGGTTCAATTCATTATTCACCTTCATAATTGCGATTTCAGATGAAGGAAGACGTTCATGCCTCGTCCGTATTCGTCTGAAAAGTCCCATAAATTGGACAGAGTCTAACTCTCTTTATCTGCCATCGTTTGCAGGTGTCTGCATGCATGCAAAAAGTCCTAGAATCAAGACAAATTTGAAATCCCTCTGTCTGCCTTCATCCGCATGTGTCCAAAAACACCAAAATACACTTTCCAGTTTAATCATAATTCATCCAATAAATTCCTTAAATTATAATCTTATGAATATGTCCTTGGTAATACCTCGATAATTATCCAGTTAATCCAAATACCCCTAATTACCTTCCAATCATCATTATTAAATTTCAATATAAAAAGTTGGGGTATTACAAAAATGCTTGGTCCCGGTCGATCAACCCCCTTCAGGTGATCGATCGCTTTGATTTTCCTTCACCAGTACCATTTTCGTGGTCGACCCTGTGGTCGACCGATTCCAAATGTTGCTGTACTTTGGACTAAAATACCTTTGGAGCCGGTCGATCAACCCCTTTTGGACAATCGACTGGTACCAATATCCATTGCTACTGTAATATTTCACTTTAAACCGTGATCGACCACCTCTTCAGAAATTTGTCAACTCCTTCAACTTATTTTCTTTTCTATTAATTTGACTAAAAACAAATACGAAATCCAATATTTCCTTAAATATCAATAATCTCATATCCTCAATCTTACTGTATTCAAATACACTTCATTTGACCAACACCTTAATCATCCAAGTAAATTCCTAATACCTCCAAAATCCTCAATAACTACCACTTAGGCCGTATGCTTAGTATCACAAAAATCTGGGATATTACATACCTCCCCGTTATATAAATTTTGTCTTTAAAATTTGAATAGTTTAAACATATTCTACCCATGCCTAATAAATCATAGCCCATACATTTATTAAAACAAGCACCAAGCAACCATGTAAGAATGGTACTTTAAATTTATGAAAATGTACAATACCTGGTCGAGAGGTAGACGACTCATCTTCTTGAACTCCATACAGCAAAAATACCTATGGTGCTACTTTTTCTTGCTCTTTGACCAATAACGGACAATTCTTAACTAAATGTCCTTACTTCTCACACTTAAAGCACGGTCCAGTACCGGCTCTACATTCACCATAGTGTTTCTTATGACACTTAGGACATGGTTTAACCAGAGGATTTCTAACTAAAGTTGTAGCTAGCTTATTCCATGCACGTTTCTCCATCTCCTCCTCAATTTCTTAATTCTTCTCTTCAACCAAATCCAGAGTGTAATACCCCAGATTTTCTTAGTGCTAAGCATAGGACTTAAGTGATGATTTTTTGGTTAATAGGGGTTGAACTTGATGATTAAAGTATTGATCAAGGGAACATATTTGGATATAGTGAATTATAATTTTGAGTTGTTACATTTTTTAGGATAATGAGGTTGTTCAAAATTATTGAAATTGGTTGGAGATTTATTTAAAGATAATTAGAGTTAAAAAGGAGGAATTTTGGATCATATACAGGAGGATAAATTAAGGATAGTTTGGATGATTTGGAATATTGTATTTTAATATGGATATATATATATATATATATATATATATATATATATTACTTATTTATTAAATTAAAATATATTGGTTTGGAGAAGAAGAAATAATATCGGGGTTGATCGTGAGGAAGTTGGTGGTCGATCTATGAAGGAAGAAAATATACAGACTTGTAACCAAGTGGTACCGGTCGATAGTCTAAAGGGAATTGATTGACCGGTAATTCAATGAATAATGAAAATTGCAGATTAGCGGTCGATCATCGGTGTTGAAGGAAATCATGATTCTGGAGTTGTGGCGATCGATCATTGATCGACTGGGGTCGAAGGAAATCGTGAATTTGTAGTGACGACGGTCGATCACCTGAAGGAGGGTGATTGACCGGCGAAATGGAGAGTCGCAAGAAATGGGAAAATTGTTGCCTGGAAAACGTGTGGATTGTCCATTGACGCTTCATGGACACTCAAGAGGTTGGATCTCTTGGCTTTCCATCTTCATTTGGACACTGAAGGGTTGGATTGGATTGTCTATAAATTGGAGACTGAGGGGAGTGTTACACTGTTTGGACGGTCAGAGAACCAAAGGGAAACTCTGATATTTTAGAGAGGAACTATGAGGATGCTCTAGAATTTTTGAGATAAAAGGATTGAGAGAGAGCCTGTGAAGTATTGACAAAAGTGACTGAGAAAGAGAATTGTGAGGGAGAAAGTGGCTAGGAAATTCTAGAGAAGGAGAAGGGAGAGGAATTCTTGAGGGATTTCTGGAAGAGAGATAAAAAGAGAAGTTCTCTTTGGTTTCTAACTCTTGGATGCTGGTAATTAGATCTTCACTCACATTTCTTAAAGGATTTATAGTATGGAATAATTTCTGTCATTGTTGTTGTTGAGTTGGTTTCTTTAGTTTGGTGAGATGAAATACTGAGAAGAAAGCACAAAAATGTCTCTTGATAATTTGTTGGAAAATAAGTTCTTCATTATAGTTTCCTGTTATACTAAGATATGGGAGTAGTCATTGTAGTTATTGTTGGGATGTCGTGAGAAGGAGATGATTTAAGGGATATGGTTTTGCATATTGGTTAAAGATTGTAACTATTAAGTTGGAAGTACAAAGCATGTTAGTTGAAGATAAGATTCTATTGGTTATCGATCTATCTATACTGTTGTAGTTTAATATGAAAGTGTTGAATGCTACAGTTGGATTTTGGATGGACTCTTTGGCATTGGTGAGGTGTTATTACTATGTAGATAGATGATAAGTTTAGAAAATAATTTAAGGAATATTGTCCTATACATTAGTTGTAGAATTATTCTTGATAATTTAATATGTTTAATTATGAATAGATATTGTGAAGAACAAATTTAAGTGCTAAACCTACTAAGCACTCCAAATGAAGTTTGCATGTGTTTTGTTCAAAAGGACCTACATCACAAGAATTAGATGCTTGTTTTCTTAATGCTGTTGATTTAAGATCATGTTATTAAGGTTATATTGTTTAGCTCTTTGATAAGCTTATTGAGAATAGGTTTTGTTATGATTTGGTTGATTACTCTTTGCTGGAATTAATTGGTTAAAAATAATTCAAGTGTAATTATATGCCATGCTGTCTGAAGTATTAGAAGATTAAGTAGGATTTGAAGATGATATTTTAGATGGAGAGGATTTGTTAAAGTTCTATTGTTGTGAGATGGCTTTTGCCTAGATAAAGATTGATAAGAATTATGAAGGATATTCTGTTGGTGGAATTGGATCCCTGTTATTTACTTAGAATGGTTGAGGTTATAGTTGATAAGAAATTATTAAAAACTAGGCTGGATATGTTAAGGTATTGCTAGGTTAAGTTTTGGAAATATTAGTTGATATTGTTAATATACTCTTTGTTGGGTTCTACTGGATATATGCACGCTGCTGTTAAAATAAGTTGCTTAGTAAGATCCAGATGTCGGCCATCAAAATTTGCCAAAGTTCTAAAATTTTCTGTAGCATCCCATAATTTTTTACCGTATAAAAATTTTCTTTCCTTTAAAACACATGAGAGAAAACCAAAGTAACAAACAGCATAAGTCTTAACAATAGAAAACTTAGAGTAAATGAAATACGAAAGTCTTTTACATTTAAATACTACAATCCAGTAGTTTAAAAGATATTTAAATAAACACAGGTAAAACGTTAACTTAAAAGAGTTTGAAGTCATTCAATACTTGAAAACTCTTAAAATATTTATTTACGGTTATTCCATTTCCGTGAGCCATAACACCAAGGTCAATGTCGCTAACAACACAAATGCCCAACCCGGCAATACTCCATCAGCTACGTCCTTTACTAGCTTTATCCAATCATCGGCTTCTTACCTACATCACAAGACCTAACTATGAGCCTAAAGCTCAGTAAGTGATATAAACGTAAAACATGAAATGCACATACAACTTTTAAAGTTTGTACTAAGTTTTCTGTTTTGCTTATTTGTTACTATTCCTATATTTTATTGTTATTTATTCTGTTTCTGCACCAGACATATAAAATCGGACCACAAAAACCGCTATTTACTTATCTTTGGTTTCTGTGTCAAGCGTAACAAATTGGACCACAAAAATAACTATTTACATATATTCCGTTGAATTATGTTATTATTCCGTTTTCATTTAGTTCTAGTTACCCATCCAAGTGTTAGAAACTTCAACTTGACAAGGTAGAGCAATTTATGCACAAGGCAGCCATCCCGTGGCACACACCTAGGAGACCAACTCAAGAATCCACATCCCTAACCACCTATTTACGTTGATTCACTTTAGTATACTTTAGGATTCCAAGTCTTAACATTGTGGTGTTTATCTATCTAACGTGTTTATCATCGTACCCTTAAAACATGATCCATCGTAACTAAGGAACTGAACCTAAATCTAATAAACATACAATTCAAACAATCAAGCAAACAAAAAAAATTTAATTCCCATGATGTAGACCATTTCAGACAAAACACATGCAGTACTATTTACCTGGAGTCCTTAGCTTTAATGAGTAACACTTAAAGTTGTCCTTTTCCAAAAACCTATTCACCAATAACAATGATTATTAATAATTAATTTCCAATAATAAAGTCTTATAGCTTCAAATAACATGTCTAATACTTGCAATAATGTATAATTTCCTAATATGTCTAATATATTGAAGAACCGTATTTTCCAACAATCTCAATTCCTCAACTCAACAACTTAATTCTCATGATAATCAATCGGATACCCAAACAAAATTCCCAATAATTCATAGAACAATAGTCCATTCACTATATCTCTAAACCTTTCATTTATCAACAAGGCAATATATTCAGGCAGTATCAAAATAACATTCCTTCAATACATACAAACCCTAACTCAGCAAGCAGATTCTAAGTTATATTCTCAATACTCCTATAAGCAGAGTTTGGCAGAGTCCAAACTATATCCAACAACATTCCAAAGAGTGAACAATAATCAAAGAATTATTCCATGCAATAAACCCTTTAATAAAACTTGAGTGAAGTTTGCTTACCAGCATCCAAGAATTAGAATCCAAAAAGAACTCTTCTTCTTTTCTTTCCTCCACAATTCCTCAGCAATCTCCACACCTTCTCGGTCTCTCTTTCTTTTAGAAACACTCACTCAAATCACAGAACCTTATTGCTTTCACCCTATCGGTCTTCTCACAAAACTCCAGTTCTAACAAAACTCTAGATCCACAAGCATTCCCACCAAGCCTCAACAAGCCTCTCGAAATTGTCTCACTCACTCACCAAAATTCCTAGAGTTTCAATCGGTTCTCTAACTTTAGACTCTCTCTCAGACCTCACAGCATCGCCACTCTCTCACGATAAAATCACAAAGTTTCTCCATGTCTTTCATAAAATTCTTTGCTTCAATCTGGCACTCGCAATCTATAGGCTACAAGAATCGACTCTTCATCGTCCATTTGAAGATGAAGGGCCAAGGGGAGGACACCAAATCATCCAGCTGCTTTAGACAACAAATCATTCCATCTTTAGGCATCGGTTTAACATTTTCATCTACCTTCCGAATCACCGGTCGATCGCCCCAGTCGATCGATTCCTTTGGATGATCGACTGCTAATCATCAAAAACATTGCATGCATTCTAATGTCATTGATTCCATCAATGGACGATCGACTGGCATTTTAAATCATCAACCACAGACTTTGTTCTAGATTGTTGATCGACGACCTGGACGGTCGATGTAATTGGATGAAGGAACGCCAGTTCTAAACTGTTGGTCCGTCGTTCCAAATATTCACGTGAATATTACAATTCTGTAATACTATTCTAAATATTTACGTCAATATTAGTATTAATAGTTCTGTAATATTATGTCTTCAACCTCCATAATCTATATAGCCTAATCTTAACAAACCATAATTCACTTTCCCAAATCATCCTAACCTCAAATTTAAATTTAACCCCCCATAACCATGGTATAGTTCATAATTCCTCCTCCACCTTATTCTTTACTAACTTCAATATACTCCAAAATATTATAGATTTTATACTTTCAACCTTATAATATTTAAGTAGATTTTTTCTACCTAATTCTACTAACTGTCAATCTAGTTCATATCGTCCTATCTAACACCAAATATCATCAAACAATTCTCCCAGAACCTTAATCTTTTTCCTAAACTAAGTGTGAACATAATTCGGGATATCATAATTCACTTCTTCCAATTATATTTCTCTTGACCAATACCTTAATTGTCCATTACAGCTCGTAATAGCCCCAAAGTTATCCATTAAGCCATGCTTTTAGCTCTACAAAAATTTGGCATATTACATTTTCGGCAATGAAACGATCCTAAACAATCCACAAGACAATGGTTAACGATTATAACATGATATAAGTCTAAAATAAACAAGTTTAATCAAACAATTCAACCTCAATATCAAAATGAAATTTCAGTCTCCAAACCAAACAGAATTCCAAAAACCTCAATGAATACGATTGATTACCTCACTGAGAAGTCTGAAAATTTCACTCGCTGTTTAAACCAACTCGTTCAAAGACTCTCCTTTTTATGACCCGCACTCTAAATTTTCTTGTAGAGAGTTTCTACTTTCTTTAAAACTTCCTATATGCAACAAATATGAGGGAGAAGAAAAAGGAAAAGGTGTGAGGGGTGGGCAGAGTACCCTTGGAGGATGTATCGTGTTGAAAAATGTGGAAGCTTTCCTCGTTTTTCAACACGGTTACTGTTCCCCTACCCCACAACCTTCAAGTTTCCAGCTACATGTCATAGTATTGCTAGAAGGTCATGGATTAGTTAACTCAAACTCTCTTTTTACAACAATCTTCTTATGTGAATGTATACTATCCCTAATTTATTCTTATTACATTCTTATGCAGAGATGTAATAAGATTTGCATTTATGCTCATGTCCCAAAAAAATTTTGTGACACAAATTTATATTTCTATTTTCACATGTATAAAGTTGTCAATTTTATTCCTAAAACTAACTATATGCAAAATATTCAATAGGGTTCTAAATTCCAGTTACTTTTAAGAACACAAGAATAGTAATATTTGGATTTGATTTTCATATATCGAACAAACAACAAGTCATAGTAAACTATGTGTACATGCATGAGTAATAAAGCTCCATACCTTATTTTTTCAATAAATTCAATGTTAGTTCATAATAGTATTCAAGAAAAAGCATACTTGGACTAGACATTATTCTAAATAAATGAGTTAGAAGTTCAGTCGAGGAAGTAAGATATAAGTAAGAATAAAAACACACTTTAATTATTATTAGATGTGAAGACTTCTCAGGTGTTCGATTTCTTCTTCCTTAGTTTTCTCTTTTACTTGATCCTAAGTCAGTGGGGCTATAAGAGAGGCAGTGCTCCATTTCAAAAATATCCACCACTTTTTTATAGATTTTATGTTAGATTCCATCTTTAATTTGGCAGATTCTTGAAATATTCAAATATATTCTTATTCTTTTGAGATTTTCTCTTTTAAACTAAAATTTCAAAATATCTGCAAAATTCAGCACTTTTTGATAAAGAAAAGATTAAGGATTTAATTTAATTTATTCTAATTTAAAATCAGTTATTGTACAAAATAACTAGTGGGTCAGTTTTGTAATATCCCAAATTTTTGTAGAGCTAAGCACAAAGCTTAAGTGATGATTTTGGAATGTTAGGAGGTGAATTAGACAATTTGAAGATATTGGTCAAGAAAAACGTATTTGAAATAAGTGAATTATGATACCCCGAATTGTGTTCATGATTAACTTAAGGAAAGATTAAGGTTATTAGAGAATTGTTTGATGATAATTGTAGTTAAATAGGATGATATTAGAATTGAATTAGTGATTGATAGTCAGTATAATTGGAGGTGATGGGTGAAAGCTTTTGTTTAAGGTATGAGTAAAATATATTTGGATATAGTAAGGTTAAGAATGATAAGGTTATTAACAATTATGGGTATATTGGATTTAGTAAAGAATAATGCGAAGGAGGAATTTTTGACAATATACCTTTATGTTTTATTTAGGAGTTAGTTTAATGATTTATAGTTTGTGATAATTATATGAAGACATTGTGTGTGGCAGTTGACCAATGAAGTTTGTGGTCGATCATCAACTAGACAATGATTGACTGGTAATCTAGAAAAAAAAAATGAATTTACGGCTGATCTGAAGAGAACGACAGTCGATCATTGCCGTGGAAATGATTGACCTATGAATTGGAGAGTCACTTGGATATGGAATTTTTCGCCTGAAAATAAAGGGACTCGACCATTAACGCTTCATGGATGCATGGGACATCTCTCCTTTAGCCTTCCATCTTTAGTTGGACACCAAAGGGTTGGATTGGAGGTATATAAATTGGAAGGTCCGATAGCGGTGGGGTGTTTTTGGTGGAATGAGAGTGCAACCGAGAGGGGGAGAAGTTGTTGTGAAATTCATGAATTTTTAGTGAACTGCTGGCTATGAGGGTTTGAGGGAGAAACTGTGAAGATACTACTTTGATTTTGAGAGAGAATGAGGGTAGAACACATGAGAGGAGACTAGTGAGAGAGAGAAGAGTTTGGAAGTTTGGAAGAGGAGGAATTGTTTGGTATTCTCAATGTGTATCTTCTGCCTTTTTTTGGTCTCCTAGAAATAATACAATGCTATTGAAGTGGAGAAGAGTCTTCAAGGGATGGAGTTCCAGAGTGATAAACTTGCAGGAAAGGATTAGCAAATTGAGGTAAGAAGTTTTGTACGTGTTTTGTCCAAAAGGACCTATGTCACAAGAATTAGGGGGTGTTTGTTTGGTTCTTGACTTTTTTAATAATGTATTCATCGTTATGTTCTATTGTTTGATGTTGCTATTTGCTGGAGTAAGATTTTATGTATGACTATGTTGTTGTGATTGTGTGTTGAGTGTCCTGCTATATCACTGTGATGATTAACAATAGGGTAGATTGATAAGTTAAGTGATATTAGTTCGTAAACCTGTAGCTGATAATTAGAAAAATGTTGTTGCTGACATACTTCAACCTGTTGTTATTGTTATGATAGATATATATAGTTTAATAGGGTGATTATGGTTCTGGCCAATATATTTTGATAAGAGTAAACCGTGAACCTATTACTTGGTGATGGTGATTGTTTGGGCATTAAAATATTGAATGTGCTAATTCTCAGTTAGAAGAGTAGTAATGTTAGAAGTGAAATTCATTATGGCAATTAGGAAGTAGTGAGGCTCTATAAATAAAATGGAAAGTTGTTGTTTGTTAGGTTGTTATGTGATACTTAATAAGAACATGTTAAATATGTTTGTTATTAAACATTAAAATAATGATGGTAATCACGTCAAACTTGAAGATAAATTATTGTTGATAGAGAATATGTGTTAGAAAGTACGGTTAGGATGCTTGATAAAGGTCACTGTAATTACTTACTGAAGATGATGGTCTTACTTAGGATAGATATTGTTCATTGTTTTGGGTTAAGGCCTGGGATTTATAACTTGTTGCTCTGTTTAAATGCTTTGGTAACATGTTAGAATAGGATAAATTGTGATCACGCTAGAATTTGGAGATGTAATGTTGTTTGCCATTACTTGATGTGACTTGTTTGGAGATGTAATGTTGTTTGCTATTGTCAATCGAGGATGTAGTGATTGTGTGGTACATCATTGTTTTCTAAAATGAAAATGGATTTCTCAAGCATAAGTTTTAAGATGATAATGAAATGAGATACTTAAAGGAAATAATAGAGGTTTGAGTTGGGTTGAAGTTCACCACTTATTCCCGAGTTGTTAAGAAAGAAAGGAAATGGTTTATGTTCACGATGATGGAATAAGTCAACCATCATGATACAAGTTCACTATTACGGTATAAGTTCACTGATCTAGTTTAATGTTCACTAGTTAGGTACAAATTATAACCATGTTCCCTAATATAGTATAAAGTTCATTGTGATTGAAGTTCATCACAGTTTTCATAAATGAGTATGAGTTCATTGTTATAGTATAAAGCTCATCACCGATTTTATAAAGGAAAAAAGATTTTATAAAAAAATTTAAGTAAATGCATTGCATGTTTTATGTTTTATTTCACTTCTTATTGAGCGTTAGGCTCATAGTTTAATTCTTGTGATATAGGTATACATTGTACTGGGGATAGAAGCAGTTGATGAGATATTTGTATGTTGTGGGCTTGGCGGCTGGTTAGGCTAAAAGATTAAAGAGGAAACATAATGATTGGTAATAATTCTTTAAGAGAAAGTGAACTTTATATATACTATTTTGTTTGATTAAGAAGGGTATTTTAATTGTGTTTCAATTCTTTTGGCTTTGTAAATATAAGTCTTCCGCTATTGTACATGTTTTAAAGTTATAAAGCTTTGAATTATGACATGTTTTTAAGTAATAAACAGTTTAAATGAAAAGAAGTTTATTTATGCACTTCTTATTTAAGCTAGTTTCCAAATGAAAAGTCTTCCACTATAATTTAAAAAGAAAAAGTCTTCAAAATCATAAATTTTAAATTGTAAGAAAAATCATGATGTTACAAGTTTCATGGGTCATTATATGTAATACCCCAGTATGAATTTTCCTCCATATGCGATGTAATTGAACTTGGAAATTATGCTACACAATTCATCTCGTATTCATCGTCGTTAATTATAGCATGTGTCCATGAGGAAGAATTGAGGGATGAAAAGTCAGCTTCGAAAATGTGAAAAGAATGTTGTCCTGGCGTTTTCGGACCCCTGCAGAGGACTTACGAACGAGGCTCTGGCGTCCGAAAGTGATTGGGACGTCTGCCTTAGGAATTGGGAGGAATCAAGACGCCAATTCGCGTCCTGACCTTGTTGTGTTCCGGACTTTAGGATGCTAGTGGACGAATGCGGACGAGAGAGAGTACGTCTGATTTGAATCTGTCCAAGTCTAGAGACTTTGGGACGCTAGAGGATGAATGTAGACAAGGGAGAGTATCGTCCGATTTGAATTTGTCTGATTTTTGGACAAATTCGGACGATACATGCGGATGACATACAGACGCGAAATGGCGTCGAAATGCCGATTTGGACGAGAATGGGGACGCCATTTCTCGTTCGAGGCCACGATTTGGCATATGAAATTTGGTCTTGTGGATGCATACGGACGAGGAAGATGTGTCTGTACTCGTCCAAAAGATCACAGAACAGCGAAAAATTAAAGAGTTAAATCAGACATTTTGTAGTGTATTACATAACTACACGAGATTTGGCGAAGAAAAAGTGCCCCAAACAAGGGAATTGCCTAGCTCCAGTCTCCCTGTAGCCAGCCGACCTCCATCTCCTATGTGATGATCACACTTACTCCTAGTAAGCCTTCCTTTTTATTCTCTAGCTGCCCTTCAGTTTTTCCTTCATTCCCTGCGTTTTCCCTTTTTTGTGCTGTCTTCTTCTCATCTGGTGAGAGTGGAGTTGGAATTGCAGTTGTCCTTGTTTGCTTTTTCAACATAGGTAAGAGAATGGTTAGTCTTGGCTAAAGGAGGCCCTACCCACAAGTAAATTTGGTTGTGTCATTATAGTTGAAATTTGTAAATTTCTTTGTTGTTGTTGTTGTTTCCTGCAAAATTCTTCACTCTGTAGTTACACTCTACGATTATATACATTGTTGTTAATTTAGTTTTCAACTTATGATCTATTGTTACTAAGAATAGTTGCTTGGTGATGAGCTTATAAGCAAGGAACCGTGAATGGAACGCTAATGAAGAGAACAAAATGGCCCTGAAATGTGGAAACACTTAGTTGTGCCTCCGTTCTGTTGTGCAATCTCTTGGTATGTTTTAAATTGAATTCGTTATGCTGCTTTACTACTTGGGTTCTTATGTGATTGGATTCATATTTTCTTGCCAATAAGCCTTGCTTAGCTCCGAGTAAATATTTTGGTAATCATTGCCTTCATGTGTAGTTCTATTTCTCTTCATGTTTAAGTTCTCTAGCTGGATATTAAGTGAAAGTGCTAGACCTGTTAGTAGAGTAAATAGAGATGAGATAATGATTGTTAAGAATGTACAGGAGGTACTTTATGTTTGTTTGCAGTGTGGGTTGGATTGTAAACCATGTTTGATGAATTTCATGGATTATGCTACCTTATGGTTTCATTTTCTTTATGCTGCTCTTTCACAACTTGTTATCATACCCTGCCATAACTATAAAACTTGTTAGATTGTGTGATGTTTTCTCTACAGATTTCTATCATATTTTGCGGGCATCCCTCTAGACACGACAACTAAACTAATAGATTTTGAAGCTTGATAAATTGACTAGCTTAAACCCCCAACCATGTTAACTAGTATGATAATCTATCCTTGCATGATAACTCGTTACTTTCCTTCAAGCTTGCTAATCAACCTCTACTCGGCACTAGTTATGCACTATTATCAATTATCAGCATGTTAGATTAGTTTTATGCACCAATATCTACTGCCTTCAAGTATGCAAATTCTAATTATATAATCTTCAAGTATGTAGCTTATGCCACTTTATTTCTGTTAGCCAATTACAACTTTTAGCATTATTAGTTGATCGTTTCTTGTTAACCTTGTATGTTGGTTTGCGAATGCTCAGTTAATACCAAGCATGTTGATCTAGTCCGTATTCCTCGTTAGAATGACCGTTTTTATACTCTGTTCACTGTTCTATATGCTTCGTTTAACTATGCTCTCATTCTTTCCATGTATCCTTAATTCCGCTATTCAATTATTGAGTTATCATCTCATTTCATATTGTTAGTTACTTTTAATATATGTGTTATTTAGTTGTCATCATGCATCATGCTAACAGAAACAAATAGGGAGTACCCCCTCAGTGGTGGCACTCACATATGCATGGGTGAGAACAATTGATGAAAATGGGTAAAAGTCTTAAGAAAATAAAGGTTACAGTGGTACCGGTAGGTTAGCTCGGCACAGTAACTGGGAAAAAGAAAACGATGGAAACGGGAGTTGGGGCGGATGGGTAGCGGGTTTAGTCTGCAACTAGCCAATGCCCCTCCCTCTTAGGGTATAAGAGTTCTAGTTGCAAGAAAAAAGGTAGGTCCGACCACTATTCCATCACAAAAGAAATCCCTCAATCTCCAGCTTGATGTACGAGTAATGTAGGAACAAACAAACATAATAAAAAGGATTGGTTTGGGTGGCCCCTATCCCATAACGGACTAAAGTGAGGCATAACATAAACATAAAACCTCATCCCCTTTACTGGGCCATAGGCTCATGTCCTTACTTGTGGTGTAGATAACAAAATAGTGATACCAGTTGCAGAGGAGGAGGCCCTCCCCATGGAGCCTGCGGACTATCCGAAGGAGACAAGACCAGAGTAGATTGATGGCTTAAGGAAAAGAAGAACAACATTTTGTAAGGGTTAAACAGTAAACACGTTTTGTAAAAATACTAACTATGGCTTTAACTCATATGTTTTGAATGTGTGACATATTTAACCCTAAACTTTAAGAATGTTTGATTTGGACCTTCCATTCTGCATTATGTTTTACCAGATGGTTTTTCAAATTCGTTTCCGCTACTTAACCTCGTTTCCATTAGATTTTCCAAATAAATTAAGGATTTAAATTTCTACGATTTCAACGAGTTAAAAAAAAACGTAGTAACGATCGGGATTTAAAAAGAGCACTCTGATCGACGGCGATTTTAAATAAAGGTTTTGACGCAATTAAAGCCAAAAGATTTTAACTCGTGCTTTCTATAAAATAAAGTGAAGGGATAAAAATCCGGGTCGTTACAATATCTATGTTAGTCTCATTAACCATCGTTAATATTTTTTGTGTTATGAGAAACTAGAGAGCCACTATCTATTGAAGAGAGTAAGAGATTGGGAATTTGGTGAACAATTCTTTGTTAGGATTTAGGATTTTTTTCTTGAGAAATCAGTTGATTGAATTTGTGTAATTGGTACTTAATCAGAGAATTTTGAGGATAGGTTGGAGGAGGGAAGGAAAAATAATTGAAGGTATGTATCAAATTACCAAAATCTCTATCCTTTATTTCAGTATTTCCTTAACAAAATTTGGGTTGGATGGAAAGTTTACAATTTTAAGTAATATCTTGAAATCGATGGGTAAAAATTGAAGATTCATGTACATAAACAAATTGGATTATGTTTTGGTATTATTTTTGGTTGATTAAAGTCGAAGGATCAAAGAAAGGTCAAAGTTTTTATTGTAGATCATGGTAGTTAATCGCCAATTCAATTGACAAGGATGTTTCTGGGTTGACTGCAGAAATTGCAGAAGTCGAATTGATATGACATGGAAGACCAGTTGATCAGTTTGAGAAGGGGTTGACCGATGAGGTCAACCAGATCTGGTACTCAACAAGTCCTGGTGGATTGACGTTTTTGGGGTAGACCATGTAGTTTTTGAAGGATGACTAGGTCATGTTGTTGAACCAAAATTTTGTGAGATTATTTCTGTAAGATCCCTAAGTTGATTTCTATTCATTTTATGAGTTCCAACAAACTATTTGAGAGTTTTGGAAGCTTATTGGTGATATGTGTTAATAGGTGTTGGACATTTAAAGTTTTGGACCTTTGTGTTAGGTATACTTTGCAAGATTTAAGAGTTTATTTTTATGTTCAATATCACATTATTTTAAAAAATAATTTTTTTAGACATATTCTCATATAAAATCACATGCCAATTGTTATGGCTTGTCCCTTTTTATACTGTGCATATATTTTTTACTGGGCATGTTTTGTCGAGCATGCATATTGTTTTATTGGTCCTCGTGTGAACCAAGTTTGATCAGCCTATATGGGGGTCTTATTTTGTTATTCACATTCAGGCATTGGAAGGTGTGTTTGTTTGTTGTTAACAAGGGTTATGAGACAACTATATGTGTCGTGTTCCTAGGCGCAAAACCCTAAATCCGATCAAGGTCGTTTGTGACTTTGCAATCGCTGAGTATCACTGTTGTTATTGTTATTGTTATTGCCTATGCCATTGTATGTCTGGAGTCTGTGAATGACTCCATTTTCATTAAAATTTTCTTGTTTTGATGATAGATGCCTATTTTACATATGTACCACATTATAGTGGTGGGTTTTTACACTTGCCCAATTGTTTCTATTCTACTCAGTCTTTATTAAAAAATTTATATATGGCAAGCTCACATATTCTTTTTAAAGCTTTCACGCTGAATGTAAAACTCTATTTCTACTGAGTTTTGTCAACTTAACCCAAACGACTCCCTCCTTTTAGGTTTTAGTTAAGAAGATCCTTAGTAGCCAATACAAGATTGAGCTTAGTAACCATATATATTTAATTGTATCTAAATTTCCTTGAGAGTTTATCTTGGGTGAAATATGATTTCCCTAATGTATTTTTTAGTGGTTTCTATGTTAACTTTTAGTTTGCACAAGGTATTGGATTTATATTATCACAATGTCATTGATGTCACTGTTGGACTTGTGAGTTAGCCTAGTGTTAATGGGCCACGACTTCAATTATTTTATAAGACTTTCGCTACAATATTATTTAATATTAAGAATTAGACGATTCAGGCCTCTTTTGGTGGGGGCGTTCAAAAGCAAACAGGGATCCGTGAACCGAACCAAAACTAGTCAATTCGGTTAAGTTTACAACACTTTAGAACCAGTTTTTGGTTCTATTTTCTAAGAACTGAAGTTATTTGTTCGGTTTTTGGTTTGTATATTGGAAAATCGACACTAACTGAATCGAAGCGACTTAATTTGCAATAAAAAATACTTGCACAGTTGTTGGCGAACCCCAAACCGCAAGGGCTAGACCCTATTGTGGCTTTAAGAATCGATTTGTAGAGTCGGAGTGAATGTTTCACTCTATTCTGCAACAACTCAATGCTCATTGCTTAGTGCTCACTTCTCACCTCTCGCGTCGCTCCTTGTTGTCCAGCACTTCGGTTGTCCCTCATTTCCCTTCCATTGCCATCGTTCCCTCGGGTCTCAACAGTCGACAAGACATGGTTGCTAGTCGCTCCCTTGACGAGTCAGCGTTTTCTCAGTCTTGGTACCCTATTCACTTTATTCTATTTCTCTTTAATTTTTGCCATTGTTCCCTCTTCGGCTGCCGCTGCTTTTCTTGGCGTTACCTCTTTAAATTTTGACCCTTGCGATTTTGTGGAATGAACAAATTTTTAGGAATACAATTCAATTTCTGGAATAAATTGCTTTTCTAAAATACATTGATTTGATCTATGTTTATCTGCTGAGCCTAAATTGCTGAAATTGTTAAATGAATTGCTAAAATTGTTGAATGAATTGCTAAAATTGTGGATTGAATTCCTAAAATTGAGTCTAAATTGCTAAAATTGTCGAATGAATTGTTGACATTCTTAAATGAATTGCTGAAATTGAGTTTGAATTGCGAAAACTGTTTAATGAGTTTCTGAAAATGCTTAATGAGTTTTTGAAATTGAGCCTAAATTGCTAAAATTCTTTTATGAATTGCTGAATTTGTTGATTGAAATTGGCTTGCTTTGATTTTGCATTTGGTTTGCTTCAAATTGATTATGCGTTTAGTTTATTGATTTTTTTGCAATTTGGTTACTGATTCTCTTGCATTTGGTTTAATGTTCAATTGTTTTAATGCATTTGGTTTAATGATTCTACATTTTGTTTTAGCCTTCTAGAATGGAAAACATTAATGAAAATGTAGAAAGTCCTACTTTTAACTCTATTCCTAGTCAAACCAAAAGAAAAAAAAAATAGAAGTAAGGAATCATTTTACTAGGATTGAAAGTACTGATCATAGCAACCCTAGAGTGAAATGTAATCATTGCTTATAGACATATGCATGTCATGCATTGAAGAATGAGACGTGAAACATGAAAAAACACATTAGTAGTTGCAAAAAATTGTTGGCAAATGTGGTTCTGAAGTAAAATACTTTGAGCTTCCAAAGTATGGATTAGATGAGACCAAATCTGTCATATTTTAGTGTTGTAACTTGTCGAGAACTACTGGCAAAAATGATTATTAGTGATGAATGGCCTTTAAATTTATTTGAAGGACAGTGTTTTGTAGCATATTTTCAATATGTTCAACCAAAATTTGTCATACATTCTAGAACTACTATTGCATGAGATATTATTTATATTTATAAGAGAAAAAAATGAAGTTGAAAGAATACTTTAAGAAAACATCTCAACGAGTATGCTTGAATACTGATACATGCACTTCTATTCAAAACCATTTTTAATCTAATCACCTTCATCATCACAAAATATTATGTCATTGAACATTACTATGAATTTGTCCTAGATATCACCACTCCCCAGCTTTAAAAGCTTTAATTTCTATGACATTTTCAACCACCCTACACGTGAATGATCTTTCCAATTCCAATATGACATCTAAATAGGCCATTTATATCACATTTAACTCACAAATCAATATGCCTCATGTATCACACGAAGTTTAAATAATTATCTGTAATGCCTTGTATTAAAATTAACTAAACTAATCACATTAAAGAATAATGCAATTAGAAAGGGTAATAAACCATAGGTTACTGAGAAATAGTTTAAAAAATGAAATTGGCTAAGACAATATAAAGAAAACTATTAGTAATTTTAGGATATTAACCTAGAAACCCCAAGGTAAAATTTGGCAAAAAAATGGAAAATATATGCAATTAGAAAGCCAACACCTAACCTAGAATTCGTTAAATATTGACTTACAATTTTGGAAAGTCAAAAGTGGGCATTAGAGTCAAAATAGAGAAGCATAGAGTCGGTCATTGTAACACATGCTAATGAGATTTAGCTATTGGTGCAAAGAAAAAGTTTTTCCCAATAGAAAGGTAACACGTGACATATATTAATTAAATTAAGTTTAATTTTAATTACGTTTGGTTTTTATTATAAATATAAATATCATTTGGTTAAGAAACATTGGATAATAAGGTAAATTAGCGTTTAATAAAATAAATAAATAAAAAAGAAAATGAGATAAAATCTCAATAAAAAGAAAATGATAAAAGGAAAAGTGAAAACTAGAAGAAGGGCTTCAGAGGAAAGAGTCGTGAGGGAAAAGAGAGGGAAAAGGAACAAAGAAAGGGGATTTGGAAAAAGTTTTCAATGCATAAAGTGTTACTTGCATCAAAAGAAACCTAGTGGTACAAAAATCTTGAAGTGAAACTGAGATTATCATTATGTTTCTCTTAACCCTCTTGATTTATGAATATATGTACAAAATCGTTGAATTCAATTTAGTTCACAAAATTTTTTATCTATAAATGTTCCTCAATTGAAATATTAGAATAGTTGGAAAAGGATTTTTGGTTCAATCATGGAAAATTTTGATTCAAAATTTGAGATTTTTTCAATATTTCCAGTATTAAACTTTTGTGGCTTTAAGTTGCAAAACTTTTAGATCTAAGCCAGGACTCCTGCTCAGTATTATGTATGGTTTAAATTCCTTGACATCTAGGATGAGACGTCTCGGTGTTGAGCAAGTTTTAATGCTTCTATGTTTGGGGTTGGAACATCTTGGCATTGAGGGAGACTAGATGCTTTAGTGTCGAGGAGTTGGATGCCTCAACATTTCGTGAGGTTGGACACCTCGACGTTCAAGGTTGGAATGCCTCAACGTTATTTCCTGGAATTAATGTCATGGCATCACGTGAATTATGCCATGGAACCAGTTTAAAATAAAGGTTGCTCTAATTGTTCATAAATACAATTGGGATAGGTGATAGGTAAATATAATTTGATTCTGAAGTGAAGTAAATGATTAAAGTTAGGGGGTTAGCTTGAACACTTGAATACTTGATAGGCTAAAAATAAATGCTCAAAAGTTTAGGTTTTTGCATTGTGGATGTAGTCTCTATTTACAGATAGCCACCACTTTTTCAAGCTTCAGGTCAACCATCACTAAAAACCAATGGACCACAATGTATCCATTACAATCAATTTCAAATTAGTTGGATTACCATGGAGGCTTCTTTGTGCTACCATGATCGTAACACCCGAAAAATTTTCATGAATAATTTTGTGTAACGTGACATTTGGAATTTAAATGGATTGACTAGTGTCACAATTGGAAATTTACATATTTGCGTAATGAAGGTTATAATGTAATGAAATAATTAAATAGATATTTTATTTTGTCAAGTATGTTTTGGATTATGAAAGTTTGATTTGGAAATTGAAGGTTATATTGGTCGCGCATGAGGTGTATCCATAGAAATGTTGGTGACTGTGAAAGTGTTGGTATCAACAGTGCAAGTTTTGATGTCTGTGAATACTTGTTCTAGGAAGCATTCGTGGTTGCTAATGAGTGGTGTTTGTGGAATGGGGTTGATGTACCACATGGTCCCGTAACTAGATCCCAAGCAAGGAGGCTAACCAATTTATATACTTCTCGAAGCTAACAAATATCAAGGAAGAAGAATATCCAAAACACTTTCTCAAATGGGAACCCGAAACCATGTTGACCTAATAGATTTCAAGTGACAAGGAAGTTTACATTTTGGTCAATCCAAGGAAAATGGAAGCACTCTTTCTTATTAGCTTATTTGGATGAATCTGAGCTTTAGATTAGTTTATGTTAATGAAATTTTATTTGGGATTATAGTTGTATTTATTTTTCAATTGAACTTTGGTTTGTAAAATGTCACTCGGCTTGGTTTGTTTAGGCTCATGATGTTGTTTTTTTGGCTCAATTTAGGACCCTTTATTCTCTAGGGTTGCCCTAAATTTTTAGGGAATATTTATGCTTCTCTTAGGGTGGATAGATGGCAATTTTGAATGATATAATTTCCAAGCCTTCAGCCATATTGTTCCTATGCAAGAACCATTACTCAATTGATTTGCTTTCAATTGATTTGAATTGTTTTTTGGGTATTTGATTCTTTGTGAGAGTTGAGTCAATCATTTTCCTTACTTTAAATTTCTCTCCATTGTTCTTACAAGGAGAAACCTTAGAAAAGCTGTTGAAACACACGAACTAATCGGTTGGAGTGCTCTTTCCCTTGAAGGCAGCCCTTGTACTCGAAAGGTATGTTTGTTATCTCTTTAGACTAGCTTGTAACCATTCAATCATAACTTATACTCTAGACAATATCTTTCTCTGAACATTTGAGAACTTCTACCATACTTTTTAAGTGGCTTTGTGTTCAAAAATCAAAAGTAAAGGCTTGTAATTGACTAAGTTTAAGTTCTGCCTAGTTGACAAACAAAATCTGTGAAACTGCACAAATTTGTGAGTTGTATCCTTTGGTGTTTGGTGTCTTACCTTTGGTATCAAACTTGAATTAGATCCTGTCAAGACCATTATTTCAGTGCTTTCTATCCATACACATGATGACAAGAACTGGAGCCATGGCCTCTTAGAATCGTGAAGCAAATGTGCAACAAACAGTGCAACCTCCTACCAAGGAATCCAAGTCTAGCACCAAAGAACAATTCAATGAACTTAGAGCCTCACTCAACAATATTGGTCAACAAGTCCAAGGCCTCATAAATAAAAATTTAAGAGCTCCAAGAACAGCTAGACAAAGAGGGCATGGTGGTGCTAGAAGGGAAGACGTGAGATGGAAGCAATGTTGGAAGAAGTGGAAGATGATGAAGTCAATTATGAAGAGCCACCTAGTCCGAGGTATAATAATGACTCTTTTGATGAAATGATGCACGTAAAGCTTTCCATTTCTATATTTAGAAGTTCTAGCAATGGTGATGAATTCCTAGATTGGGTTGCAAAATTGGAGAAGATATTTGATTGCTATAATTATTCTTAGGGGTGGAATCAATTCCATTCGGTTTGGTTTTTGACTGAATTAGAACCGAACTGATTTGGTTTGGTTTTAGTTTTTGTAACAACCTGGACTTTTCTTTCGTAAATCCCTTTTAAAAAAGCGTTAAAATTCGAAATAAATGTGTCAAAGTGCGCCTAATCCGAACCGCTACGAACCGTTCGTAAAAACTCATTATAAAAGTCGTTTATTTAATAAAAATGTCCAAGCGTTAAAATCATGTATTCTAAAATACTGCGGAAGTGTAAATAAATTTCATTTGAGAAATGAAATACTAAACAATTGATTACAATTCGAAACTTTATTTATTTTACATTACAACCCAGTTATTTCTTACTTTTTGTAGCCTGGCCAACCGTAAGCTCGCACGTGTAAATCCCTCATCCACTGCTTCTAATCTGACGCTATCTTCTCCTGTAGGTACCTACACCATGAGTAAACTGTAAGCCTAAAAAGACTTAGTAAAGAAAAGGTTAACAATAAAAGGAATAGAATTTAAATACTAAAACAATTCTACTAATTAACTAAACAAAGAAGTAATAGCCGAATATTATCTAAGGAATATTATCTAACAATAAAGGGAATAACACGACTTAACAGAAATCACAGAGCTATCAAAAGTGTAGTAAACCAACCCTACTCTAACACTAGGATAACATTCAAGGGATTATGGTCTACAAGCCATCTAGCAATTATTTAACAGTAAGCAATCTAGGAGGTTATCAACTAACAACAAATGAATAACAGGAAACATAACAACAATATGATAACACCCAAGTCTATAGAGCATTCACAGGTCCATAAAGCCAATCCAGAATGACCACTACTAAACTAACAACAACATATTCATGTAAGATAGCTATACACAGAACATGAAGAATATCAAATACAGAACAATCGACAGATGAACATATAAACACAATCCAGAGAGCATACTGAGCACTATCCATACAATCCAGAGAACTACACCCAATTATCCAGCAGAGAAATCACCAACAGAGAAACTAACGACAGAAATCATCAAACCATACACAACGCACGTACACATACTCCTGGGTAGGGCTTAGACGGCCGACGCTACCCAATCCTCACCATTACCGAAGACACAGCAACAGGGACAGCCACTTCCGCACACGGCAACAACTCCGATGGCTTCCCAGCAGCAGCAGCTCCAGCTTGGACAGTGGCTCTTTCAGCTCCAACAGCTCACGGACGGCAGTACCTCAACTCCCAAAGAGCACTCCAGCAGATAGCTCCAGCTAGGGGTGGGCAAATCGGTTCTCGGTTCCGGTTCCGGACCATTTGGAACCGACTATTCGGTTCTCAGTTCCAAGAGCAAGGAACTAGAACCGGAACCGCATGGAACCGGACCTAGAACCAGAACCAAGGCTCGGTTCTGGTTCGGTTCTGGTCGGTTGTAGTTCCCAACTTCAAATGCAACTTCTTCCAACATCTAATTATTCTTCCAGCAAGTTATGAAAATGCAAAATATAAACATTGAAATGCAAATTCTTCCAACAATTTGAAATGCAATATTTGGACAGAAACAATCAAACATTGAAACATTCCAAACCTTGAAACATTGAAACATTCCAAACCTTGCAACATTGAAATCAAACATTGAAACAATCAACCAATCAAACATTCCAGAATATAACAATTGAACAATGCAATCAAACCCTTCGTCCATCTTAATGGTTTACTCCCATATTTTACTTTGCAAAAAACAATCAAACCCTTCGTCCCATTTTTACTCAGGAAAAAACAATGAAACATTCATATAACAGAATATGAACTCAAAAACAGAACTCCTAAATCAAAGTCTTCTCGGCTAAATCAAAAACCTTAAATCGCAAACCCTAAATCGAAGCATAAATCAAAAATAGAAGATAAAATAGAAGATAAGCAATCTACAAACCCTAAAACCTACTGCCTGATGAACTCAAAAACAGAAGAACTCACCCTAAAGCGAAGCATAAATAAAAAATAGAAGAACTCCTAAATCAAAGTCCCGGCAAAATCGCAAACCTTAAATCGCAAACCTAAATCTAGAAGCAACGATTTTTAACTAGGCGTATCATCCGAATCGGGGGAGCAAATTGCTGGTTCGTCTTCGAGGATTCACCTTCGTACCTCTCAATTCCAGGTTCACAGCTGCTGGTTCGCAGCTTCGTCTTCTCGTCTTCTCACCTCGTACCCTCGAAATCAAGTGAGGTGCAACAATTTCGCAGCTTCTAGGTTCGAAGCTTCGTCTTCTCCGCTCTTGCCTCTCCGTTCTAAGGTCACAGCTGCTGGAGTCCTTGTTTTATTTTAAAACATTTCGATTCTCTCGGTTCTAGGGTATGGAATCGAGAACCAAACCATAAATAAAACAAAAACCCAAGAACCGAACCATTTATGAATATAAGAACCAAGAACCAAGAACCCGAACCGACCCAGAACCGAGCTGCGGTTCCGAGTTGGTCCTCGGTTCTTGTCGGTTCTTGCCCACCCCTAGCTCTAGCTTCACCACCAGAGAGCTCCTTCACCATGGCTCATCCCTTCTGCCAATCCTTCTTCTTCTTCATTGTCTTTGCTCCTTTTATTCAGCACCCAAGAGAAGCACGCCCTACCATCACTACAAGAATTCACAGAATGTTCCCCACGTCCATACTGTCGTTGACACCGGTTCGACCCAAACGACAAGCTGGACCAAGGCCTTCGGGCGGTCCAGCGCGAACCATCAGTTCCAGCGCTCCCACGCAAAATCGCCCAACCGAATCCTCCTGCCAATGCCAACCATCATCGCCAGAAAGCACAAACGAAGGCGGAGGATAGAAATCGTCGACTTACCTCATCCCGTCACCAGAATTCACAACCTATGGGAGTCTCAATTCGTCCCGCAGAAAACGCCCAAACAGTGCCCAAACTGAGACCTGTGTCGTCACTGCCGCCTCGCCTGGACGTACGCCAAACCCGTCACCTTGCTTGCTTTTCGGTACATCCCCATCTTTTGATCTCCCTTCTCTTTTCTCTCTCTGCCCGATTTCGCGGGTCTCCAGCGAAAAGAATGGCCTTAGGCCATTATGTCAATTAGAATGCTGGACCGGTTCTGTTAAACCAGTTCAGCATACCCTCCGATAACCTTAACTTTAAATATTTAAATTATATCCATTTAAATTTCTAATCCCCTTTATTAATTTAACCACTTAAATAATTAAATTAAGGCCAATTTATTTATTTACTTTAAAATACCCCAATTGATTTAATATAGCAAATTAAATCCGATTTATCCTTTATCACTAAAATACCTGTAGGCTTAACACTCCTAATACGCCCTGTAATATCCTGATAATGAAAAATATCAGGGTGTTACAGTTTTTGAAAACCAAAACCGAACTGAGAAGTGTGGAAAATTGAACTGAAAACGAACCTCGGTTTCGGTTCTAATAAGTTTGGTTGTGGTTTCAGTTCGGTTATTCCATGTTTTCATTTTTTATGTGTTCAGTTTGATTTTTCAGTTTTTTACTCAGTGTTTAGGTCAGTTCGGCGGTTCGGTTCTTTCAGTTTAATTTGGCAAAAATAATTAAAAATGAGACTCCAACTTCACTCTACTATTGAAGGGAAATTTACCCTAACCCGACTTGGTGCACATCATATGGTTAAAATTTACCCTAACCTCACCTGAATGAGTTGATTTGAAATTGCCAACTGTAAGCACTGAACTGTGAAGAGAGTTCGTTGAACATGTGAACTGGAAGCACTTGTGAATAAAAGACCTATCACCTGAAAAAAATGATTTCGAAATGGGTGTGAAGACAGTGAAGATTGACAAAGCCGAACCTATGAAGATTGTGATGATTGACAAAGCCAAACCAGTGAACTATGAAGACTGTATGATGAGATTCAACCTTCACTGGGGTGGAGACGCTTGTCAATGAGTTCAAATCACTGATGTTTGGCTAGTGAGTTTGAATCACCAACGTGCGTCTGACTCTACGAAAGAGAGCTCGTTGGCTTTGTCACTCATCGATGTCTACCTTCGGCTAAAGCGGTTGCGAGAGAGAGCTGGGTTGGGCATGGAGACTGGAGAGAGCTACGGGAGAGACCGACTCGATAGAGAAGTGAGAGGGAGAGATCAGATGAAACCTGAAGGGAGGGACAGGTTTTCGGGGATGGGTAGGTCAAGGCTCTCGATGGTTTGATTTCAGCCTTTTAGGGTTTCTTTTCTGGTATGGTTCATTGGCGCAAGGCTCGAAGTAGGGAGAGAGTCAGAGATCGGGTCGGTTCAGGATTCACGGTTTCTCACTTTGCAGAACCGAGAATCGAACCAACATTTTTGGTTTGGTTTGGTTTGGTTTAGTTATGACCTAAATTTTTTACTTATCAAAACCGAAGTGAACTGACCAAAACCGTTCGGTTTGGTTCGGTTACCCTGTTCAAACCAGACTGATTCCCACCCCTAATTATTTCGAAAGAACAAAAATACAAAGAATTGCAAGATTTATCAAAGGCCTTAACCAAGAGATTGGAGATATTTTAGAGCTTCAACCCTTTGAATTATTGGAAGGGGTGATTCAACTATCAATTAAGGTTGAGAGACAACATTAGCACAACTAAGCACTAAGGGTTTGAATACTTAGAAACCTCAATCCATTTCTGATGAGAAGTCCTTCCCAAACAAGAGCATTGTTACTAAGGGCCAAGGAGAAAAGAAAAATGTGGAAAAGCTCTCATGGCGAAGGGGTAGAGACATAAAGTGCTTCAAATGCCTCGGTTATAGTGACATTGCCTCTCAATGCCCTAACCAAAGAGTTATGATTCTCAAATAAGGATAAAATGAAATTGAGAGTGAAGATGAATTGGTTGCATCCAAGAGTGAAGAAGATGATTCTTACGAAGAGGTCTTTTATGTTTAAGAAGGCCCTTTGTTTATGGTGATTTTTTAATCACTTACCTCACGAGGCTGAGAAGAGTCATATCAATGGGACAACATTTTCCATAGCCAGAGCCCTAATCAAAGACAAAGTTTTCTCTCTAATCGTTACTGGTGGGAGTTGTACCAATGTGGCATCCTTGGAACAAGTGGAGAAACTTAGTTTGGAGACTACATACACCACATCCTACCCATTATAAATTTAGATGGTTGAATGACCGAGAGGCACTCAAAGTTTCAAGACAAGCGTTGTTTAGTTTCTCAATTGGAAAGTTTCAAGATAAAGTACTTTGTGATGTTATTCCAATGAGTGCTAGTCATACATTTCTTGGGAGACCTTGGCAATTTGATCGAAGGACTTTATATGATGGGTTTACAAACTTCTATTCTTTCAAACTCAGGAACAAAACAGTTAAGCTAGCCCCCTCTGATCAAACCAAGTAGCAATGGATTATGAACTATTGAAGGGAAAGACATTCATAGAGTTTTTTTTCATGACTTGAAAAGATCTCAAGAAGTCTTTATCTAGTGGAGTTCCCATAGTATTGATATTGTTTCAAGAACGACTTGAAGAATTGGAGCAAGTATAGGATTTTTTCAAGTCATTTCTAGATCAATTTCAAGATGTGTTCCTCAAAGAACTTCCTTAAGGCCCACCTTTGATTCAAGGAATCAAGCACCACATTTATTTAATACAAGAGGTCATACTACCGAATCGACCAACTTATAGAATGAATCAAGAAGATGCCATGAAGTTACACAAACAAGTTACTGACTTCTTGAAAAGGGATACATTCAAGAATCCCTAACTCCTTGTGTTGCACCAACCTTGTTAGTGCCCAAGAAGGACAAAACTATAAGGATGTATATCGATAGTCATGCTATAAATCAAATAATCTTCAAGTAAAGATATCCAATCCTTAGTTTTGAAGACTTGTTGGATGAGTTAAGCGGTTTTACAATTTCACAAAGCTAGATCTCAAAAGGGGCTAGCATCAAATTTGAATGAAGAAAGAAGATGAGTGGAATACCACTTTCAAAACAAAGTATGGAATGTTTGAATGGAAGTGATTCCATTTGGTCTTTCAAATGCCCTTACCACTTTCATGAGGCTCACACAAAATGTTTTAAAAGATTACTTGGGAAAGTTTATAGTGGTGTAATTTGACGGTATTTTGGTGCATAGGTACCATTTGGAATTACATTTAGAGCATCTTGGGAAATTATTCTCCACTTTGAGGGAGGCCACGCTCTTTAGCAACTTGAAAAAATGTTCGTTTTGTCAAGAGAAAGATCACTTCCTTGGATTAAGGGTTGGCAATCAAAGAATGGCCAATTCCAACTAGCATTGCGGAAATGAGAAGTTTTTATGGTCTAGCTTCTTTTCATAGAAGGTTCATCAACCAATTCAGCACCATTATGGCACCAATTATAGATTGTACTAAGAAAGGAAGAGAGTTCCAATGGACCAAGGCTTGCCAAACAGGTTTTGAAACAATGAAGGAGAAACTATGCCTTGCTCCCATCCTTGCCTTACCCGATTTCAACAAGAATTTTGACGTTGAGTGTCATGCTTCTAGGGAGGAAATTGGAGCTTTCCTCATGTAAGAAGGAATACCTATTGCCTATTTTAGTGAGAAGGTTAAGGGGGCTACTTTAAATTATTCCACTTATGAAAAGTAATTCCTAGCCATGGTGTGAGCACTTGAAGTTTGGGGACACTATTTGCTCCCTTAGGAGTTTACTGTTTATACCAACCACCAAGCTCTTAAGAACATCATGAGTTAAGGCAAGCTTAAAAGGAGGCATGCAAAATGGGTTGAATTCTTTGAGTGGTTTCCTTACATGATCAAATACAAGAAGGGAGAATCTAATGTGGTGGTCGATGCATTTCCAAGGAGGTATGCAATTCTCTCCGAATTGAATCAAAAAATTATTGGATTTGATTAGATCAAAGACGCATATAAGGATGATAAAGACTTTGGAATGTTGTATGAAAATTGTGTTATGAAATTTGATTGTCGATATCATATTATGGACGAGTATCTTTTTAAAGGAGGAAAACTTTGCATACCTTGTTGTGGCCTTCGAGAATCTTTGGAGAGGGAAGCTCATGCTTGGGGCCTTGCTTGTCATTTTGGTGAAAAGAAGACTTCTGAAGTTGTCAAGGATTGTTTTTTTGACCTCATATGCTTAAGGATATGTATAAAGTAGTGGAAAGATGCTTTATTTGCAAGAAGGCTTAAAGCCGATATCAAGCATATGGTTTGAATATGCCTTTACTAGTTTCAAGCCAACCCTAGGTATAATTGAGTATGAATTTTGTGTTGGGATTAACTCGGATAGTAAGAATGGAGGAAGCTATCATGGTGGTGACGGATAGAATTTCAACAATGGCACCTTTTATAACTTGTTCAAAATTTGATGATTTTCATCATATTGCAAGGTTGTTCTTTAAGGAGATTTTCAAATTGCAAGGGGTGCCACGTTCCATTGTGTCCAATAGAGACACAAAATTCTTTAGCCCATTTTAGAAGACTCTTTAAAGGAAATTGGCAAATTAGTTGATGTTTAACACTTCTTTTCACCCTCAAAGAGATGGCCAAAGTAGTGAATTGAACTATGGGAACACTTTTGAGAACAATTGTGGGGAAACGACCATTCGATTGGGACATATAACTTCCTTATGTTGAGTTTGATTACAACCACAGTGTCCATATCTGAAATACTCCGACTTTTTATATCAAAGTTTAATAAGGATGATTGGAGGGTGTTTTGATTTATTGGATAATGATTAGGCTATTACCAAGGATGTATTCGTTAGCTTATAAGTATGGGAGTTTATGGGATGAAAGTTAAGTAGGAAAACATGATGAAAAAGTTGGAATTATAGAGGTTCGGATGCATGCGGACGACATGAGGACAAGAAATGTTGTTCGCAAGTGCATTGCATGGTGTACCCAATACTTTGGGACGTAGCAGGACGAGGATTTGCGTCTTGATGCATTTCAAGGTTGACTTTTGGATGCATGCGGACGACATGTGGATGAGAAATGTTGTCTGTAAATGCATTGCACGTCACCCCTGAGTCTTGGGACGACTCAGGACGTGATTTCGCGTCCTAACTTCGTTTGTGTCGTGAATTTTCAAACAGACCCGGACGAGTCCAGACAATGAAGTTTCGAATGTGCCCAATTCCTAGGCAGTTTTGGATGATGTGGACGCTGCATTCGGACACCTTCCTTCCTCTGAATGGAAGTTTTGGACAGCAGTGGACGACGGTGGACGGATGTGGACACAGTCGTTTTCAATCTGTCCAATTTCTGGACACTTTCGGACGAGTGCAAACGCTTCAATGCGAACGCCATATCGTGTTTGAATGACAGTTTCAGACGATATAGATGAAGGTGTCGATGCCATCCTTCGTCTAGATGTGCAATTTTGCCTTAGGAATAGTGACTTTGAGACGCATGCGGACGAGGTTAGGATGAACCCTCGCTCACCCCTCCTCCATTTCGTTCAGAGTACGTATGTCTCCTCTAGGTCAACCTTCTCCCCTTAATCGTCAAGTTACGCCTTTCCCTACTGTCACACTCCCTCTGCCTTCATCTTTTCTCCTAAGCAAAAGAGAGAGTCCTCTTCCTGTGAGTGTGAATCCTCTGAGAGGTTGTGAGAGTTCTCTATGAAAGTGAGTGTCTGTGAGTGTTGCTGAGAATCCTTTAGTGTACTATGTGGGTGGAGTTGGAGTTGCTGTCCGAGAAGATGAGAGCTGGGACTCCTTGCAGTCTGTGAGTAAAGTCTTCAACTAGGGTAAGGAATTGGGTGGGTGTTGGCAATCAAAGCCCAACCCACAAGTAGAGTGCGTGAGTAGTGTCGGTTTCCTTGGATGATATTCTGTCATTAATTCCTTTGTTGATTTTGTGTAGATTTCTATATTGTTGTTTCCTGCAATTCTCTTTACTGAAATTACTTACTTTGATAGAGATAAATGATGTGATGAATGCTTAATAATAGAGATAAATGCTGTGATGAATGCTTAATGCTTGAATGAGATGAATGCTTAGTGCATGAATGATGAATGAGCTAAAAATTCCTTAACAATGATACTGTTCTGTTATATGTGTTGTTACTACTTTATTTGCTGTCACGATGGACTCGATAGTGGTTAGAGCTATATATCTATTTTTGTACTATTCCAATTGTTTAAATATCTCTATGTAGCTAAAGGTTATGGTTTTTTCAGGTTAAACTAATTAACTAGAACAATAACTGAATCTAATATGTTTAACTAATTAAGTAGAATAATGACTCAATGATTAATTTGAGCATGTTTAACTAATCAAGAATGTTAATTAACTAGTATAGTATTTGTAATTACTCCCTTGAGTATGTTAATTAACTAGAATAAAAGCATGTCTAATCATCTAGGATAATAATTATAATTAATTAACTTGAGCAGCATGTTTAATCAACTAGACTTAAGACATGCTATGTTTAATTATTAACTAGGTTAAGTATTTTCTTAATTAATAGTGCTATGTATATGTTAAATCCCTTGAGCATGTTTAATCAACTAATTAACTAATTAACTAGAGAAGCATGTTAATTACCTAAGTAACTAACTAGAGTAATAAATGTAAAACAATTGTAACAACAATGTATGTTTAGAATTGTTAATGTTAACTCTTTTGTTGTTAATTTCCTATATTTTCCTTACTATAACTATTGACTCAAATGAAATGCTCAACATTAGAAAAATGATGAATGATGAATGTTTACTGTTGTTAGTGCGTGAATGTGTAGTGCTATCTTACTGTTAATTGTCATGTGATTTCCTTACTGTTATTTCTTCATGATTTGCTAATTTAATTTCCTTAATGTTCCTATTAATTTCCCTATGTGTTCGCTGTAAATTCCTTATGTAATTAGTTAATCTAAGTATGATAACAAATCAAGCCGTGTATGTTTAACCAACTAATTTGAGCATGCTTAACTAACTAACTAGTTAATCTGAGCATGTTAACTAATCACTCTAAGTAGGTTTAACTAACTAGAGCAGGATAACTAATTGATCTGAGTATGTTAACTGAAGTGTACTATATCATTAGTTAACTCATCTAATATTTGTCTGAGCATGTTTCCATTATGTTCCTTGAGCTAATTGTTGTCTAAGTGTGTTTCCATTTCTAATTGTCTAAGCATGTTAGTTTGATTAATTATAACCATGGTTACGTTACATGCGCTATTGAATTATTGTCATTTACTTTCTTTTATATGCGCAATTCAATTATTGTTAATGTCACATTCATGCATCATGTTATTTAGAGAATGTGTAATCGTGCATCATGTTAATAGAAACTAATAGGGAGTGCCACCGGGTGGTACTCACACATGCATTATGTGAGGAAAAATGTTAAGAAAATGAAGAAAAAGAAGAAAAGAGAAAAGAAAATGGGAGTTGGGGGGCGGAATGGGTATCTGGTCTAGTTTGCAACTAGGCGAAGCCCCCTCCCTAGTCGGGTACGGGGACTTAGTTGTAAGTAAAAGGTTAAATCCGATAAGCTATACCATTCCAGAGGAAAATCCTCCAACTCTAGGTCGATGTATGATTAAAGAACCAAAGAACCAACGACTTAATGAATAGATTAGTTTGGGTAGCCCCCATTCCAAAAGGACTAAAGAGAGGCATATCATATTGCATAAACCCTTTTCTTTACTAAGCGTTTGGGCTTACAGTTTACTTGTGGTGTAGGTGTAGGTACTTGTACGAGAAAACAATGAACAGATCAAAAAGTAGGGATGAAGGATTTGCAAGCATAGGAACTTGTGGCTGCCAAGGCTAAAGAGAGTAAAAGAGAAAACAGTTAGCATTTCTTCCTTAAATGAATTATTTACTATTCCGCAAAGTTTTGATAAACCCCCTATGTTTCTTGATTTGACTTACATCTTATTTTGGTAAAAGATTTTATAACGAGCGGGTAGAACGAATAGAGTTTGAACGGTCCGGCTTTTGAAGGGCACTATGATTTTGTTTGAAAAAGGTTTTAATAAAGGTTTTAGTCGTTGTATAAAAATTTTGATAATTTCACGTATTTTTAAAGGTAAATGAAAAGTTGGATCATTACAATTGGTATCAGAGCAAAATTTTAAAAATGATTTTTATAAAAATTGCTCTAATAACGTTGGTATCAAAACGACTATGTCTTAAATGTAAAACCGGTTCTATAGCCTGCTTGCTAGCACAAGCCTCGACGTGGAAATACTTTATCCACTATAAGTATACTACTTACTAGTTTAATTAGCATATGATTCCTTATTCTAATTTGGTAAATAATTCGTTTGGACTTACTAATTTAACTTATGTTCTGAATAGTAGACTTAGTGGTGACTAAGTATTTTGTATTTTGGAATTGTACCCTGATATTCTTTAGGGTGAGATGTGTTCGTAGGACGATAAGTAAATATTGAACTTTTCTAGAACTATTTAGGATTTTTATGCAGAATGTATAGCTTTGGGGGAGTGTAGAAACAGAGGAGACTCTGCCCAAATTTTTGAAAATAAGGAAGAGAAAAATTTGTGGAAGAAAGGTCCTGCGTAAATTAGACCAACTAGATAGATAAACAAAGTCACCTAGGATCGTAACGAACTAGATAAAAGATAGATTTGTTATGGGGAAGAAGAATATTAAGGACTAAGCCGAAGAAAGTAGATAAACTAAAGGAATACGATTTAACCAGCCAAGTATTTGCCTACTCGGTCTTGACCTTTGAGGAAAAATAGAGAGAGTGTTTTGAATTTTAGTGAAGGGTAGTTGAATACTTGGTGATGTGATCACTGTCCGCGGTGCCGAATTAAGGATGCGCTTAGGTTAGACAAGAAAAGTCTAGTCTATTGGTATGACCAACTTGGATTAGTTTTGACGGTGAATTTCGACATAAGGTATTTCTTGTCCATCGTGGGGAGGTGGATTATTATTGGATTAGGATTTGAACGAATAGTAGGACACACATCGAACTCAGTCTAAGTTCTCCATCTCGGTCCAAACTCAATCAACATAACCAAGAATGTGATTGCACAACTACTTCACAAGGGCGGAGGCAATCGGTTGAACTTCTCCGCGAACGAGTAATAGAAACAGAAATGGAAACAGAAACAGAAACAGAAACTGAAACGAAAACGAAGTTTCTAGAAACAAATTTTTGGGAATGAATACAGAAACAGATATAGAAACGGAAGCAATAATGGAAATAGAAACAGAGACAGATATAGAGACAAAAACAGAAACGGGAACAGATACAAGAATGGAAACTAAAATAGAAATGGGAACGGTTATAGATGCAAAAAGTGAAGTAAGACGAAATGTGTCTAACTCAACAATGGAACGGTGTAGTTCATAACTCAGAAAAGCTTGAAAGGACAGATTGGACGGTGGAGAGCATGTTGGAGCATGCTAAGTTGTGGAGTGAGAGGAAAAGTTGCATACTGAGGTCGTGAAATGCAGTAGAGTTAGGGAGAAGAACCGTAGGAGACATGATGTTCAATGTCAGGTGGAGAGTTAACTGATGGTATGAAGGTCGAAGAGACTCTTCCTTGGTGTTGAATCACATGGAATTGGTGACAAATTTGATGTGGAACATCAAATTAAGAAGAAAAATGCTACAAATTCAGGAGTTGAGTTGTAACGGTGAAATATTTACTGGATTGAAGCAATAATTAGATATAAGAAAGTTGCCTTTCTGCTCTTGATCTGTTGCGATTAAAGCATTTTTTACTAAAGAGTCGATGCAATCAGAGTGGCAAAGTAGAGGTGTAGAGAGTGAGTTTGAGGGTTGGATTGACTTTTTGGTACAGAGAGATGCATTTGGATGAATTCAAGCTAATCAATTAGCCATAGGTTGGAGCAAACTATCGCTAAAAGGGAGTTAATAATCTGGATAGAATGAAGTCTAGGGACAACAGGGAAGCTGGGTCATCATGTGGGATAGCCGAATGAGGGTTTGAATGTGTAGTTTAGCGTTTGTTAAGTTATGGGGGTATTTTGCTAGGCAAATTTCAAGGACGAAATTTTTGTAAGGAGGGAGGAATGTAATAACCCGACTTTTTATATCGGAGTTTACTAAGGATAATTGGAGGGTGTTTTGATTTATTGGATAATGTTCGAGGTATTACCAAGGACGTATTCGTTATCTAACAAGTATGGGAATTTATGGGATGAAAGTTAAGTAGGAAAACATGATGGAAAAGTTTTCTGTGAGTGTTGGTGAGTGTTGGTGAGAATCCTTTAGTCTACTATGTGGGTGGAGTTGGAGTTGCTGTCCGTGGGATTACTATCCGTGAAGCTGAGAGCTTGGAGTCCTTGCTGTCCATGAGTAAAGTCTTCAACTAGGGTAAGGAATTGGGTATGTCTTGGCCGTCAAAGCCCTACCCACAAGTAGTGTGCTTGAGTAGTGTCAGTTTCCTTGGATGATATTCTGTCGTAAATTCCTTTGTTGATATTGTGTAGATTTCTGTATTGTTGTTTCCCGCAATTCTCTTTACTGCAATTACTTACTTTGATAGAGATAAATTCTATGATGAATGCTTAATGATAGAGATAAATTCTGTGATGAATGCTTAATGCTTGAATACGATGAATGCTTAGTGCGTGAATGATGAATCAGCTAAAAGTTCCTTAACAATGATTCTGTTCTGTTATATGTGTTGTTACTGCTTTATTTGCTTTCACGATGGGCTCGATAGTGGTTAGTGCTATACACCTATTTTTCTTCTATTCTAATTGTTTAAATATCTCTATGTAGCTAGAGGTCGTGGGTTTTCTTTATTAAACTAATTAACTAGAATAATAACTGAATCTAATCTGTTTAACTAATTAACTAGAATAATAAGTCAATGATAAATCTTAGCATGTTTAACTAATCAAGAATGTTAATTAACTAGTATCATAATTGTAATTACTCTCTTGAGTATATTAATTAACTAGAATAAAAGCATGTTTAATCATCTAGGATAATAATTGTAATTAATTAACTTTAGTATCATGTTTAATCAACTAGACCTAAGTCATGCCATGTTTATAATTATTAACTACATTAAGTATTATGTGAATTAATAGTGCTATGCATATGTTAAATCCCTTCAGCATGTTTAATCAACTAATTAACTAATTAACTTGAGTAGCATGTTAATTACCTAACTAACTAACTAGAGTAATAAATGTATAACAATTGTAACAACAATGTATGTTTAGAATTGTTGATGTTAACTCTTTTGTTGTTAATTTCCTTTATTTTCTTGACTGCAATTATTGACTGAAATGAAATGCTCAACGTTAGAAAAGTGGTGAGTGATGAATGTTTACTGTTGGTAGTGCGTGAAAATGTAGTGCTATCTTACTATTAATTGTCATGTGATTTCCTTAATATTATTTCTTCATGATTCACTAACTTAATTTCCTTAATGTTGGCTGTTAATTTCCCTATGTGTTCACTGTAAATTCCTTATATAATTAGTTAATCTAAGTATGATAACAAATCAAGCTATGTATGTGTAACCAGGTAATCTTAGGATGCTTACCTAATTAACTAGTTAATCTGAACCTGTTAACTAATCACTCTGAGTACATTTAAATAACTAGAGTAGGATAACTAATTAATGTGAGTATGTTAACTAGAATTTATTAAATCATTAGTTAACTCATCTAATATTTGTTTGAGCATGTTTCCATTATGTTCCTTGACCTATTTGTTGTCTAAGTGTGTTTCCATTTCTAATTGCCTAAGCATGTTAGTGTGATTAATTATTAGCATGTTCATTATTGTAACATTCTTTTATGTGCGGTTATTCATTATATTACAGTTTGCTTTCATTCCCATGCGCTATTCAATTTTGGTTAATTACTTCCATTAAATCCGATATTCAATTATTGTAATTTACTTTTTTTTATATGCGTAATTCAATTATTGTTAATGTCACGTTCATGAATCATGTTATTTTGAGAATGTGTCGTCATGCATCATGCTAATAGAAACCAATAGGAACTGCCACCGGGTGTTACTCACACGTGCATTATGTGTGGAAAAACGTTAAGAAAATGAAGAAAAAGAAGAAATGAGAGTTTGGGGGTGGGATGGGTAACGGGTCTCATCTGCAACTAGGCGAAATCCCCTCCCTAGTTGGGAACAGGGACTTAGTTGCAAGTAAAAGGTTAGATCTGATCAACTATACCATTCCAAAGGAAAATCCTCGAAATCCAGCTTGGTGTACGAGTAAAGAACCAAAGAACCAACGACTTAATGAAAAATTGGTTTGGGTGGCCCCTATTCCAAAAGGACTAAAGAGAGGCATATCATATTGCATAAACTCTTTTCCTTACTAAACCTTTGGGCTTACAGTTTACTTCTGGTGTAGGTACAGGTACTTGTATGAGAAAACAATGCAAAGATCAAAAAGCATGGATGAAGGATTTAAACGCGCAAGAACTTGTGGCTGGCCAGGCTAAAGAGAGTAAAAGAGAAAATAGATGTAATTAAGTTGTATTTAAATGTTTAGTGTTCCTTTGTTATTTCTTCCTTAAACGAAATATTTACGCTTTTGCAAAGTTTTGATAGACCCGCTATGTTTCTTGATTTGACTTCCGCTATATGTTTGTAAAAGATTTTATAACGAGTGGGTAGAACAAAAAGAGTTTTAGCGGTCTGACTTTTCGAAGGACACTCTGAATTTATTTGAAAAATGTTTTAATAAAAGTTTTAGTCATTGTACAAGAGTTTTGAAAATTCCACGTATTTTTAAAGGTAAATGGAAAGTCGGGTTGTTACAATATCACCACGCAATGTTCTCCGTTTAAAGTAGTCTATGGATTCAATCCTCTTTCTCTTATGGACCTTAATCCATTACCTCAAGATGACTTAGGCAATGCAGATGGAGCCAAGAAAGTTGAGCAAGTTAAGACCATGCATGAGTCAGTAAAGAAGACCATATCAAAGAAGAATGAGATGTACGAAAAAACAGCGAATAAAGGACGTTATAGAATCGAACTCAAATGATAGAGTCCAACTCTCTATGTCAATAAACAATTTGAATGTGTAATCGGCCAAAGAGCTAAACCCGAAAACATATTTAAAACAACTAGAACTCAACTTGCATACAGGCTTTGGACCCCAAATTTACAAGGCAAGTAGTTAACAATCATAATAAGGACACCTCTAAAAACCACTTTTAAAATCGTCGTACAAACAAAGTTATGCGTGAGAGAATCTAGAACTCAAAAATGGAATTCTCGGAAAAACAGGATTGCGCTACTCTTAGAAAAATGGGCATAACTTTAAAATAGTCTATATTTCCTTTTCGGTCATTAAGGCTTTGTTTCCATGCACTTTCTTAATGCTTGTGAAACCAAAAGAAAAATTTCTACCAAGTCTCACATATCTTCTTTTCTCCAAAGTAGTGAGTTAGGTCCCCACCTTGAACTACAATTACCGTGGGTTTTAGGAGTCCGCTCATTAGTACATGAGGATTGCCATCTTTCAAGAAAATATCTTCCATGGGGTCATACCCATCCTTGAGCTCCTTAATACATAAATCATTCCAAGGACAATAACCTTTATCATCAATATGCATCCCTTTAATCCAAGAAAATCTAAAAAGCTTAGTATTCAATTCGGACAAGAGGGATACCTTGGTTTTGGTGTACTGATCCACAATGTTGTCTTCCTCTTCTTGCGTTTCAAAAATTTAAGAAATTCTTCAAAGACATCCTTCCACTGTGGTATCCTTTTATAGGGTTTTTCTTCACTCTCAAAGTTTCCAAGCACTAGAGTCTCTCTTTTTATACATATCTCCAAGGGTACTTGGCATTTGTAATTGGAAAGTGCAACAATTTCTTGTTTAGCCCTTATGATGTCCTTCCAACAATTAAGCCAACATAACTCGTAGAACTTAAGGTCCACGATTGTCTTCAAATAAAATTTGTCAACTATAACTGTTAAAGACATGTTGAAACAAGTTCCTCCACCAATGGTCATAGGGCTAATTAGATCCATGTTTAAATATTAGTTTTGACAAAATTGCTTCCTTGGAAACTTTTCTTTGGTGCGGATAGTGAGAGTCTTTTGAAGCACCATATGGAAAGATTCTTTTGTAGCATAAAACAACTCATCATGTTTCATCTTCCCTACGTTAGTTGCTATCAATAAATTTTCTTCACTCTCAATATGCTCATCATCGAGCATTCTTCTTGTAAACACATTTTTTCAACTACTCGGAAACAATCTTCTTCTTATAAAGTTGTATACTCTGAATCCGATGTAATTAGAGGTTCTTCTTGTGGAAAGATAATTTCTTCTTCTTCGTTAGTTACTACCAAGGCATCATTTTGTCTTCCTTCATCATTCGAGTATTCCTTCATACTACTACTCGTTTGGTTTAGGCATTTCGAAGCATTGTTCCCAATTTCAAGGAACTCGGAGCAATGGATGTCTTTAGAGCTTAGCCGAGAGGTGTCAAATCTTTGTCTCATCAACCTTTTCATCATCTTCCAAGTAATAATTTCATCTTCCCCATCAATTAGTCATTGAAATTTCAAATTATTCCACCAAGATTTTGCATGACCCACAAATTCCGAGGAGGCTAATCTAACTTAAACTTTATCCGAAAATTTGTTACAATCAAATACGCTCTTGACATTTTCCAACAAATGCACACACTCCATATCATTGTTGAACCCTATAAATGGAGGGATAAGTAATTTCACAAGCTTCATATCATTCTTGCCATGAGATCTTTTCTCAAATTCGGAAGCTCTTCCATATCGGTTTCTCCCTCACCCCTATCACATAAGTTTTTATTTTGGCCCATTGACTCGATGGATGTGTTGAATTTTCCCCTTTCTTTAGGAGTCCTAGGGCCCCTCACATACCAACTATAATGCTTCTCTTGACTTTGTCGTAATTTAAGCACCATTTCCTTAATCTTATCAAGTTGGTGTTGCAAACTATAATAGGCCTTTTTTTGTTCTTTCTCGGTGGACGGATTTGTGACTAGAATTTAGTCCTTGTTAAAAGCATTGTGAGCACTATTTCTTTTGTTCATTTTTCCACAAAATTAAACTTATAGAGTTGCACAATAAGCCACTTAGGCTCTCATACCAAATGATAGAGTCCAACTCAAATGATAGAGTCCAACTTTCTATGTCAATAAACAATCGGAATGTGTAATCGGCCAATGAGCTAAACCCAAGCACCAGATTTCAAACAACTAGAACTCAACTTGCATATAAGCTTTGGATCCTAAATTTACAGGGCAAGTAGTAAACAATCAGAATGAGGACACCTAACCGCCTTAAAAAGCGTCACACAAATGAAGTTATGCGTGAGAGAATCTAGAACTTGGAAATGAAATTCTCGGAAAAATAGGTTTACACCACTCTTAGAAAAAGGGGCATAACTTTAAAAATGCGAGTCCAATTCAAACATAACCCCAAGCATTTCACAAGGATAGGAAAGAAAATAATCGCAGAGAAAAATATAGCAGTAACCTTCAAAGAAAATGGAAGAAAATCGTGTGTCAAGTTGGACCACGGTTCCCCTCGATCTAGGGTTTGCGGATAAAGATAGATTTGCGTCAACAATGGGAATCCTTGTATAACTTCAAGTTGCGAACTCCAAATCACCAAAGAACGCCTCAAACATAACAATAACAGCACAATAATGAATTTGGATCAAAATTACAGTAACTATTTTAAGAAGAATCAAGATAACTAAGAGAACTAAGGGCACTTAAATGTGATTAAGTGATAATAAGTCATGAGATGACTTTGAAGAAGCAATTGACTAATCAATTGAGGGATTTTTTTGGAACAAAAAATAGGTATAATATTAGATACCATAGGCTATAGAATGGTGATGAGATTGGATTAATTGGATGTATGCTCATTAAAATACGAATTTTTGCACAAAAGTGATAAATGTGCTATAAATGAGAATAGTCATTGTTTGTGGCTAATTGAAGAAGTTATGGTAACTATCAATTCAAACCATTTAGAGGTCATAAAGTAAACACATAAATGAATTGTATGACTTTCGATCTAAAAGGATTTTGATGTATGCAGTAAAAGTTATGCATGTTTGAAGTTGGATGAGTCTAAAATGACACTGTTTCGGGAAATGTCTTTAAATGGGACTTTAGATTGGGAGTTTTGAGAAATGTATAAAAGAAAAATATGTTTCTCATTCACTAAATTATGTGGCCATGTAATTAAATTGAACATCCAATGGGGTATTGACACGTATCACTTGTGAATTAGTGACTAGGTTGGTGATTAAGGTGTAATTAGTGGATGATTACAATGAACTAATCATGATCAATTCTGATAATAATGGGTATTCGCTTACAACTAATCTAAATTGATTAGTTTAAGTTAAGAATGGTTGAGGATAGTTAACCATGGTATTTTGGTAAATATCCATGCATGAAAGGTTAAGATGGTAAAGTTTGAAAGACAAATTGGGTAAAAGGGTAATTTCATCTTATTTCATCCTAAGGATATTCTAGAAACATGTGGGATGGCTAGGAAAGCCTCCATATTCGTGATGAAATAGAGAAGAAATGGGGAAAAAAGAGAAAATGTAGAAAAGGAGAGAAGGAGGAAGAAGAAAGGGAAGAAGGAAGAATTGGCTCTCAATTCGTCAAGGAAAAGTGTTAATCTTTTCAAGAAATCTTTTGAGCTAAAAATCAAGAGAAGAAAGTGAAGAATAAAGTGGTCTTCAAGAGGTAAGAACCCTAACTTAGGAGATTTATGTAAACTATGATTTATTACATAGTTTTGGTGGAAGAAATTGTATAAATGGAATTGCAAGTGATATTCATGCATTTTATGTTATTAATCCATGGGGATTTTAGTTTGAATGGGTTTAAAGTGGTTAAAGAAAAGAAATGACATTGAAGTTAGTTAATTTGGTTGAATTTATGGTTATATAGAACACATATGATGAAGTTAATTATAATTCTTGGAATTGGTTGAACTTTTAGATGCATGTTGATAAGTAATGTTGTAATGGATTGATTTAGATGAATTAATGGGTATATAATTAATATTTCTATTAATTAGTTAAATTAAAAAGGGGATACTTATATGAGAATTAAATTCATGTATTTTGATGGTTAAATTGGTAGACATTTTGTTGTAATGTTTAAGTGAAAAAACGTGAGTTTTGGAAATTACATAAATATATCTAGTGTTTGTTTTCGTGATATGATAAGGAAACATGGTTTGAGGATTAGTTGAAAGCATAAAATTGAGTCGTTGAACAAGTATGCATAACAAAAAATGTATAGGTTATTAGATGGGATTAAAATGTACATTTTGGTGTTTAAGTCATTATATTGGTTAAAAACGAGTTTAAATAGATTAAGTTATCTATTTGATGATTCTAGGATGGGTGGATATTAAGTTGGAATGATTTTGAATGAATTTGGTATGAGGGAGATGAAGAAAATTGGGGAATTTTGGCAATCTTAGCCAATTGAGGTCGACTAGGGCTATATTGCGGTCGATCGAATGTGAAAATTAGAGGGAGCTGATGACCAAAAATGGTCGACCACAACATCGAGTTTGAAACTGTGGATTTTATGGTCGACCAACAACTTTGTTTTGCTATGTCGTGCTTCAAAATGTACTAGAGTGGACAACAGCTGTTGAGGGGGCAGTTGACCGGACCCTATATTTTTAGAATATTTTTCTTAGGTTTTTAACCATTTGTTTAGCCATTGTATAAACCATTTTGGGAGAGTATTGAGACATAGATAGAACATGTCTAGATGTATGAGACAATTTCATACATCATTATTACATGTTTAATAACAATATTTGCATGGTTCATTTTACATGCACTATTAGTATGGATTATATGCATTCAATCTATGCATAGTGCGGATGCTAAATCTCACATCATGGAAATATTTATATGTAAAAAGCATATTATCAGGGTGGTATTATTGTTCACAAAGGAACCTAATATGCCTCACCAGGCTATGTATTGTGTGACGTGTAAAGTGGGAAATAGAAGGGGACTGAATGTGGGTCCCTATTGGGTTGATAGTTCCTACCCCTTCGAAGGTTTTGTTATTCATTGACACACTTATTAGAGACATTGTCTAGTATAATAGGGTTTCATGATCGCGCACGACATTACATACGATGGTGTATGATCATTTATGTTGATAGTCACATAAATGTTGACATTCACAAATATGTTGATTACTACCTTCGATAAATTAGTGGACTTGATTCAGGAATTGCTCTAATGAAATTTGTTGTTCATTAAATGATTTTTGTCTGTTGTGATAAAGCGAAAATGTGATGTTGTTTGTGGGGTTGTACTCTGTTGTTGGGAAGTTAATATGTTGAATTGGACTATGTTGTTGGAGGAGGAGTTGTTAATTAGCTAAGCATGTTTATTGGGATAGGTTATGTTTTGTAAGAAGTTCCTAGAATTATTATACAATTTAGAATACGAAAAGGAAATGAAGTTAATAAGTTGTAAATGTTTTTAATTATGAAGGTTTTTAAAATGAGAAGAAGGGTAAATATTATGTGCTAATGTGTGATAAAATTTTGAGCTAAAAAATTTAGTAAAGTCCTTTGCCTATGGAGGCTCTACAACATTAGCAGTGTCTTTCTTTTAAATGTTTGCTTACGTTTCTACTATGTTGCTTTAATTATGATGCCTATGCTAATCGCATGTTATTAGTTTAGTTTCTGAGCATGTTATGATGTTAGTTAGCATATTGTTATCGTTTTCGTTAAAATACCAAGCATGCATGTATCGTCATCGTTTCCTTAAATTGCTAAGCATGTCTATATTGTTATTTCCTTTAAACTGCCAAGCATGTATAAATTGTTATTGTTCCTTTTAAATTACCAAGCATGCCTATATCATTGTTGTCTCTTCTAATTACCAAGCATGTGTTGGAATATAACGCCATGCATACTATGTTAGTAGCTTTTCTTATATCTCATACTCTTATATTGTTGTGATTATTGTTTTATCTTTCATGCTCTTATATCGTTGTTATTACTACGTCACATGTTCATGCATCATGCTAATAGAAATAAGTAGGAAGTGCCACCTTTGGGGTGGTACTCATATGCATTAAGTAAGGAAAAAATGATATGGGGAGTTGTGGAATGGACGGGTAGTGCAGATCTAATCTGGTAGCTAGACTTTACGCCCCTCCCTTGTCGGGAATGAGGCTAGCTACACACAGGAGGTTGGAAGCCGTTATGACTATACTATCACACATGGGTTCCTTCAATCTCCTACTCGATGTACAAATTATGTGAGAAAAAGAATTAAAGAAAATGATATGGGGAGCTGGGGGACGGACGGGTAGTTCAATACTATTCCCTCACACATGGGTTCCTCCAATCTCCCGTGTGATGTAAAAAGTTACATAGAAACTTAAAGATAAGAATTGTTGGGGCGGACCCATTCCGACATAATGAGTTAGAGGCATCCAGCATACTGCATATATCATTTCTTACTGAGTCTCGGGCTCAGTTTACTAATGGTGTAGGTGCACGTGAGAGAACAAATAAAGATGCAGTTGATGAAGGATTTGCACGTGCAAGACTTTTGCCTGGCTCGGTTAAGGAAAGTAAAAGAGAAAAGTAAATTGTAATTAACACGTAATTATTTTTTTAGTATTCCTTAAATGAATTTCTTATGCTTCCGCTATGTTTTGATAAATGATTTTATAACTATATTTTTCTACCGCTTATAACGATTTTCATAACAAGTTCAAAAAAAGGATTTTTAACGGTGAGACTTTTAGAAAAGAACTCTTATTTAATTTGAAGAGGTTTTATGAAAGATTTTAGTTATTTTATAAAAGTTTTAAATTTCACATATTTTGAAACTGGGTCGTTACAGTTGGTATCAGAGCAACTACATTTCAAAACCGATTCTGTAAACGGCCTACCAGCATAAGCTTCGATGTGGAAATACTCCATCAACTGTAAGTACTCTAATAGAGTTGTTTTAAGTATTTACCTAGTTTAAACATTTTAGTTGTAACTAAAAGGATATTATGGTTAGAGAACAAGTCATAGATAATGTTTTGTTTTATGTTATAGTGTATTGATGTATGTAATAGAGGATAGAGAATACTAGAACTGCTTGGGATTTTGTGCAGGATGTATGAAATGTAGCTTTGGGAGAGTGTAAAAATAAGGGAGACTCTGCCCAAATTTTTAGAAAATGGAAAGGCGATAAGAAATAGTAATCCTAGTATAAGCCAGGTTAAGTAAATGATTTAATGGGGTCACCTAGGTTGCAAAGGAATAGATAGAGAATAGAATTGTTATGCTAAGGATGAACATTAAGGACTAAGGACTAAAGAAGATAAACTACATATGTAATTTAATATGGATCTATACGGTGCTGGGGAATAAATTAGGAATTGATGCGCCCAAAAACCCTCCACCAAAACCCGAGCCATGAGGGGTCTTGTTTAATTAATAAGTTGTTATTTTGTAGGTTGGAATAAGCTAAAGAACCTTCAAGATGAGCCAAAGCATGAGGATGAAGAGGCTCCTAAGTTTGCACTTACTTGGAAGCAAAATTATAGAAGAAAGGGCAGACGTTACAAGTCTGCTTACAATCCGACCACGGTGGAATTTTTGACGTTTTTATAGATTCAAATGATGTCACATGAAATAATATTTTTCATACGGTTTGTAGCCGACGTCTATAGCTTTCCAAAATGGTATTTGAAGTTATATTTGGTGTTCGTTTGATATGTCAAACGTTGCATAAAGACCAAAAACCAACCTCGGACCTGTTTTGTGATTTATTGTTTGGGGTCACTTTTGTCATTTCATTTTAGGGCATTTTTGTAATTTGTTTGGAATATTCATTAGGGAGGTATTTAGCCTTTACTAATGAAGAGGGAAATCAGATTTGAAAACCCTAAAAGGAGAGCTTTCGTTTTTGTTCTTGGAGGTCCGCGGATTCCCTTCTTGGCTATCTTCCACACTACAAATCGGTTTGTGTTTTCTTGCTAGTTCTTGCACAAATTGATTCTTGCAACTTCTTTTGGCATCTCTTCCTTGTGTGGTGGTGTTTTAGGGCATGGAGGTAGAAGAGCTAGCAACCCCCATTGGAGAGAGTCATCCTTTCAGTTGGCCGAATCAGTCGCCCCTCTAGTGTTGGAGGTTTAGCAGACTCCATTGGTTTGTAACTTGTTTCTCATCCTTTTTATTGAAAGAAGGTTTCGATTTCTTGAAGTTCTTGACCTAGATCTGTGTTGTTCTGGACGTAGTGTGGTTTTTATTGAGATTTTGGATGTATGGATCACGTTTTGGAAGTAAACAGAAGTGACCGAGATTTTGTTTTATGCACTGAACAGATTCTGTTCCGATTTGAGGTTGTATTTTACCCTGTTTAGAGTTATTGGATTATGCTAATTTTTGGTAGAGATAATCTTGAGATTGTTAAGTGACACTCCTCCAAATTTGTCGTTGATTGGCATTGTGCAAGTCGAGATTTTGTTGTTTAAATTCTGGTCGCTAGAATCTGCCCTAGAAAACCCAAATCTGAGGGTTAATTTTGTTAGAGCATATCTCTTTGTGTAGAACGCGTTTTAATCTGAATTTTTGATATGATGTTCCTTGGAATGTTGGTATGAACCCCTGCAAATTTCAGCTTTAAACTCTTTAAGCTCCATGAGTTACACTTATTTGAATTCAGAGGATTGGATAGATTTCCTGCATAGTGGCCGATTGGAGTTGTTGAGTTCCATAGAATCTTGGACTCTATCATTTGGTATCAGAGCTTGGCTCACGTTTTTACTGTTGTTATTGTGCCCTATTAATTGTCTATCATGATTACAAGAAGTGAAGTGAACTACCAAAGGGGTAGGAGAGCTGAATCAAATGAATCACCCTCACCCTAGAGGGAGCCCACCCGAGTTGAAAACAAATTACAAGCTCAAATTGATGAAATGAAGGACATGCTTTTAACATTACAACAAAGTCAAGGGAAAAATTCTAGTAGGAATGTGAGGGGCCCTAGGACTCCTAAACCAAGGGAAAATTTCAACACATCCATCGAGTCAAAGGGCCGAAATAAAACTTGTATGATTGGGGTGAGAGAGAAAGCGTTATGGAAGAGCTTCCTAATTCGAGAAGAAGATCTCATGACAAGGATGATTTGAAGCTTGTGACTTTATCCATCCCTCCATTTAGAGGATTCAACAATCATATTGAGTGTGTGAATTGGTTGGAAAAAGTTGATACCACATTTGATTGTCTCGAATTTTTGGATAAAGGTAAAGTGAGACTAGCCTCCTCAGAATTTGTGGGATATGCTAAATCTTGGTGGAATAATTTGAAAGCTCGGCGGCTAATTGATGGGGAAGATGAACTTATTACTTGGAAGATGATGAAAAATTTTATGAAAAAAAGATTTGATACCTCTCGGCCAAGGAATAAAGGTACTCTTTGCTCCGAGTGCCTTGGAATCGGGCACCGTGCTTCAAAATGCCCGAATCAAAAGAGTACTATACTAAAGGATTGTGTGGTTGATGAGAGAAGCTAAGTTGACTCCATGGCAGACACTAATGAAGAAGAGACTTTGGAAGTAGAGACTATTTATGCTCCCAAAGGACCACTATTCGTGATGGAGACTCAAGTGGATGAAGAAAATTGTTTCTGGGTAGTTGAGAAAGAGTGTTTACAAGTTGAAATTCTCAAGGATGAACTTATAGAGAATGGAGATAGTTTAATGGCAGCAACTAAGAAGGAAGAAGCTTCCCCTCAAAGGGAGACACTCATGGTCCTAGGGGATACACACCTCATAGAGGATGGAAAGTCCTTCACTTTGCCTAACCAAAGTGTTTTATGTAAAATGAAAGAAACATGCATAGTAGAGCATGGAGATGAGTTCTTTGCAGTAAAATTTGAAGGAGAAAATGATTTTAAGGAGTTAACTCTTGGTCAAGATGAAATTTTTTTCTTGACCATAGAAAGACCTCTCACTATTGAATATCGAGAAGAGAAAAATCATGGCGAGTTGACTTGTTATGATTTTTGTTCTGGCATGGACAAAGTAAATTTTTTATTCACAAATGAAAGGAGATTTATCAACCATGCTTGCATGCATATGGATAAAGGTTGGGGCTTAGGTGCATTACCACCTTCGAGTCTTTATTTGCTAGTCTACAATAGTGGAGAAATAAGCATACTAGCCAAAACTAGTTGCTCGAGGTATCCCCCTCCAAACACTTTGATTACTTGGCTTTTTAAAATAGGATGGATCAAGAGTTTTGTTAGTGATAAATCTATTCAACCCAAGGAGATGAGAAATATTGACAAGGATGTCTTTGAAGCAATTCTTAAATTCTTAAAATGCAAGAAGAGGAAGATAACATTGTTAAGACCGACACATTAAAACCAAGGCACTCCCACTTGTCTGACTTGAATGCTAAGCTTTTTGGATTTTGTTGGATTAAAGGGCTGCATATTGATGATAAAGGCTCTGGTCCTTGGAATGATTTATACACTAAGGAGCTCAATGATGGGTATGACCCAATGGAAGACGTTTTCTTGAAAGATGGCAATCCTAGTGTATTAAAGGACAAGCTCCTAAAATCCACCGTATTTGTAGTTCAAGGTGGGGATCTAACTCGCTACTTTGGAGAAAAGAAGATATGTGAGACTTGGTGGAAAATTTTCTATTGGTATCACAAGCATAAAGAAAGTGCATGAGAACAAAGCCTTAATGATCGACAAGGGAGAATAGATTATTTTGATATGGTCATTGAAGACTTTTTTATTGATCTTTTATATGGACACTCTAATATGAATGAGTTGAGTCATGATGGCAACAAGTGTTTCCCATTTGATCCGGGTGGACGATAAGTTGTTGAACCTATGAAAAAAAGTTGTTCTGGGGAGCACACATATAAATTTAATCTCGGATTGTGGAAAAATGAACCTGCTGGAACATTGTTGCAATTTCCTATTAATTTTATTGCTAATTCTGCTCTCGAAATTTGGGATTTTGTTCTTTATTGGATTAAAGCAGCGTTTGTGGAATTTGAGCTTAATTGGGTGCGGATTGATGATTGTGCATCATTTTCAAGATAATATCTGAAACTGTAATTTTTCTTGCACCATTTGGGCAGGGAGGATTCTTTTAGCGTAACTTCTGTGTCGGTATGAGTTTCATTCTGAATTTTGACAGAGAGTTTCCTCACTCATAAATTTATGTGCTGTCCAAATTTCGTGGAAAATTGCATTGAATTTCCCAAGATATGGCTATTACAAGCTCACTCTAAAAACTTCCATTCCGAGAAAACTACCTTCCTAACCCGAACAGGTTTCAAGGTTTCTATCATAACTTTTTATTCCTTTGGAGTTTGACCTTGAACTTTTGAGGGCTTGTTTTTAACTTATATGGTGATATAATGTCCAAAAAGCAAGCCTAAAATCCACAAATTAGCCAATTTTTATTACTGTCGAAATTATACCAAGTGCTACCAACTCTTAATTTTTGCTTTGTGCAATTTTGTGCTTCATGGTGTTCAGTTCGGTTGATGGAAAATAAAGCACAGTACAAAATGAAATTGGATTCATGCTCAAACTTTCAAACAAGGGTGTAAGGGGTTCCTGAAGAAGCAAAAAGGAAAAGTGGGTTAGGCCATGGATTTTAGGTCAAATCCTCAATCACCCCGGGTGGATGATGCGCCCCAAGACCCTCCACCAAAACCCGAGCCATGAGGCTTATTGTTTAATTAATAAGTTGTTATTTGTTAGGTTGGAATAAGCTAAAGAACCTTGAAGATGAGCAAAAGCATGAGGATAAAGAGGATCCTAAGTTTGCACTTACTTGGAAGCAAAATTATAGAAGAAAGGGTAGACCTTACAAGTCAGCCTACAATCCGACCACGGTGGTATATTTGACATTTTTATAGACCAGAATGATGTCAAATGAAAACGCATTCTTCACACGTTTTGTAGCCGACGTCTATAGATTTCTAAAGAGATATTTGGAGTTATATTTAGGGTTTGTTTTATATGTCAAACGTTCCATTTACAGAGACCAAAAACCAACCTCAGACCTGTTTTGTGATTTATTGTTTGGGGTCACTTTTGTCATTTCATTTTAGGGCATTTTTTAAATTTCTTTGGAACATTCATTAGGGAGGTATTTAGCCTTCCCTAATGGAGAGGGAAATCAGATTTGAAAACCCTAAAAGGAGAGCTCTCGTTTTTGTTCTTGGAGGTCCGGGGATTCACTTCTCAGCTATCTTCCACACTACAAATCGGTTTGTGTTTTCTTGCTAGTTCTTGCACAAATCGATTCTTGCTACTTCTTCCAGCATCTCTTCCTTGTTTGGTGGTGTTTTGGGGCGTGGAGGTATAAGAGCTATCAACCCCCATTGGAGAGAGTCATCCTTTGAGTTGGCCGAATCAGTCGCCCCTCTAGTTTTGGAGGTTTAGCGGACTCCATTGGTTTGTAACTTGTTTCTCATCCTTTTTATTGAAAGCAAGTTTCGGTTTCTTGAAGTTCTTGACCTAGATCTGTGTTGTTATGGGCGTGGTGTTGTTTTTATTGAGATTTGTGATGTATTGATCTTGTTTTGGAAGGAAATAGAAGTGACCGAGATTCTGTTTTGTGCACTGAACAGATTCTGTTCCGATTTGAGGTTGTATTTTACCTAGTTTATAGTTACTAGAATATGCCCATTTTTGGTAGAGATAATCTTGAGATTGTTAAGTGATGCTTCTCCAAATTTTGCGTTGATTGGCCGTATGCAAGTCGAGATTTTGTTGTTTAAATTCTGGTCGCCAGAATCTACCCTGGAAAACCCTAATCCGAGGGTTAATTTCGTCAGAGCATATCTCTTTGTGTAGAACGCGTTTTAATCTGAATTTTTGATATGATGTTCCTTTCAATGTTGGTGTGAACCCCTGCAAATTTCAGCTTTAAAATCTTTAAGCTCCGTGAGTTACAATTATTTGAATTCAGAGGATTGGATAGATTTCCTGCATAGTGGCCGATTGGAGTTGTTGAGTTCCATAGAATATTGGACTCTATCAGGACTATGATGGGCATGGTTGCATATGCTAGTACAGGAAGTGTTGATATATGAGAAACAGAAAAGTGTAGCATGTGTCATGTCTATGTTGGTTAAGAATATGAGACCTTGGCGAAATTCCATCATGATAGTCAAGGATGTGGTTGTAATGACTTGAACAGAAATTCTCGAAGGAGTAGGGGTGTCAGGAATTCAAGATGTGACTTCCTAGGAAGTGGTATCAAAAGCTTTTGACATTGAAGAAGTAAAGGATCGGAGTTCGAAACGGAGTGATTATGTTGTAAGTTTCAGCCACATGCATGGGACGAGCAGATACGGATACAAATACAAATACAAAAACCGATACAAAAACATAAATGGAAACAGAAACGGAAACTGATACAGATACGGATACGAAAACGAAAATGGAAACAGAGACGGATACAAAAACAGAAATGAATATGGATATAGATACAGATATGGATACAAATACGTAGACAGAAATAGATACGGAAACACAGATGGATACAAAAATGGAAACAAAAACATATATGGATACAGATACGGCTATGAAAACTGAAACAGAAATAGAGATAGATACGATACAGATACTGATACAGAAATGGAAACAAAAATGGAAATAAAATTCTAAAAATGAATTTCTGGAAATGGATACTGATACAGATACAGATACGAAAATGGAAACAGAAATAGAAAAAGAAACGGACACGGATACGGGAATGGATACGAAAATGAAAACTTAAACAGAAACGGATATGGATACGGAAAGGGAAACAGATACGGAAATGAAAATTGAAACTGAAACTGAAATGGATATGAAAATGGATACGGATACAAAAATGGGAACATATACTAATACGAAAACATATACGGATATGGACACAGAAACTAACTCGAAAATAGATACAGAGATAGAAACGGATATAGTTAGAGATACAGAAATTGAAACAGAAACAGAAATGAAAACAGATACGAATACGGAAAGGGAAACAAGACTGATTAAGGATCAAATCTTGAAAGAGAATGGTTCTATTGAGAGATTTCAGCTACATGAATGGAATGAACCAGACACGTCTGGTAAAATTAAGAGGACATAAGGATAAAGATCAGGATGTGAAGGGCAAGTAGGTGCAGAATGAATCAAAGACTACTTTGGTTAAGGTTCCTCATGTTGGATCATGCGCTATTTGTTGGAAAAAGCATTTTAGGGAGTGTAAAATTGGTGCTAGACAATGTTTTAAGTGTGGCGAGATTGGACATTTGGTCAAAAATTATCAAATGTTGGGAAGAAAACCAACAAAAGTTGTAGCAAAGTGACTTTGACCCTTGTGAATGAAAGTGAAAAGTGTGTTGTGGGGTCGTTTGAGTGTATGTCGTGACGCATAGTGTCTGTAATTTATGTTATTATATCAAAATTTGGAGCAAGATTTGGTGTTTCGAACCATTAAGAAAGTAATGCAAGAGTTATTTATGCGAGACATAAGTGCGAGTTGATTGTTGAGATAAGGAGAGTGTGTATGTTGAGCAAATTTTGAGGATGAAATTTATATAAGGTGGGAGGAATGTAATACCCCGACTTTTTATATCGAAATTTAATAAGGATAATTTGAAAGTAATTTGGGATATTCGGATTCATTGGATAACTATCGGGGTATTAACAAGGACGTATTCGTAAGATTATAAATTAAGAAATTTATTGGGATTAAATATGAAAGGATTAATGAAATATAAAAATAATGGGATTAGAATTAAAAGGAAATTAAAATATGAAAAAGGGAATTAAAAGAGAATGGGGGAGAAATAAACCGGTTCTCCCTGAACCGGTTTGGGGGGAAATCAAAATGGCCTATGGCCATTTGGTGAGCAAAGACCCGAGAGAGAAAGAGGGAGAAGGGAGAGAGATGGAGACCGCGAGTGAATCAGGAGTGACGAATGACGGAGGGCACAACGATAGAGCTCGGTATGGACTCGAGCTCGCGACGGTCAGGTCTTACATCATCCGGTGAATGGAAAGCGGCTACGGGCTCGGGAGGTGAGGATTCGCAGGAGGATTTGGCACAAGGCCTTGGGTCATCGGTGCAGCGTCGGGTGACTAGCAATGCTTGGCGTTGATGGAATCGTGACGTGAGGAGAATTGGCGTCGATGGTGACTGGAACGGCTAGGGTAGAGACAAAGTGGCGAAGGGCAAGGGATGGAAGTTCGACTGGAGGCTTGCGGTTTGGTCTTCAGCTCGGTCCAAATCAATCTGTCTTGCTCTGTAGTAACTATAGCGTGGAGTGCATAGAGGAATGGTGAAGGTAGGCATGGCCGTGGCAGGTTATGTGGTGCCTCTCTGGTAAGGTTGAAGCACAAAAGGGGAGGGGTGTTCTGGCAAAGAGAAACTCTCAGGTGTACTGTAGGTGGAGACAGAGCAGAAGAGCTCTCTGGAGAAATGGGGCCAATAGCTGAAGGAGGGAGTGATGCTTGAGGAGAAAAGAAGAAGATGAGAGTGTAACGACCCAGTTTTATTTTTATTTACTTTAAAATCGTGTGAAATTTAAAACTTTCTTCCTTTATAAAACCCGATCGTTAAAACTCTTTACTTAAAACATTTATGAATTGCAGCAGAAGTAATAAAATTCTTTTATTAAACGCAGCAGAATTAAAACAAAGCATTAAAGAATATTAAGTAATTTACAAACCTTTTTCACAAATAAATTTCTTTTAAATTCTTTAGCCTAGCCAGCCACAAGAGACACCTGTGTAAATCCTTCATCCATTATCTTTAACTTGTTTTCTAGTTGCTCGTATGTACCTACATTACGGGAAAAACAATGAGCCTAATGGCCAGCAAGAATCAGAATGAAATGCAATGCAAGTGATATGCATGATCATACAATGCATTACAGAAGAGAGCTATATCTCTTCTTCAAGCCAAAAGTGAGATACACCCAGGGTCATGTGGCCTAACCACTTCAATCCGACAAGGAGGTATATCCATCGGGGGTGTTCCACAAGCCGGTATCACACTCCTTGTTAAAGACGTTCGGGATTTCAGAACAGGAGAAGGATGAACCCATATTCCACGTAGATAACTCCTACCACACTGGTCCCTATATGGGAGCATTCTACCGTATGGAATGTCACCGATCATCCCGAACCCCCACACACTTATTTACATAGATTATGTATGACATACAATATGTAAATAGTTTCATAATTCCTAAGTATGATGCATGTATGCCACATAATATACAGAGAGCACACAACAATATACAGCGCATGGATGTCAAACATAATTCACATAATAGTGACAGATTTCACAAAAATGTTAGCCATTCACGGCAAGCAATTTAAAGACAATGCACGTGATATGCGTGATCATGCAATGCATTATAGAAGAGAGCCATATCTCTCTCGGAAGCCAAAAGTGAGATACACCCAGGGTCATGTGGCCTAACCACTTCAATAAGACAAGGAGGTATATCCATCGGGGTGTTCCACAAGCCGGTATCACATTCCTTGTTAAAGACATTCGAGATTTCAGAATGGGAGAAGGATGAACCCAGATTCCATGTAGATAACTCCTACAACACCGCTCCCTATATGGAGCATTCTACCATATGGAATGTCACTGATCATCCCGAACACACACACGCCTATTTACATATATTTAGGTATGACACACAATATGTAAACAAGTTTATAATTCCTAGGGTGATGCATGAATGTCACGAACTAAGTCACAGAAAACAACATACAATAGAAACACGACCAATTTAATTAGAATTGCAATTGGAAATTCACTTGAAAGGTGCTGTGTTAATCTATCAAAATATCTAGGTCTCAAACAAGCATTTAAATTAAGACAATGTAATTTTAGAGCTGCTCATTAATGATGTGAGCAAGACCAAATCATGTTCCAATCCAACCAAATATGGGGTTCAACTTCAACTCTATTCAACTATCCATCTTGGCATTTCTCAAGTTCAATTCAAGCAAGTTGACTGATAAGTGTATGTTAAACTCGATGGTATCAATAGTGAGTGCAAGAACAGTTTACTAGACTTGATCCACATCGCATAGTTCATGTAATGATAGCAGTTAATTCAATTCGCAGTTTAATCCAAGCATAAAGGACCCAAGGTAACGTGTGATCATGGATTTACATTCTAGCAACCCACAATTGACATTGTCTATCATTGGTACTCAATCCATCATCAACAATGTATTTCCTATCCAATCACAAAGCATATCGTCAATGATTTCAAGAAATTGACAGTACAACTTTCCAAACATTCTTCCAAGTTCAGTTGAAATCATAATCTACATTATAACTACTGATTTCCATTGGTCATGCTTTTCATTCAAATCAAAATCCACTATCAATTCAACTATTAATTTCATGTCTTTCATCCAATCAAAAACACAACAACAAAACCCGTAATGTAGAGCCTCCTTTGGCCAACTACAAATTCTAATTCTTACCTCAAGTGTTCCAAGACCTTTGAAGTAGCAGCAATAGTTTTCTCTACAGACCCAACACTTTCGTATCCTCCAGAACAGGGAAACCTTTCCCTATGAATCCAAGCAACAACACCAACAACTCCAGCTAACAAGAGGAAACAAAACTCCTTACCACAAGCACTCACCTCATGCCACAGCAAGAGAAAGGAGATTTTAGAACACTCACTAGGGGACTCCATTGCTTTATAGGCAGAAGAGACATCAATGACTACGGTTGGAGGATAATTACACACTTCAAGGAGGGTGGCCCAATGCTCCATCTCCACATGGAAGACTTGCCAGAGGAGCAGTTGGAGGAAACCAGCTTCTGTCCGGTCCAGGCCATACGCATGAGTTGCGGTTCACCATCCCCTGTCATCGCCAATTTTTCCCTGTCATCGCCACACTGTAAATTCGAGCAACAAAACGCCAAGGGGAGGAGGAAATCGCCCAAACGTGCCTAGTCCCAACACTAGAATCCACAGACATTGGAAATTCGCTCCAATTCAACCCACAGATATCACGGTCCAATCCTTGCCCTAGCCGTCCCGTGGTTCGCCGTCCCCGCTGCACCACGCCGCCGTCTGACGCACATCCGTCCGCCGGCCAGCGCACCGAGCCCGAGCTCGCTCCCTCACGCCGTCGTCCTTCCGTTCATCATTGTTGCTCTCCCTCTCTCTCTTTTTGCTTCTTCGTCTCTCCCTCTTTCGGTCATGATCTCACTCACTCAAATGGCTAGTGGGCCATTTGATTTAAGCCCTAGACCGAACCGGTTCGAACCGAACCGATTCAACTTCCTTCCATTTTTCCTTAACCGATTTTTCTTCGTTTTTCTCCTAATTTATTTCTTCCAATTTATTTATTCTTTTATCTTAAATCCTCATTTTTCCAAGTATTTAATTTCCCTCAATTAACTTTTCCCAATAAATCCCTTTATATATTTTCCTAACATAATTTAACGCGTACCGTCTGACTAATCCAATTATACCCCAATTGATTATTCATTTTATCTTTTTTAAATTATGATATAAAAGTCGCTGTATTACAGAGAGAGATGGAAGCACCGTGCCATTCTGAAGGAGAGGATGGAGCTACTTCTGGCTCTCAGGTTTTCTGTGAGGTATAATTTCCCTCTTCTACATATGTATTTAAGTGAGGGCTATGGTTAAATATAGAAAATGAAAGACTTAGTGGACACTGTGAATTATTGTTGGATGATTGCTACTCTATTTTTAGAATTCTGCTTCTATTGGGTTAATGTTTTGGTTGGTGTTATGTTGAATTATAATGCCTTGTGGATTGGATAAATACTCCGTTTGTTACTGCCTTCGATAAATTAGTGGGCTTGATTCAGGAATTACTCTACTAAAATTGGTTGTTGATCAAATGATTTCTGCTTGTTGTGATAAAGGTAAAATGTGATGTTGTACTCTATTGTTGGGAAGTTAATATGTTGAATTGGACTATGTTGCTGGAGGAGGAGTTGTTAATTAGCTAAACATGATTATTGGGATAGGTTATCTTCCGTATGACTTTCCTAGAATTATTATACAATTTAGAATATGAAAAGGAAATTAAGTTAATGAGCTTTAAATGTTTTTAATTATGAAGGTATTGAAAAAGAGAAGAAGGATAAAGATTATGTGCGAATGCACAATAAAGTTTCGAGGTAAAAAATTGAGGAGCAGTGTGTTTCTTTTAATTGTTTGCTTACGTTTCTACTATATTGCTTTAATTATAATGCCTATGCTAATCGCACATTATTAGTTTAGTTTCATAGCATGTTAGGGTGTTAGCATATTGTTATCATTTTCGTTAAAATACCAAGCATGCATGTATTTCATCGTTTCCTTAAATTGCCAAGCATGTCTATATTGTTATTTCCTTTAAACTGCCAAGCATGTCTAAATTGTTATTGTTCTCTTTATATTACCAAGCATGCCTATATCATTGTTGTCTCTTCTAATTACCAAGCATGTGTTAGAATATATCGCCATGCATAGTATATTAGTAGCTTTTCTTATATCTCATACTCTTATATTGTTGTGATTACTGCTTTATCTTTCATGCTCGTATATCGTTGTTATTACTGCGTCTCATGTTGATCATCATGCTAATTAAAATAAGTAGGAAGTGCCACCTTTGGGGTGGTACTCATATGAATTAAGTGAGGAAAAAAATTATATGGGGAGTTGTTGAACAAACGGGTAGTGGGATCTAATCTAGTAGCTAGACTTTATGCACCTCCCTTGTCAGGAACGAGATTAGCTACACACAAGAGGTTAGAAGTCGGTATGACTATACTGTCACACATGGGTTCCTTCAATCTCCTACTCGATGTACAAGTTATGTGAGAAAAAGAATTAAAGAAAATGATATGGGGAGTTGGGGACGGACGGGTAGTTCAACAACCTGATTTTTATTACCTTTTTAAAATGCGAGAAATTTAAAACTCTTCTTTTATAAAATCAGAGTAAGACTTTTCTTTTAAAACGAGTGTTAAATTCATTACTTGAAATCACTTTCCAATTTACCACAGTAAAAAATAATAATCATTTAAAATATTTTTGCAGCATAAATAAATATAATTCTTTTCATTTACAATTAAATACTTTTATTGGTAAAACAATAATTAGAAATCGTTTCTTGAAAACCTTTTGAAAAATGCAGAGGAAGTATTTATGATTAATTAAAGCATTAAAGCATATAAATTAACTAAATTACAAAACCTTTACAAATAATTTCCATTTAAATATTTAGCCCGACCAGCCAAAAGATTTGCGGGTGAAAATCCTTCATCAACTGCTCCAAATCTGTTGTCGTACGTATACCTATATCAACAAGACTTAACTAATGAGCCTAATGCTCAGTAAGTAATATAAAATAAAATAAACATGCTATGCATTTTTGAAATACTTTTTCGTTTTCTTTTTCCGTTTCTTTTCCTTTTCTTTCTATTTTCATTTGACATTTCTTTTCCTTTTCTTTTTCAGTGTTTGTGTACATCAATACACTCGGTTTCGACATCAATCGGTAAACCATCATAACTGTACACTTCAATGTACTTGGTTCCGACGTCAATCGGTAACCGCTATGTGATAAGGGCTCGACGTTAATCGACCCGCATGTTAGCTACTGCATACATCAATATTCAGTGACCCCATACCCCTGTATAAATAGCTCCAGCATCGACCGTAAGCTCTGCTAGCTGTTGTACGCATCAATGCACAATAATCGGTTCTAACATCAATTGTAGCATACTAGCGGCTGTGGGCATCAACGCTTAAATAGCCTCATATACACCGTTGCGTTTGGCTAGCCTCGACGTCAATCGAGGACCAACTAACAGCTCACATCCTCACTTTTATCATTTATTCATTTTTGATCTCATTTACTTTTATGTTTCTCATGTCATTTGTTTTCTTTTCAAAATCATGCATGAAAAACCATTTTCGTATCGTTTTAAAACTATGATGCTCGTGAATGCATATAGTTCTATCATATCATTCCAATAATCTCTAAACATGCTCTTCTATAAAACATATCGTTAAAAGAACCTAATTCTAATAGTCAGCAAGCAATAGTACAATTTGCGAAACTTGCTCAATATCTGCCTATTCTATCAAAGTGGTAGACATGATTGATAATGTGGTACACAATAGGCATATAATTCCTAACTCTTGTGATATAGGGTCTGAAGAGCAAAGCACATGCATATCAACTTACCTGAGTTTCTTAGCGTGTTTAGTTCCTTATTCTTTTCCCGTTAATATCTTCAAAATAGTTATCGTTTATTTAGTATACTTATAAATTATTAACTCTGACTTTGATATCGTTATTTCATTTATTTATTTAATAATTCATTGCACGTTTTCGTCCAATTATTCTCATTGACCAATTTAACCAATATTTATCCATTAATAACTAACCACCAAATTTCCATAAACTTTAACATTTAACAAATCCCAATTGTAAACTTAATTATATAGTTTATTATCTTTTAACGATTTCTAATCCATTGCTTAATTCCATAATTTTAACCCACATGTATTCATACTTCCAGCTTATTATATCCAATTTCAAACACACATTGAGAACATAATAAACTCATTCTTTCAATTTCTATAACCATTCTAAAACAGATTTCAACTTCTAAATTCAAACTCTAAGTTCTAAATCATTGAGGACGTAGCAATATATGTATAGAGTTTTAAATCCACAGGAAAGACAACACGAGCTAAACAGGAATACAATTTTATCATCCAACAGGAGCACATAAACCTTATAAAATTTGCAAACCATCCATCACCATAGTGAACACAATAGAAACAACAATTCCAACCCATTTAATAGAGTAGATTTCTTTACATAAAAATTAACCCAAACAATTCACTTTTACAGGCATATATCTCCATTGTTCAACAACCAACATACATAATTGAAGCTGAGAACAACAGGAAATTAAATTCCATTAAACAGAGAAGATATCCATTTATCTGAAGCACTCGAGAGCAACAACTACTCCTTCTCTCTGTATTTCCTCTCTCGGCACTCAGCTCTAGAAAATCACCATTTCTCCTCTGACTTTTTCAATTATCCAGAGCACGCTTGGTGAAGTGCTTCACCCACCTTCATTGCCTTTTCTCCTAAAATACTCAGAGTGCCAAAACCACTCACCCGACAACACTCCCTCCATTTCTTCTGCTTTACAGACTCTGTCCCACACCCTTTATCTCACTTCTCCACTCCTCTTTCCTCAATAATTTCACCCGACCAGACATATAGGAAGCAGTTAGAGAATTTCCTGGAAAAGCATTTGTCCTCACCTTGCCGACACATTCCAGTGGGCCCAAAGCTGATGGGTCAAACCAACCACATGCCGGTCCACAAGCTCCTAGCCGCCCAACGTTAACCGTCCCCTCTACCTCTACCGATTTCCTTGCTCAGAAATCCAAAACAACCCAAAGCAGAATTTAACATCAAGGACAGAACTAATAAACTCACCACAGAATCTTCTTGGCCGGAGCTGTTACTATCATATATTCGCAGCTACCGTCGACCGAGGGAGTCGTTCCTCGCCAACTGCCACTCGCTATCACTCACATGAACAGATTCGCCCGTCGCTCATCACCCGTCGCCCGTCACCTTTAGCTCATCACCCATCGCCCATCGCTCGTCGCCCGTCGTCTCGTCGCCGCAAGCTCCCTCATCTCCCGTAGTCTCTCCTTTCCCCCTATTTCTCCCTCGGGTTCTCTCCTTCTCTTCTCAAATCCCTAATTTTATTTCCCCTCTTTTCAGGAGACCAATCCCTTTCAATTGACAAACCTAAACCGAACCGGACCATCAACGAACCAACCCGGTTTAAATCCCCATTTTATTTTTATTTTCTTTTATTTTAATTTCCTCCTTAATTTCATTTAATTTTTCTCCTTTTAATTTTAAATCTTCTTGTTACCCAATTAAATTCCTCTTTCATAATTTAACTAAATCTTTCATTTAATTAAATTTTTCTCAACCTAATTCCGATTCTCGATTTATTCTGAATATTTCTTCATAATAATTATCTGTCCAACTTAAATCCTTCAATTTAATGTCCCAAATAAATTCACCATCAACTAAATTTTTGATAATTATCCAAATAATTTTCCAATTATCTTTACTTAATTCTGTTACAAAAAATCGGAGTATTACAACTATTCCCTCACACATGGGTTCCTATAATCTCCCGTATGATGTAAAAGTTACATAAAAATTTAAAGATAAGAACGGTTGGGGTGGGCCCATTCATACATAATGAGTTAGAGGCATACAACATACAACATATCTCATTTCTTACTGAGCCTTGGGCTCACAGTTTGCTAATAGTGTAGGTGTACGCAAGAGAACAAATAAAGAAGTAGTTGATGAATGATTTGCACGGGCGAGACTTGTGGCTGGCTAGGTTAAGGAAAGTAAAAGAGAAAAGTAAATTGTAATTAACACGTAATTATTTGTTTAGTATTCCTTAAATGAATTTCTTATGCTTCCGCTATGTTTTGATAAATGATTTTATAACTACAGTTTTCTACCGCTTATAACGATTTTCATATCAAGTCCAAAAGAAAGAATTTTTAACAGTCCGACATTAGAAAAGAACTCTGATTTAAGTGAAAGAGGAATTATGAAAGATTTTAGTTATTTTATAAAAGTTTTAATTTTCATGTATTTTAAAATCGGGTTGTTAAAGTTTTTGGCATGTATTGCATTTAATATCGATTTGCCGACTGAGTTTGTCACTCACCCCTTATACTATATTTTTTCTAGGTTAGGGTATAAGCTGCGTGCATGGGGTTTTGCACGTGTTGTCATGAAGCAACGTTGGAGTCCCTTGGTGGTTGCTTCGATCTTCCCGTGGATGGTTGGATGTTTATCTATTCAATCCCTCCGTTCTTGGTATGTTGGTACTGTAGTTTTGGTGTTGTTTGATTTAATTCAGTCACAGTACATTTCTTTATTTATATTATCTGTCTCTAGCTGATCACTATATGGATCACAACCCATGTGATTTGGGTTTGGGCTTAATATTCCTGTTAAGTCTTCCGCTTCTTTCACACCTTGGGTTGGGTAACCGGGTCCTCTATGAGAATCGGGTCGTTTTACCTGATGGTTCTGTTAGGCCCGCCTCCAGGTTGTGATAGAAACTATATGGAACACGTTGAAGACATGTTTGTTTATGGAATCTTTAGACTATGAATATATTTTCAGACTGTTGATTCATCAAATGGAAGGTTGAGATGAAACCTCAATCACTCATACATTAGGAGCCACAAAGTCTTTTGTTTTTCTCTGTAATTATCAAGTGAAAAACAAAATGTGTGGTAAACAAAGCATATTTGAAGTTGACCTGAAGCAAAAAATAACCTTTGTAAATGATCAAAATTGTGTCAACTCTTTCAGATAAGAGATGTTTGCATACATTTGGCCTTTGACCTACATCACAAATTGCTAGGGTATTTACTTCTCTTGTTTTCTTCTGAATTGTTTGTGAAGACATTGATCGAGGATATGTTGCTATGATATTAGACAATAATCAAGGAAGTAATGTTTGTTTGTTGCGTAGAATGACATACAAATTTTAGACATGTATTGTTGTTTTGTTTTGCATGTGATATTAGACTGGATTGATATTAGTGTATTATGTTTTGCATAATATGATCACATGCGCATCTCATGTATTATGAAAAATGTTTTCATTAAGAAAGACAGACTAAATAAACATATATAGTTGCTTGTGGGTTGTCTCATATGATGTGGACAAAATGGTGCCACTCTTCCCTAGACTGAATTACCCCCAACGACTGGACTATAAAGAGAAAAAAAATGAAGAAATACTAAAAATGAAAATACACGTTTGACAAATGGCATCCCACTCTCATGACATACATGCATCTCGTATTGAACTTTAAGCTCATGGATAAACTTTTTAATGTAGGTGATAATTTTTTTGTTGATACACTTGATAAGGAAATATATGAAGGATGTAGTTGGAGGAGCACCCTTATAGACAAGGTTATGGCGTTGTTGGAGCGATGTTGATAAGTGGGTGAAGAATGAAGAAAGATGATTTATTTTGAGAGATTGTCAATAAATTAATTATAAAGGATTTATTTATGTGATAAAATGATTGACATTATGTTAAGATATATTATAAAGTATTTTATTTTGTTGACGATTTTGTATTGAAAAAGATTTACACTTGTTTACATTGAATTTCAAATTAAGGTGATTGTTTTAGAAATCTAAACTGTTTTATTGAAGGTGGTCTTCCCTAGTTTCTTTTATTTTTGGATTTTAACTTAGGAATTTAGAAAAAGACTTTTGTTGTTGTGTTATTTTGAAAGATTCAAATTGATTTAAAAAAAGGAAAAAAAAGTATTTAAACAATTGTGTGTTACAAACATGGTATTAGAGCAAAACCAAGTTAAAGACGTTTTTGCAGATTGCTTGAGAACACAAGCATCAACATGACAATTTTTTCTAAGTTGTGAGTACATTTATTTACATGATAAGTTTAATTGTTGAGTTGTTTTTTTTTTGTTATTTGATTAAATGAGGAATGTTAAAAGAAGATGTTAAGACGGGTGTAATAGCTTTGTATGAATATGATGGACCAGCAGAAGGGGGTAAGAATATATAACCTGTAAATAGTGAAGATGTTGAAGTGTTGAGGAAGTTGGACAATTTATACTTGAAGAATTGATGAAGATTGAAGGAGTGTGGTTGCTTCCAAGCACAGCGGTCGATCACAAGGCAGGCGGCAGTCAATCAAGAGGAAAACATAAGGTGGAAATCGACCTGTTCTAAAGGATTTAGATTGATCGGTTCTATGGGGTCGAGTAGAAGGTCAACCTTAAAAAAGGAAGTGGTGAATAGATGAAGCATCTAGTGAAGCGTGCGGTTGAGCTGATTGATTGATTCTTTAGCCTCCTTATTTGGCTGCAAAATTCAATTTGGAAAGTCAGACTTTGAGATTAAATAACTCCCTCGTTTTAGAAGCTTTTGAGCTGAAATTTGGACAAAGTCTTCTTGGATGAATTAAAAAGAAATCCTTTCAAGAAGATTATAAATATCCACCATGGAATATGAATTATGCTTGATAGAAAGTAGGTCACCAGAAATAGAAAGTAATTGTGACAAATGCTCCTGTATGGAAAGTTGGACAATTTGGCATAACCTTGTCTATGAGGGTGCTCCTTATAGACACACAAGGGCACAATGAAGGTGTGAAGTGGTGTCCAACTTTTCAAAGGCACAGTGAAGGACCACTTCACACATTCTTCATCTAAGGAGTAAGAATGCAGATGCCAATAAGAGAACTCACCCAACTTACAAGTGAGCCTAATCTTGTGATGTAACACACACAGAGGGAACTTTAGTTGTACACGCCAAAAGGGTTGAAAAAGGAATCACTCCAATTTCGATCACTAAGCAAAAACTTTTTCTATTCAAATTCAACTCCCTTAAACACGTATAAGGTGGCTTTAAATAGCCAATTACAAACTATAAAATAATAGTAAACTAAATAAGCAGCAATAACCCTAAATCGACTCATAGTATAAGTTTTCTGATTCTTAACTTAGTACTTACTAGGTAAATTAACTAAAAGAATATTTAATTAATCTCTTCCTTTCTTCTTCTCTAAGTCTAGAGGTCTTTTGGTAGATATTCCTTGTTGGTGCTCAACCACTTGGATGGTTTCCATGTATAGAACTTTGTGGCCTACAAGCTTGGACACTTGGACTTTCCACAATAATTGCTCTCTGTTCCGTAGACTTTTGACATAGCAAACAAACTCCAGATTTAATGATCCAACCATTCTAGAAAGTTGAGGAAGTTAGTTACAATCTTCATGAAGCACTCGTCGTGAAATGACGTCGTTTTAGTTGCCAAAATTGTCAAACACTTGTCAAAGGTTAAAAAGTAGATAGTTTTAGAAAGTCCTTCAATTATTCTCCAGTTGTTCTTGAACTTCCACCTATGCTTGACCTTAAATCTCTCCAAGATAATATTTGAAGTTTCATTAATGATGGATTGGACTCGTAGTCCATAAGAAAACGTAAAAAGTCTAGAAATCTCATAGTGCTAAAGTTAATTGCAATATTTGAGCACAAGGATCTGATGCACCAGCAAAAGGGGTAAAGAAATAACCTGTAAATACTTGAAGAAATATGGAAATATTTGCCACAGATTAGGAAATATGCGTAATAGAAAATAGGTAGCCAGAAATAGAAAGTAATGTGATGAATGTTCTCGTAAGAATAATTTGTCGATGATGCGCCTTTATAAAGTTAGACATCACTTCAGACCTTCATCCTCCAAGGATGAAGAATGCGGATGAAAATGGGAAAGGCTACCCAACTTACAAGTAACCTTAATCCCGTGATATAACGCATACGAGGGAGGCACTTTGCATAACTCACCAAAGGTTTGAAATAGGAATCACTCCTAATTTCGAGAATAAAGCAAAGGTTTTTTCTATTCAATTCAACTCTCCCCTAAACTTGTACATAAGGTGGCTTTAAAAGGCCAATTACAAATGATAAAATAATAATAAACTAATTAAGCAATAATAACCCTAACTAGCTCATAGAAGAAGTTGTCCGATTTTCTACTTAATAGAAATTAGGTTAATTACTTAAAAGAATATTAAATTAATATCTTTCTTCCTTCCTCTCCAAGTCTAGATGTATTTGGATGCTAATCATGTTGGTGCTTGGCCACTTGGATGGTTTCCATGTGGAGATTTTTTTGGTCTCCAAGCTTGGACACTTGGACTTTCCTTATTCTTCGCTCTTTGTTCCATGGCCTTTTGACATAGTAAATGAAGTCCAAGTTTAGTGATCCAACTTATCCTAGAAAGCTTAGGCACTCAGTTACAATCTTCATGAAGCTTGCTTTTTGAAATGATGTCCTTTGAGATGCCAAAATAGTCAAATACTTGTTGGAGATCAAAATGAAGACAATTTTTGGAAAGCCCATCAAATATTCCACAATTGTCCTTGGCCTTCCACCCATGCTTGATCTTGAATCTCTTCATACTAATCTTGGAAACTTGATTAATAATAGAATGGACTTTGTAATGACTCAGATTTTTCTTACTCCAAAAATTGCGTTATATTTAAAACTTTTCATTTCCTTTATAAAAAAGTGGTAAAACTCCTTTAAAGTGTGATCAGAGTTCCTTTCTAAAAGTCAAACCGTTAAAAATTCTTTTTCATAAACTCGTTATAAGTAGTGAAAAACTATAATTATAAAATACTTTTCTCAAAACGTAGTGGAAGCATAAATAATTCATTTTACAAACTGTTACATGTTAATTACAAAACACTTTTCTCTTTTACTTTCTTTAGCCTAACCAGCAACAAGTCTCGCCCGTGCAAATCCTTCATCAACTGCTCAGTCACCAATTCTTATGCGCGTACCCACACCACAAGAAAACTGTGATCCTAAGGCCCAACAAGAAATGAGATATACAATATGTTGTATGCCTCTAACTCATTATGTCAGAATGGATTCCAGCCATACCATTCATTTCTTTCTGTTACATACATTACTCGTACGTCGAGCTAGGACATTGGAGTAGAGAATAGTGTCTTTGTAAGCTTCTAACCACCTAGGGTAGATAGGATCTCGCGACCCGACAAGGGAAGGGCATATTTCTCTCACAACCCAACAAGGGAAAGGCATAATTCTTCTAGTCTACCTGGTTTGATCCGAACTACCTCTCCATCCTTCAACTCCCCTTTTTACATTCATTTTCTTTATCCATTTTCCTCACATAAATGCATATGAATACCAACACAAAACGTGGCATTCTTGCTTGTTTCTATTATCATGATGCATGTCAATGTGAAGCAATAATCATAGCAACATATCAGTGTCATTCAATGAGAAATGAAGCGATCTAATCAAAGCAAGTTCAAACCAATAATCAAGAAAAATCTAACAACCTATAGTATAGTGAGATTGACATTAGCATGGCGTAATTTAAATAGAAAGTTAGCAATAAAGCATGAGACATAGAAAATCTACTAACATGCTATACATGGCGATATGCTCTAAAACATGCTTAGCAATTAAAGGAATCAACAACTATATAGACATGCTCGGCAATTTAAAGCAATCAACAACTATATAGACATGCTCTGCAATTTAAAGGAATCAACAACTATATAGGCGTGCTCGGTAATTTAAAAGAAACAACATCAATATAGTAACATCTTAAACATGCTTAATAATTAAAGGGAACAACAACTATATCAAGAATATTAAACATGTTTGGTAACGAATCAATGACGTAAGTGAGCATATGTATAATAAACAAGGGCAGCAATATATATAAAATCACTCAGAACATAAAAACGTTAACAAACAATCAAGAAAGACTCTGCTTGTGGTGTAGGTCCTCCACTGGCCACGACTCAATCCTAGTTCTTACGTCAAAGCTTTAACACGTATTAGCACTTAATCTCTATCTTTCTTCTTACCTTCAAAATTCAATAATATTTACTTATTAATAGTCAAAACTTATTAATTCCATTATCTTTCCCTATCCTAAATTGCATACTAGTTCTAGGAACTCATTGACACCTAAAACGGAAAATAACCTATCCTAATAAATTAATCAAAACCGTAACAATACAGTGAAGCAACGCACAACTCAATTATCTTAACATGGAGAATATGTGACCAAACCAACGCAATAGCAGTTAAAATCATCCAAACGTGCAGAGCATATAACCAACGTGTAGAACACTCACCTTTTATCTCACAGTGCATGGATTTAATTCAACATACAAGCATAATATCTCCGTAATTTAATCCGAGGCAGAACCAATCAATAGCACAGAATGCAAAGCCCAAAGAGTGTATGCCTAATACACTCATACACAACAACAATTGTCAGAGACATTATCCAACAACAAACAACAGAGTGCAAATTCGAAGCAAAACTAAATCAAACATATTCATCCTTTCGAAAATAATCTACAGAACACGTGTATTATTCTTTTTATTCAAATAGAACGGCAACAGAAAAATCACCCATTGATAACTGCAGCAGAGTACAAAATGCAGAGTATATTCATGCTTCATTATTAAACGATAAGGACAGTAATTAAAACCACCAAAACAAATAACTAGAAGTTAATCCAAAAATCAACCCAGTAGCAGGTAGCACTAACCACATGCTTCAATATGCCAAAAATCCTACAACAAACTACCATAACCAGAAACCATGAATCCAAACATCCATGGCACTAGAGAAGGAAATCCAACTTAGCAACTAAGCGGCCAAAAGGGAGCAACACCCGATTCCAAAATACAAGAGAGCACACGGTTCAGCCCTTCAAAGCCTTGAAAACCATCCAACCAAATTATAGAATATTCCCAATATAATCCATAAAGTAGTTTGTAGAAATCACTCTCCAGGAGGACCCGGGACGAGGAAACCAAAGGCCACACACAAACACTAGCAAGCTTTCACAATTTGCACCACCGAGAGGATTCCACCTCACACAGCCACTTCGCCAGCCCTCACACTCAGCTCCCTTCTATGTAATTCAATTCTACTCCTCACATCTCCTTTTCTCCAAAAGGCACTCTCTGCTATGTCTCTTTTTCTCTCTCAGCTCAGCTCACCCGAGAGCTTTCTTCTCCCAGCCTTTGCCTTCTCTGCATTTCTAATGCACCAAAGAGGTACACCTCACCATGCCTCGGGTACCCATGCACGTCCCAAGCCATACCATGTCTCTTCTCAATTATGCCACGTTGTTGCCTTCTTTAGAGCAAGAACCAGCAAGGACAGACAGGTTCGAACTGAACCGCAAGCCAGACCACAAGCCTTCAGCCGTTCTAGAATGAACCGTCGCCCCTGCCATCTCAACGTCTCATCTATTCCTCCACCAACACAAAAATGGCTACCAATCCATCAGTAGAACCCTGGAGGAAGAAATTACAGAACAAAATTAACATCTTGACTTACCTCAGCTGAAACATTTGCATCATCGCCGAGAGCTCCAATTCGTCTAGTAGAATTAATTGCTCGAACCCAAGCACCCGAGCCTAAGATCTATAACCCATCGCTCCCCAGTCGCCGCCGTCTGCTTGCCGAACTGTGACAACCGTGCCGCACTCTTCTTTGCATCACGTGAGAAGATTGCCTGAGACCTCCTCCTGAGTTATCCCTCTCCTCTCTTTCTCTATTCTCAAAATGGCCCTCAGCCATTCTTTTCCTTTTGTCTTCAACCAAATTGGTTCATAGGGTAAACCGGTTTACTTCTCTCCCTCATCTCTTAATTTCTTCTTTTATTTTAATTCCATTTGCTTTACTTTAATTTATTTAATTAATATTAAATTATATATATATATATATATGTGTGTGTGTGTGTGTGTGTGTGTGTGTATCATATATTAATTGATCTAATTCCAATCCCCGACTTACTCCGAACCTCGCTTGATAATAATTACGTGTCCAATTTAAATTTCCCATTAATCCCACTTTCTTTCCTCTTATAGCAAAGAACCGGGCACTCATTAATTTTGGACCAAGTTTAACCAAACCAATTCAGTCCATATTTTTCCCCATTGTTTTATCCCATTTTTTGGTCGAGAAAGGTTTCCTAAATCCTCGACCACGTATCGATGAAAATGTCCAAAAACTGGATAGATTAAAATCCTCCAAGACCGTACCTCTACTGTACTCGTCCGCGATTCGATAGAAAACTCGCAATGCAAACAGAGGTACATTTTTGGACACAAACCATCGACCCAAAACACACAGAGTCACCCGAAATGAAATTTGGTCGAGACACTTGTCTTAGCCTCGACCTCGGGTCCACCGAAAATCTGAATTGCACAATTTCCATTAAAATTCGTACCGTAATCACACAAAACAATTTCTCATACATTCACACGATATTAATCAACAAAGTACCACCTCACAATATAATACATTAAATTTTTCCAAAATTCATTACATTATATAAATGGGAAAATATTATCGAGGTATTATAGACTCGTAGTCCATCATCCTCTCGGCGTTGAAAAGAATTTGACTTCGAATTATGTCTTGTATTACCATAATTTTTATTAACATAATAAGAAGGATCAACATAGGCTACCAACATTGTAATGTCTTCAATCTTTTCATGAATATAATAAGGAAACAAGTCGTGTTTGATGTAGCCAGCTTATGATATTAATATTTTCGTAAAAATCTTTTCATGCTTGAATAATAACTCAATTAATAGATTTTCATTCTTTGTCTTCGAATTGAAAGTAATGTAGGCCACAATAATGATTACCATAAATATGACTTTGAAAACACCTTTAAGAATATGTGGCCATAGAGTAATCACTTCATAATATTCCTTAGTCGAATAAGGAGACGTTTCTTGGGCCTTGGAATTTTCATTGTTTTTGAAATCTCCATGAATGAAATAAGGCAATAACCCTTGTATGATGTGGTAAGCCAATAATAGTAAGATATTCATAAACAATTTTCCATAATTGATAAATAGCTTAGGAATGTCGTGGATACCACTTTGTAATTAAATAATTTCCATAAAAATACTTGTGAGAATACCTTTGAGTATGTGGGGCCATAAAGTAATGCATTCATGGAATCTTGAGTGACACTTTCTTTGACTTGACTTGTTAGGAACCCCACAAATACTTTCCTTATGATGGCTCTTTGAATTCCATGATTTGTCATACTTAGCTTGCCATCTTTGGAAACAAAATCTTTGACTTGAAGCATTGGCCAATAGTTTTGTCTTTCCCTTTTTGCACTTGATCAAATAAGGAAAATAATACTGCAACTTATTGTTGGACAATGATGCACAAATAGGTAAGTAGTTTTTTAAATCATAAAACCACTTAATTTTTAGATTATCCTTGTTGTCATAAATTTCTTACCTAAGACTCAACTTAATATCTTCATGCAATAGCAAAGTAGACCATAAGACGCAATATGTTACCATAATCCCAAATTAGTAATCATCAAGATTCATCAATAACAACATTCTCTTTCTACCAATATGCATATTCACAAATGGGTTTACACCAAAATTTATAACTTTATTACTATAACCGAAGATCATGCCAATAATGTAAGAATCTTCGATCCATCCAACTTTCAAAATCCACGTAATCTATTAATTCAATGGCACATACCTCTTCGCTTTAAGCATATTAGTTTCAAAACGATTTTCCTTTAGTGTTCCATATTCTATAATTGAGAACGAATTTGAATGCTTGTCATGCATGTACCACTTGTCATCAAGCCTTGGTATTTCCAATAATAGATGGCTTGTTGATGTGCCCTAGGGACCGTTCACATGCTCACGAGCCAAGAAGCTCATTGCCTTTCTAACAAGTTATTATTTTGCAGGGAACAATAGTGCATTAGAGTCCATGGAGAAGCCATCACATGAAGATCAAGAAGCTCTACGCCATGTCCTCACATGGAGCCATGCAAACCCTAACAGGTTAGATCCATCTTATCCTAGCTTGGAGGAACTTTCGGGGATCGAGGCACGTGAGGTTATTTGAATGCATTCTATTAATATTCCATGTTAGAATTATTAGCCTTGGTTCTCTGGTAGCTGAACACCTATTTAGGAATTATTTTGTGAGTTTTTTTGTTCAATTCTTGATTGTAGTTTTGGATGTGCTCGGTTTGTATGTAAACCGAGCCCTCATGCCAATTTTTATGTTTCAAGGGCAAATTCATAATTTCCTTTTGTTGTATTATTAGAGAGTATTTAGTCCTCTCTAATGAAGGTTTGTACACACTTTTTGATAATTATCAAGTTCCTCTTGTGTTCTCTCTCGCGAGTGTTGAAGCCTTTTGGTTCTCCTCTCTTGCTCGATCTCACTTCTCGTTCTTGCAAGGTGTTGAGGAGAAAGATTAAAGCTACCTCTTCCAACAGTTTCCTATGGAAGTTGTGCATTGGGTGTGGAGGTAGAAGACCTTAGCAAACCCCGGTTTGGAGTGTTGCTTCCTTGAAGTAGCTGAATTAGTCGCCCCCTTGTGTTGGACGGTTAGCGGACCTATCAGTTCTTCCATTCTATTTGTGGTGCTGTTGCGTGGAAGGTATTATTGGTTATTGATCCTCTAGAGATTGCAATCAATTTTTGTTGATTTGGTATAGTTTTTGTTTGGATTGGACATCTTTTGTTGGAGCTAAATAAGGGAGGAAATCTTACGCAAATCTGTTAATTGCAATTCCAGATTTGAAGTCTAACTTGCATCATGAATAACTCCGTTTATACGCAACCATTGAAGCTACAATTTGGTAGAGACATTGTCGTGGTTGTCATTTACTGGACCTGTAATTTTGAGAGTCATTGAATCTATACAATTGAAGTTATTTTCGTTTTGTATTCATCCCCAAAATCTGTTGATGGAAACACTAATCCAAGGGTGATATTCCTTGAAGGGTAACTCTGTTATTGTAGCGAATTTGAAGCTGATTTTTGGACACATTATTCTCTGGCTTATTGATCATTGGCCCTATAAATTTGAGCTCATATGTCCATATGCAATTGGAATTGTCTCTATTGTAATTTTGGTTGTCGTGTTTTCATCCAGCCAATTGTCGATTTTTTTATTGTGGTTAACTAGTGTCTTGGACTCTTTCATCTGGTCTCAGAGCCTAGCTCTTGGTTTTACTACTATATTGTGTCTTTATTGATTGCCTATAATGAGTACAAGGAGTGGAGTAAACTACCAACGGGGTAGCAGAGCCGAACCAAACAATTCACCACCACCACTAGAGAGGGAGGTTAACCAAGCCGAGAAGAAATTGCAAGCACAACTTGATGAGATGAAAGAAGCACTTCAAAAATTTCAACATGAACATGAGGAAACCTATTATGACCATGTGAGAGAGCCTAGAACACATGGTCCTAGAAGGAGGTTGAGCACCTCTAGAGAATGAAGAGGCCGAATGGGAAGTTTTGGTGAGGAAGAAAATTTTGAAACCGAGTAGGATTTTTCTTTTAGTCCAAGAAGGAGATCTTTCAACCATAATGAGATGAGGCATGTGAAAGAAACTATTCCCCACTTTAAAGTCTCCAATAATGGTGGTGACTTCTTAGAATTGATGGAGAAGGTAGATAGAATTTTTGAATGTCTTGATTTCTCAGAAAAGACTAAACTTCAAATGGTCACACTAGAGTTGTTCGGCTATGCAATCCTTTGGTGGGAGGATACTAAGGCCCAAAGAAGGAGGGATGGATATGATGATGTTAGAAATTGGGCAACTATGAAAATGTTGATGCAAAAGCGGTTTGTGCCACCCCACTATAAGCAAGAACTTTATCTAAAACTCCAAAATTTGAGACAAGGTACATCCACTGTTGAAGAGTATTTGACCAAATTTGAGATTCTTAAAATTCGTTGCTCTAATGATGAACCTAAAGAGAAAATCATTGCTAAATTCATTAAAGGTCTCCAAAGAGACATTGGGGATCTAGTGGAACTACAACCTTTCAACACTATGGATGATGTTGTTCAACTTGCACTAAAAATAGAAATACAAAAGAAGAGGAGAATAAAGGAAACCTCAACTCGGCCATTTCAAAAGATCCATCCTACACCAAAACCGATTCCCAAGAGTGATGATAAAGTTACTCCCTTGAAGACTAATGAAGAAAAGAAAGTGTTTAACGATCAATACAAGCCACGGTCAAGAGATGTGAAATGATTCAAGTGCCTTGGTTTCGGTCATATAGTTTCTCAATGTTTGAACAAATGAGTGATGATCTTAAGAGGAGAGTCTAATGAAGTTGTTAGCGAAGATGAAGATGAAGAAGTCTCTTGTCCTATTGAAGAATCTGTGGAAGAAACTTTTTATGCTCAAGAGGGACCTTTGCTTGTGGTAATGAAAAGGTCTATGGCTATATAGAACCATGATGAGGAACTCCAAAGAGAAACTATTTTCCACACTCGGTGTCAAGTGAAAAGGAAACTTTGTTCATTGATCATAGATGGAGGAAGTTGTACAAACATTGTATCCTTGGAAGTAGTAGAGAAATTGGGGTTACAGACCACCCCCCATTTGAATCCTTACAAGCTTAATTGGTTGAATGAAAAGGATCCGATTAAGGTAACCAAACAAGTCTTGTTGGTGTTTGCTATCGGTGGTTATGAAGAGGAAGCACTTTTTGATGTGGTCCCCATGAATGCAAGCCACTTACTGTTGGGCAGGCCTTGGCAATATGATAGGAAGACAATCCATGATGGTTTCACAAACTTTTACTCTTTTAAATTTAAAGGAAAAATGGGGAACTTGGCGGCTCTTTGACCTGATCAAATCGCCCAAGATCATGAAAGCATGAGTAAGGGGAGGGTAGAGGCATCCTTAATCATATCCAAAAGAGACCTTAAGAGGGCATTGCTACAAAGAGGCTCTATAGTGTTGATGTTGTTCAAAGAAAGAGTTGAAGAATTAAGATCTCTTCCCGAACCAGTTTTAAGGGTACTTAATGAATTTGAAGATGTCTTCCCCGAAGAGTTACCTTAAGGATTGCCACCTTTGAGAAGTATTGAGCACCAAATAGATCTTGTACCGAGAGCAGCTTTACCTAATCATTCATCCTACAGACCTAATCAAGAGGAGTCAAAAGAATTACACAAATAGGTTACTGAATTACTTGAGAAGGGATATATTCATGAATTGCTTAGCCCATGCGCGACCACATACCTTATTCCAAAATTGATGATTCAAGCCGTATTGCTGAGTTGTTCTTCCGTGAAGTGGTGAGACTTCATGGTTTCCCAAGTCTATTGTGTCGGACCGGGATACGAAATTCTTTAGTGCTTTTTAGGGAAGTTCATGGAGGAAGATTGGCACTAAGCTCCTATTTAGCACCTCTTTCCATCCCCAAACGGATGGCAAGACTGAAGTTGTTAATAGGACTCTCGAAGAGCTATTAAGGAGCATCCTTAGAGGGAAGCTCAAGGATTGGGATTTGCAACTCCCTTATGTGGAGTTTGAATAAAATCGAAGCATGCACACTTCCACTTAGAAAACGCCCTTTGAAGTTGTGTATGGCTTCAATCCCTTATCTCCCTTGGACCTCATTCTAATTCGATCAAAGGAGAAGACAAATACCGAGGGAGAAGCCAAGGCCGAGGACATGAAGTCTTTGCTTGAATCGATGAGGAAATCAATTGAAAAGAAGAATGAATCTTATGCTAAGCAAGCCAATAAGGGCAGAAAGGAAGTGATCTTCAATGAAGGGGATCTTGTGTGGCTTCACCTATGCAAGGAGAGTTTTCCACACAAAAAGAAATCCAAGCTAATGCCTAGGGCCGATGGACCCTTTCGAGTGCTACAAAGGGTGAACAACAATGCCTACAAAATTGCCCTCCCTGGAGACTATGGAGTGTCGGCCACTTTCAATGTATAAGACTTGTCACCCTATATAGAAGCTGAAAATGTCCAAGAGAAATCAGAAGAAGAACTTGATTTGAGGACAAATCCTCAACTACCCCAGGAGGATGATATGCCGCAAGGTCCCTTAACTAGATCGAGAGCCCTGGAGATTTCTAATTTGTTTGCTCATTTTGCAGGGGATCAATTCTATGCTAATCTTGGAGGAGAACCAACAATAGAAGACATGGAGAAAACCTTCAATTTATTGGTTTGGAAAATGGAGGAGACAACTCAAGGTGATGTTCCTCTTGGCCCTCAAGAAAAGCACTCCCACTAAGGCCGTGTGTTCAATCCTTTTGTACATTTTATGATGATGCTTTTTTGCAGATTATCATGCTGGTGTTTTTGGAGATTTGTATGTTTTTAGAAAAGGAACTTTTGCATGAGAAATGGAGTGGTGATGCTAGAGTCCATGCACCACACAAGTTAAGCCCACTCGGCCATTGACATTGCACCTAGCTGAGTGGTGATCAACATTCACATTGCAATTTTATTTGCCATTTGTTTTCTTTTCTTTTTCCTTATTTTTTAACCCTTATGGGGACACTATATATAGTACATTTATAGCTACTAAGCAGTAGTGAACATTTGACAAAAAACTTAGTTTTTGAATAGAAACTCTTGACCTCATTTGTGAGGAACATCGGCCAAGCTTCTTGGAGTAGATCCGAGTGAGTGAGCCACCATTTCTTCAATCCTTCTTTGTTTTGGTTGAAGATCTTATTGTCCCTCCTTGCCTTGCTAACTCTAAGGTAGTAGATCCAGAGTGTAAGTGAGGTAAAACGCACATCCCAGCCCGGTTGGAGACACTCCTTGTGGAGTTCAATCAAACCAAAGGTGTAGATTGGTTCACCTTTGGCTCCTCCTGAATCTGCCTTCAATTTTTTCTCCACCATTCCTAGTACCAAAGTTACTAAAACCACTACAAAAATCACCCCCTATTCATCAGGGTTCCAAGAAAAGAAAAATCAACAGAAAAGGAGTTCGGGTTCAAAAGTTACGCACCTTTCTTTACTGAAGACTCAATTTGCCGATTCCAACCGACCTTCAAGTCGCTTTCGTTCGAGATCTCGAGTTGCAAACAAGATTTATATCTAAAATTTGGAGGGAGTAAAATAGATATATGTGAAAGTGAGTTATCCAAAAATTAGCTTCATAGGAGCTCGTGAGAGGGAAATCAACCGTCACAAACTGGAAGCAGCTGCTGGAAAGTATCATCTGCCACCTACTACGTGCATGTGAGCTACTTGCTTGTATTACTCCATTTTCATTGGACTGATTCTTGACCCCTCTAACTGCAAGGAGAAGAAATGTGGGTGCTAGGAGACCACATTTTGATGATGGGGATTATGATGATGATGAATCCGATTTTAATGCAAGAATTTCCACCAAAGATGAGTTGAATATCAAAGTGTCCATTCCTCCTTTGAAAGGGTCCAGCCAAGGTGATGAATTCATGGAATGGATTGAAAAGGTGGAGAAGATTTTTGAGTGCTATGATTATTCCGATGGAGCAAAAATTCAGCTTGTGGCACTTGAGCTTATCAGTTATGCTCACTAATGGTGGGAGAACCTTAAAGCTTAGCGGAGGAGAGATGGCATGGAAGAAGTTGAAACATGGAGGGAAATGAAAATTTTGATGAGAAAGAAATTTGTGCCACTACATTACCGCCAAGAGTTGTTTTATCAAGTGCAAAGTTTGAGACAAGGGCCATTGATGGTTGATGAGTATTTGGTCAAGTTTGAAACTTTGAAGACTCAATGTGGACTTGAAGAACCAGAGGATCAAGTCATAACGAGGTTCATTAAAGGTCTCCACCGTGATATAGGAGACATTGTGGAGTTGCAACCACTTGACACCATGGAGGGTGTTATCTAAAGGGCCATGAAGGTGGAGAGGCAAAGATTGAGAAAAGGAAAGGAGGGGGCTACCAAGTTCACCCTTCAAAGAAAGTTTACCTATCCCAAGTCCCAAACCAAGGAGAATGAGAAGATAACAAACTTCAAGGGGACAAATAACAAGGGAGTTACCATCAAAACCGTGGAGGAAAAGAAAGTGGTAGATGGAGTTCAAAGGCCGAGAGCAAGGGACATCCAATGCTTCAAATGTCTCGGACATGGTCACATTGCCTCTCAATGCCCCAATAAACGAGTTATGATTGTTAGAGAGGCCACAAATGAGTTAATTAGTGAGGATGAAGGTGAAGCATCCACCACCCTTGAAGAGGGAGAGGAAGAAGTTGGTGTGGCCGAGAGATGCTTGACATAAGAAGGACCTTTGTTGATGGTGATTTGGAAATCTCTAGTTGCTCTCACCCGTGGAGACAATGAGCAAAGGGAGAATATATTTTCTAGTAAATGCCTAATCAGAGAAAAAGTGTGCTCACTCATCATTGATGAAGGCAGTTGCACAAATGTGGCATCTCAAGAGCTTGTGGAGAAATTGAATTTGGAGACAACCATGCACCCTAATCCATACCAATTGAGTTGGCTGAATGACCATGGAGTGTTGAAGGTGCCCAAGCAGGTAAAGGTTGATTTTGCTATTGGGAGCTATGAAGATCAAGCCCTATTTGATGTGGTGCTAATGAATGCAAGCCAAATCTTGTTCAGAAGACCATGGCAATCCGATCGGAGAGCATTGCACGATAGTTACACAAATGAGTACTCACTCAAGCACCAAGGCAAGAATTTCATTTTAATGCCTCTTAGTCTAAAGCAATTGGCCAAAGATGGGGAAGCTAAGTGGGAGCAAAAGTCCAAGGCTAACTTGTTTTTATCAAAAAATGAGTTGTGGAAGAGCCTTTTTGAAGGAGGGCCGATTGTCCTCATCTTGTTCAAAGAAAGAATGGAGGAGTTAGGAGTGGTTCCTATGGAAGTTACACAACTCCTTAAAGATTTTCAAGATGTTTTCCCCGAGGAGTTACCTTCAGAACTTCCACCCTTTCGAGGGATTGAGCATAGAGTTGATCTTGAGCCGGGAGTAGTTGTTCCTAATGTCCCGCTTATAGACTGGACCCGGAGGAGGCCAAAGAACTTCAAAAATAGGTACAAGAACTTCTAGAGAAAGGGTACATTCAAGAATCAATGAGCCCTTGTGCTGTCCCTAGCTTGTTTGTACCTAAGAAAGATGGCACTATGAGAATGTACATTGATAGTAGGGCCATAAATCACATTACTATTAAGTATCGGTTTCCAATACTTCGGCTATCCGATTTCAATATGGTGTTTGAATTAGAATGTGATGCTTCGGGTTTGGGGATTGGTACTGTCCTAAAGCAAGAAGACAAGCCAATTGCCTTATTTAGTGAAAACTTGAAGAATGCCACACTCAACTACTCAACCTATGACAATGAGTTCTATGCGGTTATCCGTGCATTGGAGGTATGGCAACACTATTTGCTTCCTAAAGAGTTTGTTATCCACTCTGACCAGTAAGCTTTGAGGCACCTCAAGAGTCAAAACAAGTTGAATAGAAGACATGCAAAGTGGCAGACCAATGTGGTTGCCGATGCACTTTCTAGGAGGTGAAACCTCCTAACCGAATTGAATACAAGGATAATGGGATTTGAATGGATAAAAGGTGCATATTTGGAAGATGAAGAATTCAAGGAGATCTACGAACAATTATCTCAAGGCAAGGCCGACGGCACTTACCATCTCATGGATGGATATCTTTGTAAAAGTGGCCGGATTTGTGTGCCAAGGGGAAGCCTTTGGGAATCATTGATAAAGGAAGATCATGAGGGAGCTTTGACATGTCATTTTGGTGAAAAGAAGACATTAGAGGCTGTGAAGGAGCATTTCTTTTGGCCACCCCTTCAAAGGGATGTTCACAAAGTGGTGGACAAATGCATTAATTGCAAATAGTCCAAGAGCCGATCACTACCCCATGGACTTGATATGCCACTACCGGTTCCAAGCCATCCGTGGGTTGAGGTCATCATGGATTTTATTTTGGGGCTGCTTCGCACTAGTAGATCCAAAGATTCAATTTTTGTGGATGTGGATAGATTTTAAAAGATGCCACATTTTGTACCTTGTTCCAAATGTAATGATTCAAGCGGTATTGCCGAGTTGTTCTTTCGAGAAGTGGTGAGACTTCATGGTATTCCAAAGTCCATTGTGTCAGACCGACATATTTAATTCCTTAGTGCTTTTTGGGGAAGTTTGTGGAGGAAGATTGGCACTAAGGTCCTATTTAGTACCTATTTCCATCCCCAAACGGATGGCTAGACGGAAGTTATTAATAGGACTCTCAGAGCGCTATTAAGGAGCATCCTCAGAGGGAAGCTCAAGGATTGGGATTTGCAACTCCCTTATGTGGAGTTTGAATATAATCGAAGCATGGACACTTCCACTCAGAAAACACCCTTTGAAGTTGTGTATGGCTTCAATCCCTTAACTCCCTTGGACCTCATCCCTATTCATTCAAAGGAGATGACAAATACCGAGGGAGAAGCCAAGGCCGAGCACATCAAGTCTTTGCATGAATCGGTGACGTAGTCAATTGAAAAGAAGAATGAATCTTATGCTAAGCAAGCCAATAAGGGCAGAAAATAAGTGATCTTCAATGAAGGGGATCTTGTGTGGCTTCACCTACGCAAGGAGAGGTTTCCACACAAAAGGAAATCTAACCTAATGCCTTGAGTCGATGGACCCTTTCGAGTGCTACAAAGGGTGAACAAAAATGCCTACAAAATTGCCCTCCCCGGAGACTATGGAGTGTCGGCCACTTTCAATGTACAAGACTTGTCACCCTATATAGAAGTTGAAAATTTCCAAGAGAAATCAGAAGAAGAACTTGATTTGAGGACAAGTCCTCAACTACCCCGGGAGGAGGATATGTCCCAAGGTCCCTTGACTAGATCGAGAGCCCGGGAGATTTTAATTTGTTTGCCCATTTTACAGGGGATCAATTCTACGCAAATCTTGGAAGAGAACCAACAATTGAAGACATGGAGAAACCTTTCAATTTATTGGTTTGGAAAATGGAGACAACTCAAGGTGATGTTCCTCTCGGCCCTCAAGAAAAGCACTCCCACTAAGGCCGTACGTTCAATCCTTTTGTACATTTTATGCTGATGCTTTTTGGAGATTATCATGCTGGTGTTTTTGTATATTTGCATGGTCTTAGAAAAAGAAAATTTGCATGAGAAATGGAGTGGTGATGCTAGAGTCCATAGAACACACAAGTTAAGCCCACTCGGCCTTTCACATTGCACCTAGCCGAGTGGTGATCAACATTCACATTGCAATTTTATTTGTCCCTTGTTTTCTTTTCTTTTTCCTTATTTTGTAACCCTAATGGGGACACTATGTATAGTACTTTCATAGTTGCTAAGCAGTAGTAAACATTTTACAAAAAACCTAGTTTTTGAAGAGAAACTCTTCACCTCATTTGTGAGGAACATCGGCCAAGCTTCTTGGAGTAGATTCGAGTGAGTGAGCCACCATTTCTTCAATCCTTGTTCATTTTCGTTGAAGATCTTACTATCCATCCTTGCCATGCTGCCTCTAAGGTAGTAGATCCAGAGTGTAAGTGAGGTAAAACGCACATCCCAGCCCCGTTGGAGACACTCCTTGTGGAGTTCAATAAAACCAAAGGTGCAGATTGGTTCACCTTTGGCTCCTCCCGAATTTGCCTTCCACTATTTCTCCAACATTCCAAGCCCCAAAGTTACTAAAACAACTACCAAAATGACGCCCTATTCATCAGGGTTCCAAGGAAAGAAAAATCAATAGAAAAGGTATTCGAGTTCAGAAGTTATGCACCTTTCTTTACTGAAGACTCAATCTGCCAATTCCAACCGATCTCAGAGTAGCTTTCGTACGATATCTCGAGTTGCATATAGGCTTTTGATATGCAATTTGGAGGGAATAAAATAGATATATGTGAAAGTATTGTGTCCAAAAATCAGCTTCATAGAAGCTCGTGAGAGGGAGATCAACCATCATCAACTGGAAGCAGCTGCTGGAAAGTATCATCTACCACCTCCTACTTGCAAGTGAGATACTTGCTTGTATTACTCCATTTTCATTGGATTGATTCTTGACCTCTCTTTTGGAGGCACATCATAAGGCCACAAGGGTCAAGTCCTTGCATGAGTAAGTACAAAAATGTTTTGAGAAAAAGAATGGGGAATATGCTAGACTAGTCAACCAGGGTCATAAAGAAGTAATATTCAAAGTTGGGACTTAGTGTTGCTACATTTACGAAAAGATAGGTTCCCTAAGCAAAGAAAGTGCAAACTCCTACCAAGGGCCGATGGTCCGTTCAAGATACTAGAACGAATTAACAATAACGCCAATCGTCTAGAGCTCCCGGATGAATACGGAGTGTCTTCCACTTTCAATGTACATGATCTATCACCATACTTGGGGGAAGATGAACAAACCGTGGAGTATGTCACGAGTCAAGCCATGGATTTGAGGTCAAATCCTCAATCACCTGGGGAGGATGATGTGCCCCAAGGACCGATCACGCGCTCACGAGCCAAGAAGCTCATTGCCTTTCTAACAAGTTACTATTTTCCAGGGAACAATAGTGCATTAGAGTCCATGGAGTAGCCATCATATGAAGATCAAGAAGCTCTGCGCCATGTTCTAACGTGGAGCCATGCAAACCCTAATCGACTAGATCCATCTTATCCTGGCTTAGAGGAACTTTCAGGGATCGACGCACGCGAGGTTATTTGAATGCATTTCTATTAATATTCCATGTTAGAATTATTAGCTTTGGTTCTTTGATTGTTGAACACCTATTTGGGAATTATTTTGTGAGTTCCTTTGTTCAATTCTTGATTGTAGTTTTGGAGGTGCTCGGTTTGTATGTAAATTGAGCCCTCATGCCCAATTTTTGTTTCAAGGGCAAATTTGTAATTTCTTTTTATTATATCATTAGAGATTATTTCGTCCTCTCTCATGAAGGTTTGTAGACACTTTTTGATAATTATCAAGTTTGATCCTTGCTCTTGTGTTCTCTCTCGTGGGTGTGGAAGCCTCTCGGTTCTCCTCTCTTGTTCGTTCTTTCTTCTCAATCTTGCTAGGTCTTGAGGAGAAAGATTAAAGCTACCTCTTCTAGCATCCTCCTAGGGAAGTTGTTTGTGGGGTGTGGAGATTACAATCATTTTGTGTTGATTTGGTATAGTTTTTGTTTGGCTTGGATATCGTTTGTTGGAGCTAAACAAGGGAGGAAATCTTACCGCAAATCTGTTAATTGCGATTCCAGATTTGAAGTCCGACTTGCATCACGCATAACTCCATTTATACATGACCTTTGAAGCTAAGATTTGGTGGAGATATTTTCCTGGTTGTCATTTACTGCACCTGTAATTTTGAGAGTCATTAAATGTATGTAATTGAAGTTATCATCGTTCTTGTATTGATCCCCAGAATCTGTTGTTGGAAACCCTAATCAGAGGGTGAGATTCTTTGAAGCGTAACTCTGTTATTGTATCGAATTTGAAGCTGATTTTTGGACACGTTATTATCTGGATTATTGATCATTGGCCCTATAAATTTGAGCTCTTAAGTTTGTATGCAGTTGGAATTGTCTCTGTTGTAATTCTAGTTGATGGGTTTTCATCTAGCCAATTGTCGATTTTTGGATTGTGGTTAACTATAGTCTTGGACTCTATCACTTGTACTCATCATATCAAGCAACAAGATATTAGTAAAACTTCCGTAAGAAAATTTAGTCCAGCTTTGTTTTACCTTGATATCTTCTTTGGCACTCAACCAACTTAAACTTTCCGTCAAATCCATGGAAGGCAAAGTGTCGTCACTCTTTCCATCTTTGATTTAAGGACATACCGTTGTTTTTTTAGGCTGATTCGGATTCTGATCTCCCGAAAAAACTCGCCACTCTACTCGTTCTAGGGCTTTATAGTCAAAAAGCAATGGAGACTATTCGATTTCATTTGATTTCGTTGTCTTACGTGGGCTTTAGCAGAGCCTGACGCCATCTGGAAATAACAGATTCCTAAATATGCTGAAGCTGATGCAGAAGAAAGCCATCGAGTTACTTGTCCAGAATGTAAGTCGTGAATTTGATTCTAACAAGCCAATGGAAAACCCGACCAAGAACTCGAACTTGAGAGCAAATGATGTTGCAGAGGAAGAAGAAGAAAGGAGAAACTAGAGAGAGTGCTCAATTCAAATGCACTGCAAATTGAAGATATCTCTTACTAGCATGCAAGCCATGCTGGTGTCACGGGCAGTGATGGAGAGTCACATTTCAATCAGAAAGTAGTTTTATATTAATTTGAAGAAAAGAGTTTGGTGAATATCTACAATTTATTGCAAGATGAGCTTCAGACTGGCCTTCACGCTCTTTGTATGGTGTGGCTAAGACACCTTCCGAAGCAAATGGAAGATAGAAAACTGGTCATTATCCATGAAAAAATGTCTGTTCTCCTTCCCTCTTTTACATAGTACCTGAAACAACGTAAATTCAGCATGTTAAATCATTAAACATAATTAAGTCAATTAATTAAATCATTAAATCACGAGATAAGGATTAGAGTATAGCTTTCTTTGGTCGTGATGAACTTAAAGCGTAAGTGTTGCAATCTATAAAATTATTGAAATGGTACAAGTGGTCCGAGCACACACCTTTCTTACAGTAGTTCAACGATTCGATCTATGAGGTTAAGGGTAGTGTTGCTTATTGTTATTGTTATATGAATCTATTTTTCATCTTTAAACTATTTTTTTAATAGGTCAAATTTATTCTCTTTTTTCTCTCAATTATTAGAGCCATCTTGATTACATCTTCAAATGTGTCGTAAGTTTGTAGTTCAATCATGCTTCCAATGTCATTGTGAAGTCCTTGGATGAACCTTGATATTGTTTCATCTTTCGGCTCTTGCAAATCACATCTTGTTAATAGGGTTTTTAACTTGGCAACGTATTCTTCGACGGTGATGGAACCTTGCTTGAGGTGTTTCAATTCATAGTAGAGTTCTTGGTCGTAATGGCTAGGAATGAACCTATGACTCATGAGTCTCTTTAATAGAATCCAAGTCCGAATCTCTTTGCCTCCTTGTCTCCTCTTTGCACTAATGTTGCTCCACCATGTGCTTGCATACCTCGTGAACTTGAGTGTTACTAGTTACACCTTCCTTAGTTCTGAAAATTCATAACACTCAAATATTCTTTCCACTTGGATGGTTTCCATGTAAAGATTTCCTTTGTCTCCAAGCTTGGACACTTGGACTTTTCTTATTATTTACTCTTTATTCCGTGAGCTTTTGACATAGCCAATGATGTCAAAATTTATCAATCCAACTCATGTTAGATAGCTTATGAAATCAGCTACAATCTTTATGAAGCACTCTTATTAAAATGACATTGTTTTGGATGCCAAAAGTGTCAAATACACATCAGAGGTTAAAAGGAAGACAGTTTTTGGAAAGCCCATCAAATATTCCACAATTGTCCTTGGACTTCCACCTATGCTTGACCTTGAATCTCTTCATACTAATCTTGGAAACTTGATTAATAATAGAATGGACTTGTAGTCCATCAGGATCTTGGTATTGATGTAAGTAACATTGTAGCTTGTGAGAGGTTTTTGATGGAAGATGTTTTGAGAGGATAAGGAGATTATTATTGCTAAGTAAGATCATACTAAGGACGTGATAAAAGTGAGAAGTTTCAGGATATTAGAAAGCAATGATTTCTAAGATGTTTAAAGGTAATAAATTTAATAGTAACAAAGGTTGTGTATTAAATTTTGATTGATCATACACATATTAGCAAGCAAGTAGACAACATTATAAGAGAAAGTAAAGATTTATTAATTTTACGAACTTTAGAAGGTAGGGATTTGTTCAATATTTGAAGGAAATAGATGGTGTTATTGAGGATCGCTAGTAAATATTTTGAAGATGAATAAGGATTTTTGGCTAGATCACATCATGATTATGGATATATGAAGTAAAGATTTGGAGGATACTTGAAATCGATGATTTTGGGATTTTTTAAAGATAATAGTTTTAATATCTTTGCATGTTGTATTTAATGTGTCTTTTGAAAGGGATATTGTACTAACAAAAAATTCTTTTGGACGAATTTATAAATATTTCAGTATGTCATACAATGTAATGAATTATTTTGGTTGTTTTGTTAAAGAAATATATTACTTCATGGTTTATTAGATTAAAATAACAATTTAAGACTTCATCACCTATAGAATTGAGATAATAGTTTAAGATATCTCATGGTCTATTGAATTGATCATGGTGTAGAATATGTTGTTGATTATTGAAGGGTGCTGTTATAATCATATATAAGAAGTATGAGGGAGTGATGCATGAGCAGAAGAGGGATATAGATATATAACGTGTTGATTGTTTAAAGGCTTGATGGAGTTAATCAACAAAGAGGGTTAAAAGCTAGGCGGAGTGGTCGATCAACAATTGGAGAAAGCTGGAGGTGATCGACCGCAATCTTCTATTTTGATCATCCACAAATGTGCGGCAGCAAGAGTGTTTGATCATCAATGTGGAAAATAAGATAGAGTCGAATGATTTTGTGAGCAGCCAGTCAGCTGAAGTGAAGGTGATCAACGGGTCAACTTTAGTTTTCCTAAACTTTTCCGCAAACTCTCTTTTTGAAAGTCCATCTTTGAGAAGCAATATCTCTATGAATTTAGAAGCTTTTCCTCTTAAATTTGGAGCACGTCTTCCTTGATGAATGAAGAAAGAACCCCTTCAAGAATAATGGAAATAAACGCCACAGATTTGGAAATATGCGTGAGCGAAGTAGATTGGCTGGAAATAGCTAGTAGTGACACTTGTAACTCCCGTATGGATGTCTTCGCCAATGAAACTCCTCTTGAAAGTTGGACATCACTTCACACACTCTTCCTCAAAGAAGTAAGAGTATGGATGTTGATAAGAGAGGATACTCAACTTACAAGTAACCACAATCTTGTGATGCAACCCACACAAGGAAACTTTGGATGTAACTCACGAAAGGTTTGAAAGAGGAATCACTCCAATTTCAAAAATAAAGTAAAGGATTTTTATTTTCAATTTGACTTGCTGAATACTTACATAATGTAGTTATAAATAGATATTTACAAACTATGGAATAGTAAAGTCTAAATAAGCAAAATATCACTAAATCGACTATAGTATAAATTTGGTCGATTCTCTACTTAATGGTTACTAGGTAAATAAACTTATACATCATTTGATTGATTCTTGCTTTCTTCTTCTCCAAGATTTGATGTCATTGGCAGCTATTCCTTCTTGAATTTGGCCTCTTGGAAGGTTTCCATATATTGATTTTCATTGGTCTCCAAGTTTGGCCACTTGCGCTTTTTCACAATATTTTCTCTCTGTTCTGTGGGCTTTTAACATGGCAAACAAACTTCGATTTTAACGCTTCAGACAATTCTAGAAATCTTAGGAAGTCAGCTACAATCTTCATGAAGAATACCTTTTGATATAACGTCGTTCCAAGTACGAAAATCATCAGATACTTGTCAAACGTCAGAAATTAGGCATAATTGTGAAGTCCTTTAAATATTCTACAATTGTTCTTGAACTTTCACTTATGTTTGATCTTGAATAACACCATAATATGATTGGTAGCTTGATTGTTCATAAAGTGGATCGGTAGTCCATTAGGGAGTTTGACTCTTAATGGATAGCAATGCCAGGAACTAAGGATCAAGTAAATTTTGAGACCAAAATTTGTAAAAGAAGGGAAGATTGTAATATCTGTGATTTTTCTCATTTTTGGTATTTATATTGTTTAAGGGTGACATGGGGGGTCAAATTTGATAGATGATTGTTGGAAAATGTTAAGGTGGATTGCCAAAAGTGACAAAAAATTAAGGAGTTAAATATTTGAAAAATGTGAAGTTGAGTCGTAGATTAATTAATGGATGTCCATTGTGAAGGAGAATGATGTCTTTGAATAGATTAATTTTTGGGAGGAAATTTGTCTGCAGACTAGGACAAAGAAGCAAACAAGACCTTGGTCGTTGGATGGGATGAGCAGGTGAAGCCCATATGATGAAGACCGTAGAAGGGAATACATCTGTGGAAACAATTGAGAAAAGTGGATAAAATAATAGCCATTGGACGCACGAATGAGACAAGGATTGTTGGATCAAAAAAAGGAAGGAAAATATGGTCTTGCATGAGAAAAAGATTATGTTTTAGGAGAGAGGATGACCATTGTATTAAATGGGAGGACTAAATGTGTATCGTTAGATTAAGAAAAGATGCTTCTGTGAAAATGAAAGATACCCTCAAAAAAAGAGGAGAGGCTGTGAGGAGAGTTTTAAAAGATGTCGTTTAACTAAAGGAAATGTGGAAAGATGTTAATTGAGGAAGGCTAAACATCATCATTTTATGTTAAGTAATGCATCTGGGGTAAAATAAACTAAGACAATAACGATGACATTTGGATGAGAGGAACCAATTAAGTAGTAGGAGTTGCAAAAATGTAGATGTCCGCTAAAGCAAACACATCCATAATAAAGATGTGGTGGCTGATGAATGGTCGATTTGCTCTTAAGGAAGTGACTATTTGCTATGAATATTCTCAAAAGATGTAAACGTCGCTACCAAGGAAGCATAGACATTCACAACAAAAAAAATCATTTTGAAATTGCTTCTGGGTGATGAACGAAGTTTATAATGGATGAGGCCCTGTCATTTGGAGGCTCATGAAGGACTCTTTGCTTTTTTTTTTTAGCAATGGGGAGATCAGTACTAAATGGATGAAATGTTTTGAATTAGAAATGTTGCAGAAATAATTACAACCATTGAGAAGTGAGAACTGTCGTTAGTAAATCAAAGGAGGCGACTCCTGGAATAAAAGGAATGATTCACAAAATTGCTAAGGGTTAATATAGACGTGATGTTTCTAGAGAAACAATGCACGGTGCTAACGTGAATATGTTAAGTCTCTTAGGCCGTAAAATGCACGATGCCAAAGTTTAAGTGAATGAATGATGATGTTTTAATGAGGAATTACTCAAGGGAAGAACGAATGAGATAGTTGCCGTTGGATGAGGACAATGAATAGCTGAAATCAAGGATGGAGAAAGGCATGGAAAGAGGAGAAGTAAATACTCATGTAACACACGAATTCTTTTAATATGAACATGAGAGAAAGGAGGGTCGTTGTATTGAAAGGGTGGACAAAATGAGAACTGTTAGATTTAAGGAAATATTCTCCTGCAGAAAGGATAATTTTATTTTGGGAAGGAAAGATGTCATGCAGAACTGTTAAGTAAGAAAAACGTTGTTGTTTTGAACAAAGGGCATATGTTGAAAAGTGAAAGTCACGGAAGCATAGGCTCTGCAGTAGGAAACGTGTTCACAATGAATAGTGGAATGTGTGAAACGCTATTGTTCAAAATAAATATGCAGGGAATGTGAGGATTTGCAAAAGTGAATGCTTCCATGACAAACATTAAAGTGTTGAACATTTTCGCTTTTGAGGGATAATTTGCAAGGAAAAATAGAGTTGTAGAAGCGTAGATGGTCATGGAGTAGATGCATCTGTGAAGCAAATGTGCCACATGGCCCCGTCACTAGATCCCAAGCAAGGAGGCTGACCATTTTATATACTTCTCTTTATTACAGGGAACAAGTTGCAAGAAGCCTTTGCGGAGCCAACAAATATCAAGGAAGAAGATTATCCAAAACACTTGCTCAAATGGGAACCCAAAGCCATATTGACCAAGGAGGCTTTCAAGTGACAAATAAGTTGATGTTTTGGTCAATCCAAGGAAAGTGGTAGCATCTTTTTTATTAGCTTATATTGATGAATCTGACCATTAGATTAGTTTATGTTAATGAAACTTGATTTGGGATTGTTGTTGTATTTATTTTTTTCATTTGGACCTTCGTTTGTAAATGTCACTCAGCTTGGTTTGTTTATGATGAGGGATGTGTTTTTTTGTTTTGTTTTGTACCATTTCTTCTATAAGGCTGCCTTAATTTTTAAGGTAGTATTTATTCTTCTCTTAGGGTGGATGGAGGATAGTTTTGAATGATGTAACTTCTAGCTTTAGCAATATTCCTCTTGTGCAATAACTATCACTCAATTGGATTATTTTCCAATCGATTTGAGTTGTGTTGAGTGTTTGATTCTTTGTGAGAGTTGAGTCAATCATTTTTCTTACTTCAGCTTCTCTCTTTTGTACTTACAAGGAGAAAACCCTAGTAGAGCTATTGAAACTCATGAACCAATAGGTTGGAGTGCTCTTTCCTTTGAAAGCACCATTGTACTCGAAAAGTGTGTTTGGCACCTTTATGAACTAGCTTGCGACGATTCCATCATAAATTGTGCTATAGATTGTATTTTCCTCTGAAATTAGGATGACTTCTTCCTTACTCCTTAAGTGGATGTGTTTTCAAAAATCAAAAGCAAAGGGTTATAATTGATTGAGTTATTGTTCTACTAAGTTAACACAGAATCTGTGAAACTACACAAATCCGTTAGTTGTATCCTTTGGTGTTTCGTGTCCAATCAAAATGTGAATGGTAGATAGCCATGAATTATATGAAATGCAGTCATTTAGGTTAGAAACTAGCAAAGGAAGGTGCTCATCTCAGAAGCGTTGGTGTCCATGGTAGGCAACACCTCTGCAGGATTAAGGGATGACATCATTTGGGACTAAGGAGCTATTGTCTATGCCCCAACTAAGGGTATAAAAGGATCATTTATGAGGAGCCACACTATTTTATTGATGTTGGCGATGATGAGATTGTTCAAAGCTCTTGGAAGGAAGTAGAACCTTCAAAAGATAAGGTTAGTTATAGGAAGCATTTTTGTTATAGCTAGACAATCTTCTTACAATAAAGAGTTTAAAGTAAGTAATGATGCATGTGTATGGCCTCATGGCCTACTTCACAAGGTGCTAGGAGGGTTTGGTTTGGTCTTGCTTACTATTTTTATTGATGACTCTCGAGGATTTGATGCTTTGTTTATTTTACATTTATTGAACTGAGGAAGTGATGCTCTGTAAAGTGTGATGATAGATGTTATGTTTATTTCTAGCTTATATTGATGTCGATGATCTGTTATTTTATTGATTGAGGTAGTATTCTATTTACTATGATAGATGATGTTGAGGCTTGGTTTATAACTATTTGATGATGATGATTTTGTTTATGATGATAAATGCATTTGAGGATTTGTGTTGTTATTTGCTTAGATATTGGTCTATGTACTAATGGTCAATTATGAGGTTATGTTTGGTAGCAATATGATGATAAGTTTCATGCATGAGGCTGTATTTAAGAAAGAAAAAAGATGAATGAATTTATCTAAATGGGTACTGAGGGCAGGCTATCCCAAAAGGGTGGACCTTTGGGACATAAGCTTTGGCACAAGGGTTGCTAAGTCGTCGTGCATTTAATTGCATGACAATGGATGAAGGGCTCCTAAAAAGGGTCCAGTCTATCTCTACAAGGACTAGAGACTCTCCCAAAAGGGTAGAGAAAAGTGGTGGGTGTCCCACTGCCAAGCCTTCTCTTACTCGAAAGAGAAAGAAAAGAACAGAAAAATAAAAAAGGAAGAAAAAAGATGAATTAATGTCATGAAATGCCATGTTAACGGTCTCATTCACTACTTGCTAAATCTTAGACTTATAGATGAACCTTGCGTTGAAGGTGAGAATGATTTGGATGAAATACCACTGAGGAGTTTCAAGTTGAGGAAGCTTGAACATGATAAAAACTTGGAATTGTTGAAACTGCTTGAACATGGAATTCTATTTTGAGATTTGACAACCATTTTTTAAATGGTTTTTATGATGATGTTTCTATTTTGATTGAGTTTTCTTTTTTAAATAGTGGAATCTTATATATATTGTAAAGGACTTTAAAATTGGGTTTTACAAGGATTATGATGATTTTATAAAAGTCTTCTGCTTTAAATATTTTAATAATACATGGTTTAGTGGTTAATTTAAAATGTGTTTTTATTTCAAACAGTATATAAGTGATGGGTTTTAATTGTCGTCATAAAAAAATAGTAAGAAAATTAAGGTTTGTAAAAGGGAGCGTTACATATATGAATGTGAAATGACGAAGCAAAAGTGACCTAAGTATGATGACTTTAAAGTTGCAAAGATTAGAAGCTTTAGGGTGGATGTTGTTTAGAATTATAAAAGTTATTGGATGGTACATTCATTATGATAAATTATGCTCAAAGGTTGATTTAATGAGTAGACAAATGATAAAGGAATACTTAACTTACATTGAGTAAATTTTTTGGATCATGTTATTTCTAAGGATAGTGTTATTGTAGACCAAGCTAAAATTCAAGTAGTTTTTGATTGGCCACAACCAAAGAATATTGACAAAGTACGTAGTTTTCTTGAATTGGTAGGATACTATAAGAGATTTAATGAAGGCTTCTCAAATATTGCAATACCATTGACTGGCATCATTAGAAATAGCATCAGATTTTGGAAGTCTAAAGAGTGCGAGGAAAGTTTCCAAGATTTATAGTAAAAAATTTACTATGGCCCTAATTTTAGCACTTCTGTAAGTGAATAGTAAGGACAACATGTATTGTGATGCATCAAAGAACAAGCTGAGAGGTGTACTCATGGAAAATGGAAAAGAAATTTGCTATGCTTCCAAGTAGTTTAGAGAGTACAAACACAATTATCTAATGCATGACTTGGAGCTAGCTACAGATTTATTTGCTCTCAAATTTTGGAGGACATGTTACAAGCTTGTATGCTTGAATTACAAGTGAGTTGTAATAAAATGTTACCATTAGTGGAATTTTGCGTACAATAATAGCTATCAATCCACAATTGGTATGACAACATATAAGATGTTATATGGAAGGAAATGTAAATCTTTGCTATATTGGGATGAAGTAAGCGAAGCTAAACTAATTGACCATGAAATCATTTAGTATTGGTAGATACGATGGCTTTTATTAAGCAAAGGATGCTAACTGCCCAAAGAAAACAAAAAAGTTATGCAAATAATTGATGATGAAAATTGGAGTTTGAAGAAGGGGATCTAGCATTTTTAAAGGTTTCGCCATTTAAAGGAATCATGAGAGTTGGTAAAAATAAAAAGAAAACTTAGTTCAAGGTTTTTTGGACTTTTTCTCTATTGTAGAAAAAGTAGAGTAAGTGACTTATAAGCTTCGTTTACCATTTTTCATTGAGAGAATTCACAATGTTTTCTATGTGTCAATGTTAAGGATGTATGCTCATTATCCCTCTTAAGTGGTGGTGGTGCAATAAGATATCGAAGTCCAACCAACATTGAGTAACGAGAAAAAACCAGTGTGGATTTTTGATTTTAAGTTCAAGGAACTTTGGCATAAATGAATTCCATTGGTTGAAGTGTTAAGACAAAATCACACATCAGAGGGAAAAACTTCGGAAAGCCAACAAGAGATGGAAGTAAAGTATCCAGAGATGTTTCGTGATACAATTTTTGGGGACAAAATTTAATTAACGAAAAAGGAATGTAACGCCAAAAAAATTTTCACAAAAAATTTCATGTAAAATTTGAAATTTTGTAAATTAAATTGAATGACTAGTGTCACAATTGGAATTTACATATTTACATAATGAAGGTTATATTTTAATGAAAATATGGAATGAATATTTAATTTTATTAAGTATGTTTTGGATTGGGAAAGTTTGGTGTGGAATTTGAAAGTTAAACTGTTCACACATGAGGTGTGTCTGCAAAAGTGTTGGTGACCATGGAAGTATATATATTAGGGGTGTGCAAAACCTAACCGGTACTGAGAACCGAACCAAACCGTGAAGCCCCCTAATATATATTCGTAATGGAGGTACTGGTGTCCATGAATACTCATTTTAGGAAGAACACGTTGTCGAACATGAGTTTTGTTGGCAGAATGATGTGTTTCTATAGAAGTGTTGGTATCCGTAGCGAAAGCATTGCTGTTGCGGATGTGAGGTTAAATCTGTAAAATGAGGTTTGTCCATGAAAAGATTATGTGAAAGTGGTGGATTGTAATTGGTGGACAATGTGAGTGGATATCCAAAACAGAAGAGTTGGTGTCCGTAGATGTGAGGTGGAATCGACAAAATGAGGTTGTTTGCGGAAAGACACGTGAACATGACAGATTGTGATTGGCAGACAATGTAAGCAAATATCAGCAGCAGAAGCTTTGTTACCGGCAGATGTGAGTTGGAATTCATAAAGTGAGGTTTGCCCACAAAAATATATGTGAATGTGGTGGATGGTGATTGGTAGATAGTGTCAACAAGGCAGATATTCACAACGGGAGAGATTGAGTCAATGGCAACTATGTAGGACACATTCAGGATTCATTTGTCCACTGAATGTTTAGACAGTGAATATATTTTTGGACTCCAAATATATTTTCAGACTGCTAATTTATAAAAAGGAAGGTTGGGATGAAACTCTAATCATTCGTGCATTACGAGAAGCAAAGTCTTTTATTTTTCTCTCTAATTTTCAAGAAGAAAACAAAACGTGCTATAAAAGAAGTGAATTAAAAGTTGAACTTGTAACATCCCGTAACCTTTTTCTATATAAAAATTTTCTTTAAAATAATTGTAAAACCATTGCGTAATAAAACCAGAGTCATAAATTTCACAGCATAAGTCTTAATCATATAAAACATACAGCAAAAGTCTTTTACAAGTAAATACTATAAACCCATTGTTAAATAAACATTTAAATAACACATTAGCTTAAAAAAATTTTTTGAAATCATAAACACTTATAAGCCTTTTAAAACATTTATTCCTTTCCGTGAGTCATAACCACAGGTCAATGTCACCAACAGCACAAACGTCCACACAACAACACTCCATCAACTACGTCCATCAACAGCTTTATCCATTCATCTGCTCCTTACCTACATCAATAAGACTTAACTATGAGCCTAATGCTCAGTACGTGATATAAATGTAAAACATAGAATTCACATACAATTTCTATAATATTGCATAAGGTTTTCTATTTCGTTTTTCTTTTACTGTTCATCTTTTTTTATCGTTATTTCATTTTACTTATATGTCGGGCGTATCAAAGCGAATCATATAAACATCCGTTTACTATTTATATGCCTAGCATATCAAGCCGGACCATATAAACATCTATGTCAGGCGTATCCAACCAAACCACAGTTGTTTACTTGGTATCTGTGTTGGGCGTATCTAACCGGTCCACAGGTGTTTGCTTATCTTGATTACTGTGTCAGGCTTCTCAAATCGGTCCACAATTATTTATGTGCATTTCTTTTTCATGTACTTTATGATTTCATGTCTTAACGTTGTCGTGCACATACAATCTTATCTAACGTGTTTCTTAATCGTATCCCTAAAACGTGATCCGCCCTATCTAAGGAACTAAACTTAAATCTAATAAACATGCAAGAAAATAACATACATTTCCATACAATAACATAACTTATGCATTTAAAACAAATATCAAACAAAACCCTAAATTCCCAAGATATAGGGTCCTTTCGGATAAAGCACATGCAATAGCACGTACTTGAAATCTTTAGCTTTATGGTTTAACACTTTAAGATTCTTCACAAAAGCCTAGTTATTATCAACATGAAATAATCAATAAATATTCCCCAATAAACAACCCTAGCTCCTAATAGCTCATAATCCAACATATCTCCTTAATCCATCCTAACAACTTACCCCTATAGGGTAATACTTTAATATATTCGATAATGAAAATCCTTAATCCATTAATTATTCCGACCTTATCCTTCAATTTATTACAACCACAATATCATATGATAATAACCAATTACATGAATAACACCTTACTGCATCAATACTTTCACCAATAATAATCTATCAATTAATAAAGCCCATATCACCAAATAATAATCACTTAATCCAACAACAATGATAAACCTTAATCCAATAACTTATCATTTCTGTCTTAAGTCTATCCGTAATTTTATTGATTCAATAGTTAAAGAAAATAACTTAACTAATAAAGCTTCCTACCAACGTTTTCTCATCGGTGCTAAATCAATAAAACATGCAATAATCCTTTGTTGATATACCCATTCAAGATGATCACCAAATAGAGAATCCACGAAGGAAAATAACAATATCTGAATACCAAAATCCTCTCGGTCTTACTCCTTGCTTCATGGTTTCAATAAACCCAAACACTTCATCATGGTTTCAGACTGTCTCTCTCTCTCACTGGCTCTTCATTTCTCTCTCCAAATCATTCAGAACACTCACATACCTCACACTAACCCTCTCTAAATTTTGATAGAGTAACCTTATCATTCCTTCTCCCCACTCACGTCTCTCTCCTCTTCTATTTATAGGTAATCACTAACCAACATCAATCGTGAAGATGGAAGACCACAGGATGCGGCTTCATCAATATCCAATACTTCATTTCTACGTTCAGACACTCCATACGACATTTCCAACAATGTGCTGTCATTAACAAGTGACTCAATACTGACCAAACGCATGTAACGTCAACCTCTTATCTTCAAATGCATTCAATGCCAACACACAACCCTTAGATGTCCCAATGACTAAAAAGCCAAACCTTTCCACTTTGGACGCGTAAAACTTCATCCTTCTTAAATTCCAGACGCTCCAGATGCTCAAACGACAAAATCATTTCATCTTCAGGCAATAAAAACACTCCTGAATATTCTTCAAAATTGGCGGTCGACAGCTATTCTTCAAGACGATCGATTACCATTCATAAAATTATCCGCCAACACTTTTCTTCAAATATGCGGTCGATGACAATGGTTGATCGACCGCCTCGATCATCCGCACATTCCAAGCTACAAATTTATGTATTTCTCACCAGATCGTGCATACTCTCGTGACACATCCTAATATATATCAATATATAATTATATACTTATCCTTAATCACCTATTCTCACTTCTCTAATAACCAAACCTCATTATAAACCAAATATTTCACCATTCCTTATTCACTTTATCCTTCATTAAATCCAATATTTCCTAAAATATACTTTCAATCAACCTTATAATTTCTAAACGTGTCCAAATATATTTTCTCTTAATATTCCCACTAACCATCAATCCATTTGATATCGTCCAATATAACATTAAGTTTCACTAAAGAATTCTCCAATTGACTTCAATCCTTCTCTTAATCTAACAATGAACATAATGAGGTATCATAATTCACTTATTCCAAATACATTTCTCTTGACCAATATCTTTACTTGTCCAACATAGCTCTTAATATCCCAAAATTATCACTTAAGTTATGCTTTCAGCTTAACGAAGATTTGGGATATTATAGACCTGAAGTAAGAAATAACCATTCTAAGGGATTTAAGTTGTGTTAAAGCTCTGAGGTAAGTGATGTTTGCATTTGTTTGGCCTTTGACCTACATCATAAAGGGCTACAGTAGTTGCTTCTCTTGTTTTCTAATGCATTGTTTGTGAAACATTGATCGAAGATATGTTACTGTGATATTAGATGTTGATCAAGGATGTATTGTTTGTTTGTTACCTTTATTTCATTTACTAGAATATATAGGATGATAGAGTGACTTAAGAACTTTTGAGACGTATTGCTATTTTTTTTTGCATGTGATATTTGACGGGTTTGGTATTAGCATGTTATGTTTTGCATGATATGATCACATGTGCATCTCTTGTATCATGAAAAACATTTTCACTAAGAAAGACAAAAGACTGAAATATTGAATAAAAGTAAATAGTCGCTAGTGGGGCGGGGTCAAGCAGATTATTCCGTATGAGGTGGTGCAAAGAAGCCACTCTCCACTAGAATAAATAACCTCCAATGATTGGACTACAAAGTGAAAGAAAAGAAAGAAAGACTAAAAACAAAAAATACATGCTTTTACGAATTGCATTTCATGCTCATGACATATAAGCATCTCTTACTGAGCTTTCGACTCATAGATGAACTTTGTAATATTGGTGAAGATACTTTTGATAATACACTTGATGAAGGAAATATATGAATTATACAGGTGAAGGAACACTCACATGGGCGAGGTTGCGGCATTGTTGGAGTGATGTTGACCTATGGGTGAAGGCTAAAGAAAGATGATTTATTTTAAGGGTTTTTTAATAAGTTAATTATCAAATATTTATTTATGTGACAAAAAGATTGACTTTATTTTAATATATTTTATGAAGTATTTTATTTTGTTAACGGTTTGGTATTGAAAACTATTTACACTTGTTTATGTTGAATTTGGATTAAGGGTGATTCTGTTGGATTTCTAAACTGTTTTATTGAAGATGATCTTCCATTGTTTCTTTTATTTTTGGATTTCGACTTAGCTGTTACAAAAAGACTTCCGTTGTTGTGTTATTTTCAAAGATTCAAATTGTTTTTTTTTTAAAAGGCAAGAAAAAAGATTTACGCATCAAGATGTTACAATGATTTCTTTACTGATTGATCACATTTAAGGTGTTATCAGATGCTAAGAAGCTTTGATCAAAATCAACTCAGGGCCTAGACTATCACAATTGTATTCTGGTCTACCTTATGGTCTACAACTGTTGAGGTCTAGTCTACTCAAATTAATGTTTCAAAAATGTGTGCAGTGGGTTTAGGCAATCATGGGGCTTCTCTGGTCTACCACACTCATCTTTCACAAATCGGCTCATTTGATTGCCATTTGACCATTCAAACAGGGCTCACAAGGTTGGGTGAGTACAAACTAGCTCTAGGCGACTGTGAACAAGTATTTTTAACTGTGACAATTGAATGACCATTTGAGTTTGAGTGCTAGAAACTTAACTCACACATTAGAAACTTTGAATATCTAATATCAAGGTATTTCCAAAGAAAAAAATCATCTTACTTAGTAAAAAATTTTTGACTTAAACCTTTAATCATCAAAATAAATGAGCTTAAGTTCTATTAAGTTAACAATCTCGCCCATTTTGATGAGGAAAAATTTTATTAATTCTTAAATATTTTTTTATTAAATTCTACCATTTAATATATGCAATCTCCCCTTCATTCTATGCACAAGAAGAAATACAATCCAAATATTCAACTAAGCTTTATCCAAGCACAACAGAAGAACAATCCAAGGGATAATCACAACACATAAGCCAAAAAAAAAGTCAACCACCATAGAAAGTTAAGCATGCCCAATATCATGATAATATAGTGAAAATTATGGAAATGCAAAATAAAGCTAGAAAAGCATCAAAACAAAAGTGAATATAGTAGCAAAAAAAAACACTAAAAGGTTTCTAAAGCTAATCCAATTCTTCTATTGGAGGATTGACATCAGATGAAAATGGAGAAAAGCGAGGATCGAATGGTGGACCATGGCTAGGTTTTCTTGATTCAAAGGAGAAGGTGTTGTTCTAACAAGTATATGATAATCCATCGAGGCGATTTTCAATGGCATCAAATCAAGTACATGCCTCTAAATAAAAACTTAGGAGAGAAGCACACTGATCATCCAGTTTCTCATCAACCCTTCATAAGTGAGCTTATATGTCCATCATAAAACTTGAGAAATATGCAACCAATAAGTCTAACTTTTCTCCATTGTCAGATAATTCTCCTTCTAGATATGATCGAGTAGAAAATGTAACTCATTTTTTAAATATGTATCTTTTACCAAAATATGAATTGATAAAATCTTTGTGTCATTGAAAATCCACAAATATATAAAATCCACTAAAACAATTCGTAGCATAAAATCCCAAATATTAAGTTCTTACACAGTCAATAAAAACATGATTATTAAAACATGAAATCAAACCTGATGGACCACCTTATGGGGAAAGGGAAAACTCTTGATGCAAACATTTAATAAGGAAAGAATTGACCTGAAATTGTAGAATGTGTAGCTTGGAAAATTTGTGTTCTTTTAACATGAAATTTGAACCACACCTTACTTTGTAAGTGAAAATGAAGATCTCCTAAAATCACAAGAAAAATCATTTGGGAGAAGAAATTACGGTTAAAAGGGTGCAAGTTGGTCCGAGTACGCACCTCAGTTGTAATATCCCAAGGAAAACATGGAATTAAGGAAAATTAAGTGCGATTTTATAGGAATTTATTTGTTAAAAAGTTGGAATATTTTAATTATCATGGTTTAGAAATGAAGGAAGGATGGTCGTTGCTAAAGGAAGCAGGATGTGAATATCTGGAGTGAATAGTGTGTGTAAATATAAGTGTCTACAACTGGTTGAATTGAGGGAAATAAGTAAAGGAGAATGTGGTCATTTAGGTAATAAACTCGGAAGAAAAGCTAGTTGTGGGGGGGAATTATGAGGATGAATGATGAAGATTAATAGGATAAGATAGCAGATGAAAGAGGAGTCGTTGTGTAACAACCCGATCCTAAATCTCTTTATTAAACGATATAATCAAACTTTGGAGATAAAATTTCATGATACAACTCATCTTTATGTACGTTAACTGGTGACTTGTGACTTCGTGGAAATTAATTCGGATGAAAATCTAGTTGAAAATGTGAAGGACACGAAATTTTTGTCTTTTAAGACGACTCCGAATGATTTCGGACGAGGCAGACATTGTACATTTGAATTTGTTCGAATTCTGGACAAATTTGGATGACACGGATGACATCTCGGACGAGGCAGACGTTATGCATTTGAATCTATCTGAATTTTGGATGAATTCGGACGATGTAGACGACATCTTGGACGTCACTTCGGCATCCAAAATTTGAATTCAGCGGTACAAACAGAATTCGGATGCATCATCTCGTCCAAATTCTCCCCGTACAAGGACAAAACTGATTTAAAATCAGATGGAAAATGACGTTCATCCAATTAAAACACGATCTCTCTACACAAAATCACATGTAATGGCCAACCAACAGGGATTTGTTCCCTATTCCTCCTGCCTCTCATACGGGTTGTCCCAGGTGAGTCTTTACTTAGTCCCAATCTTCCTTCATCTTCTTAATCTTCATTTCTCCTGGGGACGTTCTGTTGGAGTGAGAAGGCATAGGAGGGCTGCTGTCCGTGAGGAGGCTTAACTAGAAGGGTAAGGATTTGGGTAGTCGTTGGCTTGAGGAAGCCCTACCCACAAGTATATTGTGTTGACTGTGATTCTAAGCTTTGTAATCGTTCCTGTCATTGTGTGAATGCCTTGTTCTGCTGTAGATTTTAGTTATTCTTAGGCCAAATTGTTGGTTGTCCTTGTGTTGCCTCTGATTACTCAAATTGTTAGTGTGTTGGGTGCTAAGTAGAGTTCCTTGTAGTTATATTTTGTGATAAGAACTGTTAAAGCTTAATGGTTGCTATGAAGAAATGAACCGAACAACTATGTAGAGATGGACAGAATTAGAAATGGGTATTTCTGCGGTTTCGTTTTGGTATATGCCTCTGTAGCTTTCATTATACTGCATGTCGTCTTACTCTTATTAATTTTGTAGTAGAGCCATGACTTACTGTTCCCCTCCTCCATTAAATGTCTCTGTTGTTATCCATAATAGAAGCATGAATGCGTTGTTCCGTCCTCGATATGCTTACCATTTCGGTTATCATTTCTTGAAGCATGACTCGGTCTTCGTTTCACTGCTGTATTTATACGTATATATTGTTATTTGTGATTCATTATTGTCGTAGTTGATTTAAACCATGTTTAGATGTTCATGTATGTTAGATGTTCATACTCCTTGCCAATTCGTTTGATCCATGAAAAGCATATTTTCTTACTCGTTCGATTTATTATTCATTGTAGTAATTGCCTAACAAAAGCATGTTTAGTCTCCGTTACTGCTGTTCCTATTCAGTCATTAAAAGCACGTTTTATATCCCTTTTCTTTTACGGATTTGAGGTATGGTATCTATCATTATCGAAAGTGTGTTTCGCTGTTTAAATTCATAATACATCGCTGCCTTTATTCATTGCGAAATATGATCGATAAATACAAGTTCACTTTTCTGATGTAGATAATCGATAATATGCTCATCCGTTATTCTGTCTTCCAATATTCGCTGTTGTAAATGTTTGTTAGATTTCAATGTTTGCTGCTTTGCCTAACATTTTACTATTGCTCATTCTTATTTAAGAAGCATGATTCATCATTTTAATTCAATGGTATTCGTTGCTATACTTCAGCATGTTCTTGCTGTTCTGGTCTCAATATATATATGGTGTTGTTTCAGTCAGAATAAACGCATGAGTGATATCGTAAAGTTCACTGCTCTATTTCTTTTAGCATTTCGCTGATTTAATGGTCGATTTAAAAGCATGAACTACATTTATTTGCTACCATTTATCATTATTTAAGAAGCATGCCTCGTCGTTATTATGCGTCGCTACTCTTTCCGATGGTTCATTTGCTTTCATGAGTTTAATAAGCATGTTTAGTTGTTTAAATTTGACGTAATTCGCTGCTAGATTTAATCATTTTATAAGCATGTTTCACCGCTCATTTGAATCCTAATAGTGCTGTAATTATAACCGTTTGACAAGCATATTTCGCGGTCTTGTGCCTATTAGCTGTTATGTATGTTTCTATGTTTTATTCAATTTTATTCGCTGTTGTATTTGATCAATGAATGAAAGTCTGCCGTTCTGTTTTGTTATACATCCCAGCCGTTTTAGATTTATATTCGTAAATTGCACGCGTCGAATCTTTCCGCGAGAATTTACTATTTATTTCCTCCCTAAGAAGCATGTTTCCTTCGCTTTTATTTTCGAAGTTGTATGCTGTTGATTTCCGCCATTCCTTAACTATGGTTAAGCCTTGTGTGTCTGGATGATTGGGCTTAGTTAATTTCAATTTAATTGTTGGTATGATATCATGGCATTCTATACCTTGTTTTCCGTACGTGTTATGTTATGTTATTGTAGATTCTTTAAAGTATCATTTTCTTGATAGCTCTATATATGTGCTAGGCAAGGTAGAAGTGTCCTCATGCATGTACGATAATAGACACAACTAGGGGTTCCAATTTGGGATGGTACCCATACGCCTTGAGTGAGGAAAAGACGTTAAAGAAGACAAAGAGGAATGAAGGGAGTTGGGAGATTGGGGGGTGGGGGGGGGGGTGGCGGCTAAGTACGTATTAGTTAGGTAGACAGGAATTAAAAATGACGTTACCTTTCCCTTGTCGGGATTGTGAGACTGTCTACCCTAGGTAACTAAAGCTGACAAAGATCTACTCTCCAACCACAGATTCTTCCAATCTGTAGGTCGATGCACGAGTAACAAACGAAATACATAAGAAAAAATTGATCTGGATGGTCCCCATTCCAAAATAAACTAAAGAGAGTCATAAGCATTTGTATTCCCCATTTCCTTACTGAGCGAAAGCTCACATCCTTACTTGTAGTGTAGGTAACGAGGTGATTCTTCCAAGAGTAGAGGAGGCCACTCCTGTGGGGCCTGTGGTAGATCCAATGGAGACGCCAACGGAGTAGTAGTACGACACTAAGTGATGAAGAGGAAGAAACTTTTGTAAGGGCTAATGTCAAAACTTATTTTGTAAACGTTAATTTTCCTTTTACCCTTATTGAATGTTATCTGGGTTAGTACATGGATTTATCTTTGGAAACTCAAACGTTTAAAGGTAAATTATCCCTTTATCTGATGCTTTAAATTTTGTTTTCCCTAAAATGGTTGGTCATAGTTTTCCTTGACAAACGACAATTTTTGAATGTTGGCTTTCTGTTTAGTTATGCTTCTGTAACTTTTATAAATGAACTTTTTCATATATAGAGTTTATTTTGAAAGCTTAACCTTGGGTTCAAACTAATATTTTAGGTGATTCTTTAACTTCGTTTTCCACAACTTTAAGAATGAATCTTTATCTCGCTTCCGCAAAAATCTTGAATGAATGATAAAATGAGCTTTTGGTAATGATTGGATTTTGGTACACTAATAACCCTTTTATGAAATGATTCATTTTAAAAGAAAAATTTTGACTTCGGAATTTGTTTAAATGAATATTAACGTACTCTTAAAAACGGTTAAGAATGTGGGTCGTTACAATTGGTATCAGAGCAGTACTACTACTCAAACGTCTCGCCACGGATAACCCAGACTTGACGGGTAATGTCCTCCAACTGTAAGTTTTTCCATTATGTTTTAGATTGCCTATGTAGATTAATTGCACGATAGTGTTGGAAATGTATAGAACTGTAGTAAGTTTTTCCTCTTATGTTATTGAAATGTTTATTTAAATTTAACTACAACGTAGCGTAGAAGTATATAGAACTGTGACTAATAAAGATGTTTCCCTTAATAATTTTTCCCTTAACTTATTCATTTCCGATATAACGTGGGTACTTAGGAGATTAAAAATGGCTAGGAGAGGAGGAGGACGCATGCCTGGTTTAGGAGCTGTGCGCCAGGCACCTGATCGGGACGAGGGCCCGGTTAGGATGAGACTCTGGAGCATCTGGCAGCAATCATAGAGTAGTAGGCATGGTAGATGGAGAGGAAAAACCAATATATGGAGCAGCAATCTCATTACATGGAGAGGTTCATGGGTCAGAACCATGGAAACGGTAATGGGAACTACCGTGATATGCAGTTACAGCCAATCCTGAGGGGGGCCGGATGGGAAAGGTTCCAAAAGCTCAAGCAGCCCTATTCCAATGGCGACGTATATGATATTTCTGGGGCAGAAGAGTGGATCCGCTCCATGGAGTACAAGTTTTCCTACGCTGAGATGAGTGAGGCGGAGAAGGTTAAGTGTGTGGCCTATTATTTGAGCCATGGAGCCCGATTCTGGTGGGATACAGTCAAAGCCTCCTGAGATGTAGCAGTCCTCACTTGGAATGAATTTAAAGGGCTATTCAATGATAAGTACTTCAATCATATGGTCCGTATCCAGAAGGAGACAGAGTTTATGCTCATACGACAGTTGGGGATCGTTGCGGACTATGCACAATAGTTTGAGGCCCTATCACATTACGCTCCACATCTAGTGGCGGTCGAGAAGCGTATGGTTCAACACTTCGTATGCAGATTGAGGACTGATATATAGGAGGCAGTTATCGGGGCTGGCACTGAGGATGTCTCATATTTAAAGATGTTGTCCAGGGCTTTAGCCGTTGAGGGAGTCAAATTTGTGGCAGCCAGACAGACAGAGGCTAGCCAAAAGGCTTGGAGGGCCAATCCCGCCCAGCAGCCAAGGGGTGGCCCCTCCGCAAATCAGGGTACAAAACGCCCAGTTGAGACTAAGACACAACAAAGGCCTGACAAGAAGCCAATGATACGAGCTTCCCACAATCCTTCACAGAATGTTTGGCCGATGTGCAAAAAAATACATCTCGGTGAATGTTTAGTTGGCACAGAGAAGTGTTTCATGTGCGGCAAGCCCGGTCACATTGCCCAACAGTGTTCAGCGAGACCGATGGGATAGGGCGGAGCAGCCCCACGAGTTTTTGCTATGTATGGGACCGAGGAGGATGACTAGCTGGCGGTTGTGGCAGGTACGCCTTATTTAATTGACAAAATTTTAGGTGTAATTATATTCAATGTTCCCTTAGACAAGTAGGAATTTTTACCTTAGAATAAATGACTTACTAAATCCCCACAGGAAGATTCCATATAAGAGAATGTGCAGCTTATGTCCTATTTGATTCGGGTGCTACGCACTCATTTATCTCCATTAAATTTTGCAAACAAGCAAACTACTTCTTCGGGAGCACGAATTATACACACCGCGTCGTACTGGCTTCTGGCGACCAACTGCTTTCTGATGGGATGCTCAAAGATTATGTAGTAGATATCAATGGCCGTTTATTTCAGGCTAACCTAATTATCATGGATTTAAAAGGTAACGACGTCATAGTTGGGATGGATTGGCTGTCAGCGCACCATGCAACCATCGACTGCAAGAAGAAAGAGGTTTACTTTTATCCTCTGGGTGGTGAGCGGCACACCTTTCGTGGGACTAAAGAGAAGGGGAAATTTTCTATCATCTCGGCACTCAAAGCAGATAAGTTACTAAGAAATGGGTGCAATGGATTTCTGATCAATGTCATTGACACAACGACAGTCACTGGGGTCAAAATGGAGGATGTTGCTGTAGTGCGTGAATTCCCAAATGTCTTTCTTGACGATCTTCCTGGTTTGCCCCCTGACTGAGAGATCAAATTCGAGATCAATTTGCTGCCTGGTTCAGACCCTATTTCTAAGGCCGAGAGCTGTTAGACGAAAAGGGAAATTAAAGTGGAGAAGCAGCTGGCCTTGGGTGCTCGGGTGATCCTGTCCTGTATTACAAGGTAACAAAGGTGATGCGTTCCATTTCTTTTATTGCTTGTTGGAGATTTCTGGAATTCGATGCTTCTTTGTTTGGGTTTGATTATGCTTTTTGATTACCGATTGATAGATATTGTTGACTTGTCTCTGCTCTTAGTTTGCTTACTACTTGGTATACAATTGGAATTTGTTGGAATGATGTTGTCCCTTGGTTTTAGTTCTGCCCGAGAGTCCTGTTGGGAGTTAGTGCTTTATTGATGAATTTTGGTTCTATCTTTGGATTTTGTTTTCTAGATACTGAATTTAATCGGTTACTTGGAGCTGAAGAGTAAGGTCATTCTTGATGGATTATTCCTTGGTTAAACTATATAATTGGTGTGCATGTGGAAAGGTTAGATAATGCTCCCTGTTGGTCACTGTTCCTTGGTTCTAGGAAGAATATTAATGAGATAATTATAAAAGATAAGAAATTATGTTCTCCATTATGTTTGCAGCTTATCGGATTTATTGAATGTTAAGTTCAGCTAATACACTATTGATTTCGAATCTGTTAGTTCACATGTTGTTTACGCTAGACAAAGGAAGGTTCATTGTTTTGATCATAGGAGTTGCTCTCTCACCATAAATATAAGAATGTGATAGTTAATTAAATCAAGGTTATTCTTTTATTGGTTATGGTATCGATGAGCATGAATGGATGGAAATCGTTAGTGATTAGTTGGAATTCTACTATGAGAATTGGTTGTGTCGAGCTCCTAGCGAGTAATGAACTAAGGAAATGAGGTTAGTAGTCCGTCATTACTAATGAATGTTATCTAACGACTTTGAAGGTCTTAAAGGAAAAGGAATAAAGTGCAGCAACACTACGGACGCAGGTAAGTTGATACTTAGTCAGCTTTGGTCTTCGGACCCTACATCACAAGAATTAGGGTTGTATGCTGCGTGTTTACTGCTTTCATAGAATATTTAGGTTGTTTACTGCTTTACTACAAATTGACCTTATTCTATATATTATGCTATTATTCCTAGATGTTTATTAGATTTAGGTTCTTTTAATGATATGTTTCGTAGACAAGCATGTTTAGAGATTATTAGAAAGATGTAATAGAATTGTATGCATTCACAAGCATCATGGTTTTCAAAAGATATGAAAATGGTTTTCATGGATGGTTTTAAAGAGGAAAACGAAAAGAGGTGGAATGAATGCTCATACATAATACATGAACTGCGTTCTCAAGGACTGATCACCCGAGCCAACAACCATCACTTAGTTGTCGGAATATTCTTCGTGTCATTGAATAAACGTAAATAGGCGTGTAGGGGTTTGAGAGATCTGATGACTATCCATCGATTGGTACACTATATGATGTATCCCCTCATCGGGGTGACGGTTAACCACGTGGACTCTAGTGTTCATCATTTCTCTTGTAAAGAAATCCCCAACGTCTTCAACAAAAAGTGAATGGTGACGGTCATGCTAGCGAGGCCATATGATCTAACCCTATGTAGGGGTGACAGATAGCTACATGACTATATGATGTATCCATTCCCTCGGTATATGGAATGGATGAGCGATATCGTGACTGTCTATCAGTGGGGACACTATATGATGTATACCCTCATCGGGGTGACGGTAAACCACATGGACTCTAGTGTTCATCATTTCTCTTGTACGAAAATCCCCAATGCCTTCAACAAAAAGAGAATGGTGACAGTCATGGTAGTAAGGCCATATAATGTATCCCCATGTAGGGGTGACAGATAGCTACATGACTATATGATGTATCCATTCCCTCGGTATATGGAACAGATGACAGATTTGGTGACTGTCCATCGGTGGGGACACTACATGGTGTATCCCCTCATCAGGGGTGACGGTTAACCAAATGGACTCGAGTGTTCATCATTTCTCTTGTACGGAAATCCCCAATGTCTTCAACAAAAAGAGAACATGATACGCCGCAAGGATCCTTGACTAGATCGAGAGCCTGGGAGATTTCTAATTTGTTTGCTCATTTTGCAGGGGATCAATTCTATGCTAATCATGAAGGAGAACCAACAATTGAAGACATGGAGAAACCCTTCAATTTATTGGTTTGGACACATGGAGGAGATATCTCAAGTGATTCTCCTCTCGGCCCTCAAGAAAAGCACTCCCACTAAGGCCGTGTGTTTCAATCCTTTTTTGTACATTTTATGCTAATGCTTTTTGGAGATTATCATGCTGGTGTTTTTTGTAGATTTGCATGGTTTTAGAAAAGGAACTTTTGCATGAGAAATGGAGTGGCGATGCTAGAATCCATGGATCACACAAGCCAAGTCTACTCGGCCATCCACCTAGCCGATTGGTTACCCTTTTTTCAACATTGCCATTTTATTTTATTATTGTTTCTTTTCTTTTCCTTATTTTTGTCACTCTAACGGGAGCACTATATATATTACATGTTAGCTACTGAGAAAGTAGTGAACATTTTGACAAAAACCCTAACTTTGAAGAGAGACTCTTCACCTCTTTGTGAGGAATAAATCGGCCAAGCTTCTTGGAGTAGATCCGAGTGAGTGAGAAACCATTTCTTCAATCCTTGTTCGTTTTGGTTGAAGATCTTATTGTCCCTCTGATGTGATCCAGGGTCCAATGACTCGTGCCAGAGCCAAAAGACTTATTTCATCCTTAACTCATTCTTATTTTGCAGGTAATACTAAACTATGGAGTTTTAAGGAGGAAGCCACTCATGAAGACCAAGAGAGACCATTTCATGTTGTCACTTAGATCGGCTCATCACCAACGGACTAGCATATTTGTTTATGACCTTGAGTCATTTTGAGGTTACGTTTGGTCTACAAATTAGTCCTTAGTTTTTTGCAATTTTTATATTCAAAACACTTATTACTCCCAACCTTGATGTGTTGAATTTTATTTTGGTTGGATTTGAGTTTTAGTGAGCTATTTTTGAGAGGTGCGCGGTTTGCATGTAAACCGCGGCCTCATGCCTAATTTTTGGCTTGATAAGGGCATTTTAGTCTTTATCCTTATTGTAAAAACTTTAGGGTTTATAACCCTTTTTGCTGCAATGGAACATCACTTTTAGATTTTGAAAACAAAACCCCCCCCTTTGTTGAAGAGAGAGAATCGCGGATTTCACCTCCCTTGGCCACCCTTTGATAGCCCAAACTTGCCGCTCTTGGTTGCTTCTTGAGCAAGTTGGAAGGGTTACTATCTCTCACTTTTTTCGAGTGTTTGTAGTGTGGAGATAGGAGAAGCAACAAACCCTTTGGAGAAAACTCAATCATCAATTGAGCCAAGAAATCCGTCCCTCTCACGGTAGGAGGCAAAAACGGAACTCGAGGGTTTTCTTTTATTTGACGATCAAAGAAGATGTTTTTTCTGGACTTCTTCATTCTGATCCTTTTTAATCTAGTTGCCATTGATCTATGTTGGAAGAATAAATTCCTTGCTCTTGTTGATTTGGAGTTTTTATTGGATTTCTTTCTTGGCCGCAAATCTGTTTCTGTCCAGTTCTGCTGGGTGAATTCGGTTGGGGCTTTGATTTGAAGCCCGTGCGTTGGTTGTATCAATTTAATTTCTTCTGAAGAATTGTTCTATAATGAGCTAAGTTACTGAATGCAAATTTTGGTGTTCATTGGTGGTGTATAAATCGAGTTGTTTACGTTTGAATTTGGGTTGTCGGATCTAAACTATTACCGCCCAGGATTTTGAGTTGTGTTGATTCGTTTGTAACTGGAGTTTCAGAATGGATTTTAAACTAAAATTTCTACACGAGCTGACTGGTTGAGTTAATTTGGTGCCTACAAATATTCAACTAAAGTTCACGTATAGTTTGGGATATATATTTGTTTCATTGTTACTGCCTCAGAATATTTAACAGATTGGCAGCCGATTTTCTATATTGTGCTCCCAATCATCCTTGGAGCACATCATTTGGTATAAGAGCCGTATTGCATGTTTTCTTGCTATCATTATTGGAGATATTAGTTGTCATTATGAGTATGAGAAGTGGAGCTCAGTATCATGGTTATAACGATACGAGAACCAACCCAGGTGCACCAACTGAGGGGAGGCATGAACAAGCCAAGACTAGTTTGCATGGGAGGTTAGATGATTTGTTTGAAATGATCCAAAAGCTTCAACAAAAATTGGAAGCTTCCGAAAATGATCAAGTTCTTGGTCCTAGAACTCCGAGCCCTAGATGAGGGCTTAGCAATTCACTTGATTCTCGGGGTCATGTTGTTAGTGATTTTGGTAAGGAGTGGGAGGACACCGATGACAGTGATGCATCTATTCCGAGGAGACAACTGAACAGTAAACATGATATGAGACATGTTAAGGTCTCTATTCCTCAGTTCAAGGGCTCTAGTAATGGTGGGGATTTTCTGGAATGGGTTGAAAAGGTGGACCGGATTTTCGATTGTTATGATTATTCTGAAAAGACGAAGTTGCAAATGGTTACATTGGAGTTCTCCAGATATGCTAGTATTTTGTGGGAAAACCTTAAAGCATAAAGAAGAAAAATGGGGGAAGTTGAAATCCGAAGTTGGGAAGCCTTGAGGGACCTCATGAGGGGGCGATTTGTTCCTCCCCATTACAAGCAAGAATTATTCCTCCAACTACAAAACCTTAAGCAAGGTTCATTATCAATTGATGATTATTTGACCGAATTTGAAATTTTAAGGATACGATGCAAAGTGGAAGAACCTATGGAACAAACCGTAGCCCGTTTCATTAGAGGATTGCAAAAGGAGATTAGTGATGTGGTGGAGTTACAAACTTATAATACTCTTGACGAAGTTGTTCAATTGGTGTTGAGAGTGGAGAGACAAAGAAAGAGGAGGATAAAAGAAAGTGTAACTCGTCCTTTCCAAAAGGGCAACAACCCTCCAAAAACGACTCCAAAGTGGGATGGAAAATTTATTATCGTGAAGCCTAGTGAAGAAAAGAAAAGTTTTTGGTGATACAAGCAAGCTGAGATCTAGAGACGTCAAGTGTTTTAAGTGTTTGGGTTTCGGCCACATAGCTTCTCAATGCCCGAATGCAAAGGTGATGATTTTAGAGGCAGAAACCAATGAGATAAATAGTGAAGATGAGGTTGAGGAATTTGTTGTTGACAAAGGGGAAGATGAAGAAGAAACTTTTTATGCTCCGGAAGGACCTCTTCTTGTTGTTTTGAAACGTTCTATGGCAATCTCAAGAAGTGTTCATTCGCCCAAGATCGCGTTTATTTCTTGGGATTCATTATTACTAAGGATTGTATGGAAGTGGATGAAAGTAAAATAGAAGCTATTCAAAGCTGGCCGATTCCAAAAAGTGTCTCCGAGGTGCGTAGTTTTCATGGTTTAGCTTCTTTTTATCGTCAGTTTATTAAAGATTTCAGTTCTGTCATGGCACCTATTACGGATTGTACAAAGAAAGGAAGGGAGTTCCATTGGTCCTCAACTTGCTAGACTAGTTTCGAGGCCATCAAAGAAAAACTATGCAATGCCCCTCTTCTATCGCTTCCTGATTTTGCTAAAGTCTTCGAGATTGAATGTGATGCTTCTAGATTGGGAGTTAGAGCCATACTAATGCAAGAAGGAAAACCCATCGCTTATTTTAGTGAGAAGTTGAAAGGTGCTGCCCTAAATTATTACACTTATGATGAGGAGTTCTTCGCAGAAATACGAGCCTTGGAAGTATGGTAGCACTATTTGTTGTCCAAAGAATTCATTATTCATTCAGATCATCAAGCCCTGAAACACATCCGAAGTCAAGGCAAACTTAACAGACGTCATGGAAAGTGGGTGGAGTTTCTGGAACGATATCCATATGTCATTAAATATAAGAAAGGGGAAACGAACCAAGTAGCCGATGCTCTTTCCAGGAGGTTTGTTCTAATGACCGAATTAAATGCAAGACTCTTTGGTCTTAATTGGATCAAAGAGTTGTATCCCAATGATATGGACTTTGGCGGTATTTATCAAAGTTGTGTGAGTAAAGTGGAATTTCCTTACTCTGTTGAGAATGAATTTCTCTTTAAGGGAGGAAAGCTATGTATTCCTATTTGCAGTCTACGTGAAGCACTAATTTTGGAGGCTCATTGTGGTGGCTTGGCTAGTCATTTTGGTAATAAAAAGACTATAGAGGCGATTCAGGAGCATTTTCATTGGCCACACTTATGACGTGATGTGCAGAAGATTTTGGAGCGGTGCATTATATGTAAGAAGGCCAAGAGTCATATTCTTCCGCACGGCTTATATTTACCATTACTTGTGGCCACTCACCCTTGGGTGGAACTTAGCATTGATTTTATATTGGGCATTCCAAGAACTCCTAGGGCCAAGGATTCTAAAAATGGTGGTTGTGGATAGTTTCTCTAAAATGGCGCATTTCATTGCTTGTAACAAAACCGATGATGCTCCACATATAGCTGATTTGTTTTTCAAGAGGTTATTCAATTGCATGGGGTTCCACGTTCCATAGTCTCGGATCGTGATACCAAGTTCTTGTGTTCGTTTTGGAAGACTTTATGGCGCAAATTGGGTACCAGACTATTTTTTACTACTTCTTTCCATCCACAAACTGACAGACAAACTGAAGTTGTAAATCGTACTCTCGGTGCCTTGCTCAGATCCGTTCTTAGTAAGAAGTTGTCTGATTGGGATGTGCAATTGCCCAATGTGGAATTCGCATACAACCATAGCGTACATGGAACTACAAGACATACCCCTTTTGAAGTAGTATACGGATTCAACCCCCTTACACCTATGGATCTTCTTCCCCTTCTAGTATCTGAGTATATTAGTGAAGACGATGCCGTGAAAGCTGCTAGAATTAAGTCCCTCCACGAAGAAGTTCGGAAGAGTATAGAAAAAAAGAACTTGGAATATGCCAAAACTACATACCGGGGCCGAAAGGAAGTTATTTTCAAAGTGGGAGATCTTGTTTGGTTGCAATTAAGAAAAGAGAGATTTCCTCAACAAAGGAAATGCAAACTTTTGCCGAGAGGTGATGGAGCACATTACTAACAACGCGTATCGTATTGAGCTTCCCAAGGAATATGGTGTGTCATCAACCTTCAATGTCCAGGATCTATCACCTTATCACAAAGAAGAAGAATTACAGGAAGACGGCATGATGGAGCAACCAACGGATTTGAGGTCAAATCCTCAATCACCCGGGGAGGATGATGTGATCCAGGGTCCAATGACTCGTGCCAGAGCCAAAAGACTTATTTCATCCTTAACTCATTCTTATTTTGCAGGTAATACTAAACTATGGAGTTTTAAGGAGGAAGCCACTCATGAAGACCAAGAGAGACCATTTCATGTTCTCACTTGGATCGGCTCATCACCAACGGACTAGCATATTTGTTTCCGACCTTGAGTCATTTTGAGGTTACGTTTTGTCTACAAATTAGTCCTTAGTTTTTGCAATTTTCATATTCAAAACACTTATTACTCCCAACCTTGATGTGTTGAATTTTATTTTTGTTTGATTTGAGTTTTAGTGAGCTATTTTTGAGAGGTGCGCGGTTTGCATGTAAACCGCGGCCTCATGCCTAATTTTTGGCTTGATAAGGGCATTTTAGTCTTTATCCTTATTGTAAAAACTTTAGGGTTTATAACCCTTTTTACTGCAATGGAACATCACTTTGAGATTTTGAAAACAAACCCCCCCCCCTCCTTTGTTGAAGAGAGAGACCCGCGGATTTCACCTCCCTTGGCCACCCTTTGATCGCCCGAACTTGCCGCTCTTGATTGCTTCTTGAGCAAGTTGGAAGGGTTACTATCTCTTCCAAAGCCTCACTTTTTTCGAGTGTTTGTAGTGTGGAGATAGGAGAAGCATCAAAGCCCTTGGAGAAAACTCAATCATCGACTGAGCCAAGAAATCCGTCCCTCTCACGGTAGGAGGCCAAAACAGAACTCTAGGGTTTTCTTTTATTTGACAATCAATGCAAGTGTTTTTTCTGGATTTCTTCATTCTGATTCCTTTTAATCTGGTTTCTATTTATTTATGTTGGAAGAATAAATTCGTTGCTCTTGTTGATTTGGAGTTTTTATTGGATTTCTTTCTTGGCCGCAAATCTGTTTCTGTCCTGTGCTGCTGGGTGAGTTCGGTTGGGGCTCTGATTTGAAGCTCGTACGTTTGTGGTATCAATTTCTTTTCTTCTGAAGAATTGTTCTATAATGAGCTAAGTTACTGACTGCAAATTTTGGTGTTCATTGGTACTGTATAAATCGAGTTGCTTACGTTTGAATTTTGGTTGTCGGATCTGAACTGTTACCGCTTAGGATTTTGAGTTGTGTTGATTCGTTTGTAACTGGAGTTTCAGAGTGAATTTTAAACTGAAATTTCTACACAAGCTGACTAGTTGAGTTAATTTGGTGCCTACAAAAATTCAACCAAAGTTCACGTACAGTTTGGGAGATATATTTGCTTCATTGTTACTGTCTTAGAATATTTAACAGATTGGTAGCCGATTTTCTATATTGTGCTCCCAATCTTCCTTGGAGCACATCATCCTCCTTGCCCTGCTGCCTCTAAGGTAGTAGATCTAGAGTGTAAGTGAGGTAAAACGTACATCCCAGCTCGGTTGGAGACACTCCTTGTGTAGCTCAATCAAATCTAAGGTGCAGATCTGTTCACCTTAGGCTACTTTTGATTCTGTTTTCTATTTTTACTCCAACATTCCCAGCACCAACGTTACAAAAACACTAGTAAAACAACCCCACATTCATCAAGGTTCGAAGAAAAGAAGAATCATCAGAAAAGGAGTTCGGGTTCAGAAGTTACACACTTTTCTTTGCTGAAGACTCAATCTATCGATTCCCACCGACCTCCGAGCAGCTTTCGTACAAGATCTCGAGTTGGGTACAAGCTTTTGAGCTGAAATTTGGAGGGAGTAAACTAGATATATGTGAGACTGAGGTGTCCAAAAATCAGCTTTATTGGAGCTCTGGAGAGGAAGTTCAACCATCGCTAATCTGAAGTAGCAGCTAGAAAGTAGCAGCTAGAAAGTAGCAGCTGCCACCTCTTACTTGCAAGTAAGCTACTTGCTTGAAGTACTCCATTTTCATTGGTCTGATTTTTTACCCTTCTTTTGGAGGCACGTTAGCATGGTATCAGAGCTTAATTGATCTGTGTTTGGTTACATTTTGGTGATAATTTACTAGGTATTATGATGACAAGAAGTGGGGCTCAACAAAACCAAAACTGAGAAGCTTCAACTAGTCAACCGATTGCTCCTCAAGCACCTCCCATTGTTGAACCATCTTTGTAGTAGCAAATGGACTCTTTTAAGGAAGAGATAAGGTTAATGTTACAACAATTTACATTGGCACAGAGGCCCCAACCAAATGCTGACCGACCACAACAAAACCCTCAAACCGAAAGGAGAAGAAATGTGGGTGTTCGATTTTTATGATGATGATGAATCCTATTTTACTCCAAGAATTTCCACCAAAGATGAGTTGAAGAATGTCAAAGTATCCATTCCTCCTTTCAAAAGTTCCAGCCAAGGTGATGAATTCATAGAATGGATTGAAAAGGTGGATAAGATTTTTGAGTGTTATGATTATTTCGATGGAACAAAAATTCAGCTTGTGGCACTTGAGTTTAACGGTTATGCTCATTTGTGGTGCGAGAACGTTAAAGCTCTGCGGAGGAGAGATGACATGGAAGAAGTTGATACATGGAGGGAAATGAAAAATTTGATGAGAAAGAAATTTGTGCCACTACATTACCAACAAGAGTTGTTTTATCAAGTAAAAAGTTTGAGACAAGGGTCATTGATGGTTGATGAGTATTTGGCCGAGTTTGAAACTTTGAAGACTCGATGTGGACTTGAAGAACTAGAGGATCAAGTCATAGCAAGGTTCATTAAAGGCCTCCACCGTGATATAGGAGACATTGTGGAGTTACAACCACTTGACACCATGGAGGGAGTTATCCAAATGGTCGTGAAGGTGGAGCGGCAAAGATTGAGAAAAGGAAAGGAGGTGGCTACCAAGTTCACCCATCAAAGAAAGTTTACCTATCCCAAGCCCCAAACCAAGGAGAATGAGAAGATAACAAACTTCAAGGGGCAAATAACAAGGGAGTTGCCATCAAAACCATGGAGGACAAGAAAGTAGTAAATGGAGCTCCAAAGCCGAGAGCAAGGGACATCCAATGCTTCAAATGTCTTGGAAATGGTCATATTGCCTCTCAATATGCTAATAAACAAGTTATGAATTTTAGGGAGGCCACAAATGAGTTAATTAGTGAGGATGAAGATGAAGTATCCACCACCCTTGAAGAGAGAGATGAAGAAGTTGATGGGGCCGAGAGATGCTTGGCACAAGAAGGACCTTTGTTGATGGTGATTCGAAAATCTTTAGTTGCTCACACCTATGGAGACAATGAGCAAAGGCAAAATATTTTCTTTAGTAGATGCCTAATCAGAGATAAAGTGTGCTCACTCATCATTGATAGAGGGAGTGCACAAATGTGGCATCTCAAGAGCTTGTGGACAAGTTGAAATTGGAGACCACCATGCACCTGAATCCATGCCAATTGAGTTGGTTGAATAACCGTGGAGTATTGAAGGTGTCTAAGCAAGTGAAGATTGATTTTTCTATTGGGGGCTATGAAGATCAAGCCCTCTTTGATGTAGTGCCAATGGATGCAAGCCATATCTTGTTGGGAAGACCATGGAAATTCAATCGAAGAGTATGGCACGATGGTTACACCAATGAGTACTCACTCAAGCACCAAGGCAAGAATTTCATTTTAATGCCTCTTAGTCCAAAGCAATTGGCCAAATATGAGGAAGCTATGAGGGAGCAAAAGTCCACGGCTAACTTGTTTTTGTCAAAAAATTAGTTGAGGAAGAGCATTTGTGGAGGAGGGACGATTGTCCTCATCTTTTTCAAAGAAAGAATGGAGTAGCTAGGAGTAGTTCCTATGGAAGTTGCACAACTCCTTAAAGAATTTCAAGATGTATTACCAGAGGAGTTACCGCAAGGACTTCCACCCTTTCGATGGTGATAGGCTCCAAGAACCAAATGGAGAGCCTTAAAGAAATCTGTCCCGGAGAATTATCAATACTTGAACCAGCAGCAATAAAATGAATCAAGCTCCAAATATATACGTGAACTAGAGCTGTATTTTGGAGAACATAGAATTAATATATTCAAGAAAGTTGTATAAAAAATTCAGCCCAAAAAGCACTCTGGATTAGGAGATCTATCAATTTCAATAACAACCCGAAATCTGTTTTCCAGCAGGACAGATTTACCAATGAAGATTCAAAACGGAATAACTTAAGCTACATACACCCACTGTAGCTCATTTTTGGAGGGTAGCTCACTGACTTAATCTTGAACAAATCACTAGAAGGCATCAAATAGATACGAACGTCGTAAGGGCCTGAAACAGATACTATAATCAGCGCTAACAACAATCCAGCAAAATTACAGATTTCAACACCTCAACAATAATCCGAAAATAACCTTCTACAATCAATAATCTCCAAAAGGCTTCTTCAACACATAACAATCAGTTAATCACCAGAACATAGGTTATCCAAACAGCAAGAAAAGAATAGAAAAGAGCCACAAAAATCAAGAGGAAATACAATGGAGTCCGCGGACCTCCTAGTGAGAGGGGCGACTTTGGGGTTGGCCGGAAACCAACACTCTCCAAGGTTGGATAGTTCTCTTGTCTCCACACCACAATCTTACCTCGAAGATAAGGATTGGAAGAAACAATATCCCAAGGATGCAAGGTTGAGAAGCTTCAAGAGGGGCCTTGCTTGGGGGATGGATGAAATCGGTGCTAAAGGGGAGGGGAGGCCGCGGCTAGTGTTTACCAAAACACAAAAGTTGTCTTCAATTCAAAACTGGTTTCTTCTTCCAAACGAGGGTAAATAAACCCTATTGTTTACAAAATAGGTCAAAAAGACCAAAATACCCTAGTAGCAAAAATGACTAAAATAACCCTTAATCAAAACAACAACAAGAAGTCCGAGTTTGAGTTTTTCTCTTTGAAATAAAGATATTTGACATACCAAATGGAGCCCAAATACAACATTCAATATCTCGTTTGAAACCTCTTGATGTTGGATACATTTCGTATGAAGGACAAAAGTTGAAACGATGCCGTCCCGATTGTCGAAATAGCCCTTGAACATCCATAGCTCCGGTTTTAGGCGGTAATGGAAAACCTATAATTTCCTCCCAAAGATTACAAGATCTCCATTAGCCCAAATGCCAACTCGTCTTTGTTTATTTGATTCAAAAACCTACAAAATAAATAAAAGTTAGAAAATAAAAGAGCCCTTGGCTCGGGCTCAAGTTCCGGAACTTGGGGCACATCAGATGGATTGAGCATAGAGTTGATCTTGAGCCCGGAGTAGTTCTTCCAAACCGTCCCGCTTATAGACTAAACCTGGAGGAGGCCAAAGAACTTCAAAAACAGGTTCAAGAACTTCTAGAGAAAGGGTACATTCGAGAGTCAATGAGCACTTGTGCGGTCCCTAGCTTGTTGGTACCCAAGAAAGATGGCACTATAAGAATGTGTATTGATAGCAGGGCCATAAATCAGATTACTAATAAGTATAGGTTTTCCATACCGAGGCTGGAAGACATGCTTGATGAGCTTAGTGGGGCGGTTATTTTCTCCAAAGTGGATTTGAAGAGTGGTTATCACCAAATACGGATGCAAGAAGGTAACGAATGGAAGACGACTTTCAAGACTAGGCATGGTCTTTTTGAATGGTTAGTGATGCCTTTTGGTTTAACAAATGCTCCTAGTATGTTCATGCGACTAATGAACCATGTGTTGAAGGAGTTTTTGGGAAAGTTTATTGTGGTATACTTTCATGACATTCTTGTGTATAGCTTGGATTTGGCTTTGCATGTGAAGCATCTAAAGTTGCTATTTTAAACTTTGAGAAAGGAGAAACTATTTAGGAATCTTAAAAAGTGCTCTTTTGCTCAAGAAAGAGTGCATTTCTTGGGATTCATTCTTTCAAAAGATGACATGGAGATGGATGAAGCCAAGGTGGTGGCCATTGAAGGGTGGCCGACTCCAAAGAGTGTTTCAGATGTGAGGAGTTTTCATGGATTATCCTCTTTCTATAGGAGATTGATTCAAAACTTTAGCACCCTCATGGCTCCGATGACTGATTGTATAAAGAAAGAGAGAGAATTCCAATAGAGTGAAGCATGTCAAAGAAGTTTTGAAGACATCAAGCAAAAATTGTGCCAAGCTCCCATCCTTCGGTTACCCGATTTCACTAAAGTGTTTGAACTAGAATGTGATGCTTCAGGTTTGGGAATTGGTGCTGTCCTAAAGCAAGAAGAAAAGCCAATTGCCTTCTTTAGTGAAAAGTTGAAGGGTGCCACACTCAACTACTCAACCTATGACAAGGAGTTCTATGCGGTTATTCGAGCATTGGAGGTATGGAAACACTATTATCTTCCTAAAGAGTTTGTTATTCATTCGGACCAGCAAGCTTTGAGGCACTTCAAGAGTCAACAAGTTGAATAGATGACATACAAAGTGGCTTGAATTTCTTCAACAGTTTCCTTACATCATTAAGTAGAAGAAAAGAGAGACCAATGTTGTTGCTGATGCACTTTCTAAGAAGTGCAACCTTTTGACCGAATTGAATACAAGGATAATGGGATTTGAATGGATCAAAGATGCATATTTGGAAGATGAAGAATTCAAGGAGATCCACCAACAATTATCTCAAGGCAAAGCTGAGGGCACTTACCATCTCATGGTTGGATATCTTTGTAAAAGTGGCCGGATTTGTGTGCCGAGGGGGAGCCTTTGGGAATCTTTGATAAAGGAAGCTCATGAGGGAGGTTTGGCATGTAATTTTGGTGAAAAGAGGACAATAGAGGCTGTGAAGGAGCATTTCTTTTGGCCAAACCTTCAAAGGGGTGTTCACAAAGTGGTGGAGAAATGTATTAGTTGCAAAAAGTCCAAGAGCTGATCACTACCCCAAGAATTTTATATGCCACTACTGGTTCCAAGCCATCCATGGGTTAAGGTGAGCATGGATTTTATTTTTGGGTTGCCTCGCACTAGTAGATCCAAAGATTCAATTTTTGTGGTTGTGGATAGATTTTCAAAGATGGCACATTTCATACCTTGTTCCAAAATTGATGATTCAAACCATATTTCCGAGTTGTTCTCCGAGAAGTGGTGAGACTTCATGGTGTTCCCAAGTCCATTGTGTCGGACCGGGATACTAAATTCCTTATTGCTTTTTGGGGAAGTTTGTGGAGAAAGATTGGCACTAAGCTCCTTTTTAGTACCTCCTCCCATCCCCGAACGGATGGCCAGACGGAAGTTAGGAAATCCAAGCTCATGCCTAGAGCCGATTGACCCTTCCGAGTGCTACAAAGGGTGAACAACAATGCCTATAAAATTGACCTCCGAAGAGACTATGGAGTGTCAGCCACTTTTAATGTACAAGACTTGTCACCCTATATAGAAGATGAAAATGTCCAAGAGAAATCAGAGGAAGAACTTGATTTGAGGACAAATCCTCAACTACCCCGGGAGGATGATATGCCGCAAGGTCGCTTGACTAGATCGAGAGCCCGGGAGATTTCTAATTTGTTGGCTCATTTTGCAGGGGATCATTTCTATGCTAATCTTGAAGGAGAAACAACAATTAAAGACATGGAGAATCCCTTCAATTTATTGGTTTGGACACATGGAGGAGACAACTCAAGTGATGCTCCTCTCGGCCCTCACGAAAAGCACTCCCACTAAGGCTGTGTGTTTCAATCCTTTTTTATACATTTTATGCTAATGCTTTTTGGATATTATCATGCTGGTGTTTTTCAGAGATTTGCATGGTTTTAGAAAAGGAACTTTTCCATGAGAAATGGAGTGGTGATGCTAGAGTCCATAGATCACACAAGCCAAGTCTACTCGGCCATCCACCTAGCCAATTGTTTACCCTTTTTTCAACATTGCCATTTTATTTTATTAGTTGTTTCTTTTCTTTTCCTTACTTTTGTAACCCTAATGAGAGCACTATATATATTACATGTTGGCTACTGAGAAAGTAGTGAACATTTTGACAAAAACCCTAGCTTGGAAGAGAGACTCTTCACCTCTTTGTGAGGAACAAATCGGCCAAGCTTCTTGGAGTAGATCCGAGTGAGTGAGCCACCATTTCTTCAATCCTTGTTCATTTTAGTTGAAGATCTTATTGTCCCTCCTTGCCTTGATGCCTCTAGGGTAGTAGATCCAAAGCGTAAGTGAGGTAAAATGCACATCCCAGCCTTGTTAGAGACACTCCTTGTGGAGCTCAATCAAACCTAAGGTGCAGATCGATTCACCATAGGCTACTTCCGATTCTGTTTTCCATTTTTACTCCAACATTCCCAGCACCAAAGTTAACAAAACTACTGTCAAAATCACCCCACATTCATCAGGGTTCGAAGGAAAGAAGAATCATCAGAAAAGGAGTTTGGTTTCAGAAGTTACACAACTTTCTTTGCTGAAGACTCAATCTGTTGATTCCCACTAACCTCCGAGTAGCTTTCGTACGAGATCTCGAGTTGCATACAGGATTTTTAGCTGAAATTTGGAGGGAGTAAACTAAATATATGTGAGAGTGAGGTATCTAAAAATCAGGTTCATAGGAGCTCTAGAGAGGAAGTTCAACCTTCGCAAATCTGAAACAGCTGCTGGAAAGCAGCAGCTGCCACCTCCTACTTACAAGTAAGCTACTTGCTTGAAGTACTCCATTTTCATTGGTCTGATTTTTTACTCCTCTTTTGGTGGCACGTCAGAACGGTGACGGTCATGGTAGTGAGGCCATATGTTGTATCCCCATGTAGGATTGACATATAGTTACATGACTATATGATGTATCCATTCTCTTGGTATATGGAACGGATAGGTTCCCTTCCAGAAAGTGAAATTAAATAATAATAAAGCATGAAACAGAAAGATAAAGTAAAGTTAAGATTAAGAAGACTGAAAAAGAAAAGGAAATGAAATGTGAAATGAAAATGGAAGGAAAAGGGAAAGAAATGGAAACAGAAAATGAAAAAGGATTTCAAAGATGCATAACATGTTTGTTTTATTTTATATCACTTACTGAGCATTAGGCTCATTAGTTATGTCTTGTTGATGTAGGTATATGCTTGGAAATAGATGAACAATACAAGGAGAAGTTGATGAGGAATTTGCACGGGTGGATCTTGTGGATGGCTGGGCTAATGAGTACATGATTTTGCAATTAAATAGTTGAGTTTCAAATAACTGTTTTATTAAATGTCTCTTTTATTTAATGTGTCTGCTATATATATTAAGAAGGATGATTTCTATAAATGAAAGTTATTTTGCTGCTAAAAATGTTTTAAATGATTAATATTGAAAATGACTTTAAGTAATGGATTTCACACTCGATTTTAAACGAAAATTCGTACTCTTATTTTACAAAAGAAAAGTTTTAAATTTTACGCATTTTTCAAAAATAATAAAAATTGGGTCGTTACACTAGGATAGGAGTTAGCGAGAACAACGTGAGAAGAGCTGTTCATGGTGTTTTCGGACGCTTCGGACGACTTTGTGGACAAGTCATGTCGTCCGCGAATGTGTAGAGCATTGTCCCAAGAGCTTGGGATGACTTAGGGACGCGAAGTATCGTCCTGACTTCCCTGCATTGTAAAGTTTCGGACGACATACGGATGATACTGCGAATGTGATGTATCGTCCGCATTCACGTTGCACACACAGAGGAGAGTTGGGACGAGACTCAGGACATGATTTGGCATCCTGAGTACACTATGTCGAAGAGTGGACCAGGGTCCAGACGATGCGGACGAGAGGAGTAGCATCCGCATGGAATCTGTTCTAAACCTGGACAGTTCGAATGAGTTGGGACGCTATGGACGAGTTAAGGTATCATCCATTTAGCCTCTATCCGATTTTAAGACACTTTCAGATGATAGTACAAACGGTAATGTGGACGCGATTTGGCGTCTGAAACTCACCTGCTCACGGTACGGACAGGACGGGAATGCCTTTTCCCATCTGAAGCCTTGGTTTAGCTTAAGGATTTTAGCCTTATCGACGACGTGTAGACAAGACCTATGCATACGCACTTGTCCGAAATAGCCTAGAACCTATGATTAAAATAGTGATAAAATGATGGAAAATCGTAGGAAATCGATAGAGTAGCCCAATTTTCTCCCAATAGAATCGACCCTCTGCCTAGGTCGCCGACCTCCTCCCTGCCTCTAGCCATGATTTTGTCCCTCCACCCCGATAATATCTCCCTCTTTCCCTGCCATTTAGTCTTTAGCCACCCTTTTTCCTTTCTTGGGTAAAGAGTGAGCTCCAAAGAAAAAGAGGGTGACAGTGAGAGTGAGAAGAGTGTGTGTTGTGTGGTGAGCTAGTGAATGAGTGAGCTGCTAAAGGAGCTGATCGTTATGTGGGCTTGAGTTGGGGGCTAAGTTTAGAGCTACTATCCAGCTGCTGTTCGCTGGAGGAGCTGCCGTCTGTGAGCCGCTATTGAATGCTGTCCCTGCTTGTGTCTTCAGTGATGGCAAGACTTGGGTGTGTCTTGGCTTGAGGAAGCCCTACACTGCAAGTAAAGTGAGCGTGAGTGGTAGAGTATGTCTATTTTTTGTGCTTTAATCCTCTATATGTTTTATGTTATGCTTGGATGCTGTGTGTTGGATTTATATGTTAGTTTTCTGTGCTTTGCTTTCACTGTAGGTTCATGTATATTCCTCTTGTTGTTGTTGTTGTGTTTGATAATGTTAGTTCTAGAGCTTATTGGTTGATTTGTTGAATTCTCTACTCTTTGTCCTGTACATATCTCTTTGTTTGTACATATAAATTGGTGAGTGGAAATTGTTGTGAAGTGTAGAGTGGTTGTTTGTGATTAGCATGTCGACTAGAGTAACGAATTTATAATTAGAACTCAAGCATGCTTAGGTTAAATTAATTAACAAGCATGTTAATTAATAACTTAGCTAGTTTACTACTTATCTATTTATTTGTTAATTCATTAAAAGTTTTTAATCAATGGAGTGCATTAACCTAATCGATTTAGTCAACATAAGTAAATTAATAAAAGCATGTGAATAAATTTAGGTTGTAAGCTTTTCAAACATGTTATCATTCTTTAACCTTGTCGTGCATTGTATGTTCGTTATGGTTGTTATATGAATTCTCTTCTTTATGTTGTATGTACTTTTAGTCTTAGGCATCATAACGATAGAAACAATTAGAAAAAACCACCATGGGGTGGCCACATGCCTTGAGTGAGGAAAATAACTAATATTTCCTTTATCGGGATTACAAGGCTAAATAACATAATTAATTAGAACCCAATAGGCAATCCTTTGCTCTATGTATGAGGTATTCCGTTCCTAAAATACGTAACTAAACGATTGGTTTGGGGCGGACCATTCCAAAGAATTAAAGAGATGCATCTCATATGCATAAACCCATACTCTTACTGGGCCTTTAGGCTCACGTCTTACTTGTGGTGTAGGTACACGACATGCGGAGTTAATGAGAATGAAGAAGCAGTCAATGAGGGATTTGCACGCGCGAGCTTGTGATTGGCCAAGCTACGAGCAGTAAAAGATAATTGAGTTGTAATTTGATTAAATTAAGTTTTTTTTTCTTAAATTATAAATTAATGTTTAGTTTATTTCCTTTAATTATTTACGCTTCCGCAAAATATTTTATTTCCGCAACGTTTTAAGTAGTCTTAACGGCCTGGCTTGCACTCTAATATTCTTCAAAAAGGTTTTTTTAAACAAAAACTTCGAATTTCATGATTTTCAACGAATTACAAAAATTCGGGTCGTTACACGTCTTCCTTCCATCAAAACTACAAAACATAAAAGAATTTCTCATATATCAGCAACTTCACACACCAGCTCATTCCACATTTTGGTAGAGTTTTCTCCTCATTTCTTCCTATGAAACCTCACTACCCTCACCCCCATTTATAGACAACATCACAGTGACTCTTCAACATTAATCCGCGTGAAGATAGAAGGCCAAAAGATGGTAACCCATTAATTCCCAACAACCCTTTGAGTTCCAAAAGCGAATAACGTCATTCCTTTCGACTTCCAAACGTTCAAGCAACACATCGTTTCATCTCCAGATGTTCGTTATCATCTTCAGACGGCCATCATAAATGGCGGATGATCATGGTGGTTGTTCTCCCCCATGGTGACCGACCACCATTAATCCTTCAAAAATTGTCTATTTTTACACCGGTCAATCGACGCCAGTCGATCGCACCTCACTGATCGACCGCCGTTTCCTAATTAATTGTTGATGATTAACTCTCTAGATTACTTCCTTAGGTGACACCTATCTATGTATATACCCCATATATATAATTACCATTAATTAACTATAATTCACTTTTTCAAATATCCAAACCTCAACCTATACCATATATTTGACTATTCCTCCTTCACATTATTCTTCACTAAATCCAGTATGCCATAACATAGTATAAATCCTATACCTTCAAATTTATTAATTAGTTCTCAATCCTTACAAAATATGTACAATATACAAATACGTCCAAAAAATGTTTTCTCTTACTATTTCCACTAACTATCAATCCTATTTGATATCTTCCAACTAACTCCAAATAATTCTCCAATTGACTTCAATTCTTCTCATAAGCTAATTATAAACATAACAGGGTATCATAATTCACTTATTCCAAATGCATTTCTCTTGACTAATAGCTTTACTTGTCCAACTCCGCTCCTATCATACCCAAAATTATCACTTATGCTATACATTTAGCTCAACAAAAATTCAGGATATTACGTCTAGTGCCCTATGCTGTTGGCTGAATGGCCAAAACACATGCATCTTTACGTGCCTGGATTTAGCATAATATAGTCTTCCAACTTTCTACAATGCTAGGCCAAAATTTTTTCACTCAACACAGGGAAATTTTCTTCTCTCGGTTCCAACTATATTTCTTCTCCCATGAAAATCTTATATTCTCAATTATTTTCCCTTTTCTAATTCGAGTGAGGCACGATAAATTCAATCTAGATGATTGGTCACAACCCTTTAACTAAGAAGTCACCCATTCTCCTTCAACTCATGCTTACTCCTCAGTGAAACGATAGGTGATGCCTCAGTCAACAATCAGGCAATTAGTCGCTCGATTTTAAAGTTGCTAGCATTTCAAATGCAGAAGCATAGGTTGTCGCAACGGGCATGTTGGTGTTCACCAAGAATATTATCAGTGAATATTCATTTGGCTAGACAAATCATTTTATGTCACGTCTCATTTTCGGATGAGTTTACATCAATGGACGCTTAAACTCATGCTATTCCACTATTTAGTTGGTCCCCATTAATCAATACGATGTCGTTCCTCTCTTTGTTTAATTTACCACAAATGCATTTGTTTCCAAGGACAGACAAATTTCCTTTAAGATCACAACATTGCTTTCTTTTAATACACTATTGAGGACACGTTCACTTCTATTGATGCATTTCTTAAAGCAAAATGACACTATTCTTTTATGTTTACTAAACATTCATTTCACGTGGCATCTTTTCTAATGGCCCGAATTTTTCTTACCTTGAAAATGCGTTAAATTTAAAACTTTTCTTATCCTTTATAAAACAGCGAAAGAGTTTATTTATAAAATCCATTTTTCTCATTTTATCGCAGAGGCACAAATCATTCATTTTAAAAGACAGTAATTAAACTAGTATTTTACATTTATAAAACCCTTTTTTTTCTTTTACTTTCCTTAGCCTAACCAGCCACAAGTCCCACCCATGCAAATACTTGATCAATTGTTCTTTCATTTGTTTTCTTTTGTGTACCTACACCATTAGCAAACTATGAGCCCAAGGCCCAGTAAGAAATTTGATACGCAATATAATATATGCCTCTAACTCATTATGTCGGAATGGGTGCAGCCCAAACTGTTCTTCTTGTTCTTTACGTTTCATTTTTTCATTCATTACTCGTACGTCGAGTGGGAGATTGGAGGAATTTCGGTCGGAGGGAATAGTCTCTTATTGGCTTCTAACAACCTAGGGTAGTCAGACCCCCCATACCCGACAAGGGAAGGGCATAAATTGTCTAGTCTACCTGATTAGATCAGAACTACCCCTCCATCCCCCAACTCCCCTTTTTCCTTTCTTTCAATTCATTTTGTTTATCTGTTTTCCTCACGTAAATGCATATGAGTACCACCCCATAGGTGGCACTTCCTACTTGTTTCTATTATCATGATGCATGTCAATGAGAAGCTGTAATCACAACAATATAAAAGTATAAGACATGAAGTAGTAATCACAACAATATAAAAGTAAGAGATATGGAAAGTCTACTAACATACTATATAGGCATGCTCGATAATTTAAAGGAAGTAATAACAATAGAGACATGCTTTGCAATTTAAAGGAAACAATAATAATATAGGCATGCTTGGCAATTTAAAGAAATCAATAATGATATAGGCATGCTTGGTAATTTAAATAAAGCAATAATAATACAGATGTGTTTGGCTATTTAAAGGAAACAATTAGTATGCGTTAACATCCTAAACATGCTTATAGATTAAATTAATAACGTGCGAACAGCATAGTCATAATAAATAAGGCAGCATAGTAGAAACGCAAACAAACAATTAAAGGAAAGACACTGCTTATGGCGGAGGGCCTCCACTGGCCAACGACTCTATCTCAATTCTTAACTCGAAGTGTTAACGCGTATTAGCACTTAATCTTTATCCTTTTCTCCTTTTCAATACCTTCATAATTAAAAACATTTACAATTTAATACAACCCTTTAACAATCATTCTAATCTAACCAAGACGTATTCCTCGAATTCCTAAATCACCCGTACTATCCACATCTATCCCAAAACTGTCCTCTAACTTATAACTTAACATAATCAGAATAGGAAAATCCAATAATAATCATTAAACTGTAAACACCATAGAGTATGAAATCCCACAGCAGAACTCAACCAACCTAAGAACATATTTCACTTCAACCTAATCAAACTTAACAGCTTTATCCACTTGCAAAGATCAACAGAAACATAACCAAACAGAATGTAAACCTCGAAGCAGTAATTCATTCCCACCAACAACTTCATAGTTCCACTCTATAATTGCAGGGAATAATTAATCAATAACCAACAAAGTGCACCATAGCAAAACTAATTCCAACATATTCATGCTTTTGGAAATAACCAACAGGGGGCTTATATTTATCAACCAATCATTATAGAATATTAATCCAAGCATAATATTTCACAAAATCCAGGAGCAGGACATCGGCATACCCAATCCTTAACCAACATAAAGAATGAACAAAACACTGCAGTAATATTTCAACATCTCAATGACTTAATACTGAATAAAAAACTATGAAAGTCCAAATCCCAGAACAATGGCATGCTTTTTTTTTCTATCTCAATTGTATAACAACATAAATCCATAAAATTCCATAATAGAGTGAAGGAAGTCACTCGCCAGAAGGCACCAGAAAGCTACTTCCAACGTCCTTTCAATGTCACTGCCTCCCTCTTCTCTCGGCTTAACACTCATCGGAAGCACCACTCAAGTCTTCACTCTATCCTCAGATTCAAAGCACAATGAAGGGTAACACTCTCTGCCACAAATTGATGGCAGAGAGTATAAGCTCTCCTCCACTCTTCCTTCTCGCAAAAGCTCACCCGAGAGCCTTTTCCTCTCAGCCTTCCCTTCCCCTGCATTTCAATTCATCAGAGGAGAACTCCGCTCCATGCCTCAAGCCATACCCTGACTCCCCGCCATCCCCTTCATGCGTCTACTCTGTCATCTCTTCCAAAGCAAGTACCAGAATTGGACCGGTTCAAACTGAATTGCAAGTCACCCCAGCAATTCCTCATTAACTGCCAACCCAGCCTTGCCTTCGCCAAAGCAACTCGTCGATCGCTACCTCATCGTCGCCACTAATCCATTGTCGCCAGCCACCAAAAATCAACAGAGCGTCGGAGCTCACCTTGACCCAACGACAATTCGTCTCATGAAGCCCGACGCCGAGCTCTGGCTGCTACCCACGATGCCATCAGGAACCCGCAGCTCGCACGCCAACCAGAACAAACCCGAGCCTGCCGGTAAAGCCCAACCTCGAGCTTGCAACTCCTATCTCTTCGTCTCCGTATTCCTTGTCTCCCTTTCCTTCTCTTCTCTCAATTCTCGCAAAATGGCCACAGGCCAAATGCCTGATTCCCCCTTCTCCTCTCTTTTTTCTTTTTCAGAACCGAATTCAAATTGCGTGAACCAGTTAAGCTGAACCAATTCAGCCCTCCTCATCTCCTTTTTAATCCCTTTTAATTTATTCTCTCACTTAATCTTCATTTAATCAATCCTTTAAATTCTTAATTCAAACTAATTCAATTTTCTTTTCGTCCTTTAACTAGAAACTGTGTACTCATTAATTTTCGAACCGAGCCGAACCAAACCTGTTCAATCCATTATTCTCCCCTTCAGAATTGAGATTTTGGACAAGGGAAGGAATCCACACCTCTGTTGTATTCGTCCGAAAAGTCTGCTAAATTAGACAGATTCAAACTTTCTGCGACCGCATTCGTCAGAAAACTCACACTATAGTTGGAGGAACGATTTCAGACACAAGATGTCATCCCCGCCTCATCCCAAAACACAAGGAAAAAATTGAGGCACATTTCAGACACAACACCAAGTCCGCGTGTCAACCGCATGCGTCTGAAAACTCCAAATACACATTTTTCCAACAAAACTTTATACTTTAATCACTCCTTAATATTTTTCCATATTTATATGGCATTAATCAACAACATATCGCTTCGTAATATAATATATTAATTATATTATATACTTTAATCACTCGCAATATAATATATTAATTACTCCAAAATTAATTACATTGCATACACTGGAAATATTATCGGGGTATTACATCTTTTCCTCCATGAAATAATCTTTTCTCTGATCCTACACTCCTTGTTTCACCCCCCATATAAATCAAACAATGAATCTCTCATCCCATGTGGAATCTTTCTCTCCCACGGAAGCATATTTTCTCCCACTTTCTAATCCAACCTTGCTTAATACGTCTGTAACCTAGATCTAACCGTTTTTGTTTTCTCCACACTTTTGTTTAATAAATATTTAATTAAACAGCACTATCTCCTTTTTCTGCAGATAGATTGGCTCCCACAAATGTTCTCTTTTTCACGACAAACCTAATTTTTCTACTTCAGTGAACGCCGCGAACACCTCCCTTGATAGATTCTTAACAACAAACATCCCTTCCAACACAGCAATGTCTATTAAGTCATTGATAACCCTTCGAACTCACTATGTATCTTAATCTTCGATTCAACCTCTAACCAACTTAATCTATTATCATATTTATTTAATTTATTAATATCCTTTGCATATATTTTTATGAACTATAGTTAATATTCAATATATATGCATATATATACATGTATATATACATATATACCATAATACACATTCTGAAACACAACTGCTTCCTTACACAAACGACTAGAATAAAGGATAGATGTTCTAAAGTCATGTGCATTACACATTGTCTTTAATATCATTTCTAAAAAATTTGGGGCGACTACACAAACGACTAGAATAATGGGATAGATGTTCTAAAGTCACGTGCATTACATGTTGTCTTTAAAAAAAAGGGTGGACAAAAGATTGTCCATGGGATTAGAAAAGGACGGACAAAGATTGGTAGACATGTAGAAGTGTTAGGATCTGTGGGAGCGTAGGTGTCCATGGAAGAGTTGGAATATGCAAAAGTGTTTGTATCTACAAGGAACGCGTTCACAAAAATGAACACGTATGCGGTAGATGAGTAATGAGGAATAAACATCATCGTTTGGATTTAAGAATGTCTGCGGAAAGGAATCCATCTATAGAAGATTAGTAATTAAGTGAAACATCATCGTTAGTTTAAAGGAAATTTCTAGTTATGAGGATCCATGGTGGAAAGGAATGAATCTGCAATGGATAAACAGAATGTAAAACATCATCATTTGAAGGTATCCACTGATTATGATGAATTGAAGAAAGGAATGCGTCCGTGGTGGATAAGTAAAGTACAAAAATGTCGTTATTTTGATCAAGGATCCACAACAAATAGTGAATCCATGGATATGTTGGTATCTGTGGAAGAGTTAGCGTCCATGAGGGAGATAATCACAAAAGAATAAGCATGCATGGTGGATAACGATTGGAAAATAAATTTGATGTAACACCGCAAAAATTTTCATGAGCAAATTCATGTGTGATGTGATATTTTAGAGAATGAGTGGGATGAATGATGTCATAATGGGAATTTATTTTTTGGATGGTGAAGAATAACATTGAACTTAAATTATAGGATTTTATTTTATGAAATTTATTAAGTTACAAAATGAGGAAAATTGGATTTATTAGGCAAGTTACAGGAGTACGAAGATGGGTACAGTGAGAAATTCAGATTGAATAACATGAGAGTATTTGTGGATGGATTATAATAAAAATATGTGATTTATGAAGAAAATTAGGAACTAGAAAAGTGGGTGAGGAAGGAAATTTGATCGAATAAGGTGTGAATTTCCATGAAAAAAATATTATTAAAAATATTGGATTTATGAAGTATGGAAAAGTTGAGCATGAAAGAAGATTTAATGAAAGAGTAGTGTCAAAATTAGGGTGCCATAGAGGAGTTGGTCTCCGCAGAAGCATTACTGTCAATGAGTGTGAGTTTTCTGTGAAGTAATTGTGTACATGGCGAACAACTATTGGTAGACAAGGCGAAAAAGTGGACATCCATGGAAGTTTTAGGATCTGTGGGGGCATTCGTGTTCGTAGAGGCGAGGTGCCCGCATAAGCAAATGAAAAAAAGGTGGATTGTTAGATGATGGAATTTGGCGAATCGTAGTCTGTTAGATGAAGGGAGGGTATTTTCACAAGAATAAGGGACATCTGTCACTGGAACGAACGGTCAGGATGAAAGGACAGATGGTCTAAAGTCATGTGCAACGCAGGTTATTTTTCAGTGGACAAAATATTAGCTGTCAAATTAGAAAAAGGATGGAAAGATATTGGTAGATATGTAGATGAGTTGGTATCCACAGAAAAATAGGTATCTATGAGAGAATTGGAATCAGCAAAAGTGTTTGTATCTGCGGAATGGACAGATGTCATTTTTGGATAAGAAACCTATTCATAGAATGGAATGCTTCTATGGAAGTTATGTAATGTGGACGAAGCATGGTCGTTTGCAGATATTAAGGAATGTATCCACAATGAATAGTGGAAAATTGTGGAAGTATAGGCATCTGTGGAAAGGAACATATCCGAGGCAGATAAGTAATAGAGGGAACATCATCATTTTGAATGAAGAATCTGCAGTGAATAGTGTGGTTATGGAAGTATACATTTCCTCATAAAGGAAAATATCCTTGGCGAATGAGTTATTTAACTAAGATGTTATCGTTTAGAGCAAAGGAATCCACGTGGATCAATGGTATTTGTGAAAACATTGGCATCCACAGAAGCATAGGTGTCTGGAAAAATGTTAGGGTCCATAAAAGTAATGAAAAATGCTAACATGGTAGATTTCCATTAGACGAGAAGAATGAAGCAGACATCTGCAACGATGTCTCACACGTTCGTTGTAACTACAAACAGATTCAAAATACAATTTTTCACAGAATTTGCGAGCTACAATTTGATTCTCAGACTTTTGGGAAATGATAATGCTTGGATACGATTTTCATGGGATTCTCTTCTATAGAATTCTCAAATTGACAATTTATAAATGTGAAGGGTTGGGGGCAAAACCCTAATCACCCTTGAGTCATGAAAAGGGGAGGTTTTTCTCTCAAGCTCTTGGGTGGATTTTCTTTAAAGTTTCTAGAAGCTACTTTTTCTATAGTGAGCATTCTTTAAGTCTGTTGGAAGATGGTGATGAATGTTGAAACTGTAGAAACTATTTCTAAGTCCTTTAAATATAGTAATTGATAAAGTTTCAACTTTAATGACTAACCTAATTCCTTTTCTGTTATTTCAAGGGATGTAAATTAGTTGTAACAAAAGGTGGATATTACAGACTCTACTAAGAACTTCATGTAAATGATGCTTGCATGTGTTTGGCCTTTGGCCTCCATCACCAAAGACGCTAGGATTATTTTAATGTTTATAATTATTAGGTTGTGATTATATAGTGCTTGAGGATATGTTCTGTTGTATGCTTACTATTTACATTAGAGATATTGATAGAGAAGATGATTTCTATTCATACACAAGGATGTGTCTGCGGTGAAGAGTGAGGTTACGGAAGTGTACAGGTCAACGGAAAGGAACATAACTGCAGCAGATAAGTAATTAAGTGAAACATCGTCGTTGAATTAAAGGAATTCACTAGTGACAAGGATCAGCAATAGAAATTAATGAATTTGGAGCGGATAACTAGAAGGGGAAAATGACATTATTTGAAGGTATCCACTGATGACGAGAATTTGTTGAAAGGAATGCACCCACGACAGGTAAGTAAGGTATGGAAATATTGTCGTGTGGATCAAGAATCCATGAGGAGCAGTGAATCTACAAATACTGTGGTATCCATAAAAGCATTGGTGCCTACGTGAAAGATATATGTGAAAGAATAAGCATATGTGGCAGATAATGATTGCGAATAAATCTGCGGGATGAAGTATGCTTCCGCAAAAAAGTTGGTCACAGTGAAAACTTTGGTGTTCACGAACGTAAGTGTAAAATGCAAACATAGTAGATTATCATTGGAGGAGAAAGAAGAGGGGATGTCTGTAGTGGAAACCCACACGTTTGCTATAGCTATGGATAGATTAAAAATATGATTTTTTTTACAGAATTTGCGAGTTATGATTTGATTCTTGAATTGTTAAGAAAATGATAACGCAGTAATGCATTTTTTTGTGGGATTTTCCTTCGCAGGGTTTTTAGATTCAAAGTCTATAAATATGAAGGATTGGGTCAAAACCCTAATCACTCTTGATCCACGAGGTCTAGAAGAATTCTCTCTCAATCCTCTAAAAGTAGATTTTTTACAGTTAAGGCTTTGTATTTTGGGAAGGCAACGTGATGAAAAGGATGAAAATCGTGAATATAACGCCTTGAAGCATTAATACATTTTTCTTGCCATTTTTTTAAAAATAACAACTCATCGTTATAAAATTGAAGCCTTTAAAACATTTTGCAGTGGAAGTCTATAAAACAAAATCCATTTATAACAACGTACTATTATAAAAATCCTTTTAAAACTAAAGTACTAAAATCCAATTAAATAAATCAAATTTTTTGTGAGTTAAACTAAATACCAAAGAAAACATGTTAAGTAAAGTTCTTTTATAAATTTATCTATCTTTGATTTTGATACCCATGGTCAATTCTGCTCCAAACAACGCACTAGCCTTCCCGTGAGTACACTCCTTCAACTGCTACCATCATTCATTTCATTCATCGGTTTCATGAAAGACTTCATTCTCACCTACACCACAAGGTTCAAACTAATGAGTCAAACCCTCAATAAGAGATGCAAAAATATACGTATATAAATATGGAAACATAAAATGCTGTTCATATCATTTTTAAATCAAAGGTATTTTTTTTTCTTTCACTTTATAATCCAATCATTATGGGTAATTCAATCTATAGGAGAGAGTGACACCATTGGTCTACCTCATTTAGGAAAGTCAACTCAAACCCAGCCCCCCCAAACGACTATTTACATTTATTATATTTTTCTTATCTTTATTAAATGAATGCATGAACATCAATATAGTATATATAAGATAATATAGAGTAAACAAAGAGCAAATCCTTGAACACGTCATTAAATGTAAACTAAATAGTAGGCCTGATAGTTATTCATCAATATCACAATTTAGAGTTTAACCTAAATTACCAACAATATACATGAGCATATTTTCCAGAAACAAAATTTATCAACATCACAATATATTCACATATTTTCTACCTTCTCCTAAAACCTTGTGATGTAGACCAAATGACCACAGAACTAACATCTCTTACCTGTGATGTTTAGTAGAGTTGGGAATTACATTCTCCAAAAGCTCGCAGTTATCCTTACCATGAACAAAGAATAGGAAATGAGTTAGAACAAAGGGTGACTGTGACACCATTTCTTCAACAGAAGTTAACCTCAAGGTTTTTATTCTAATATCCTAATGAAATTCAACCTTCAATCCTAAGAAAACCTACCACCAGAAAGCTTGAAGAATTTTCCAAGGTAGGGCAATTTTTTCGTCTGAACAGCCATGGAGAAAATAAAATTTTCCCTCCCCACAAACATTTGTATAATTAGACGACCGAAAGTGGGACCCCACAATATGGAAATCAAGTGAAAATCATAACCTATTTGGTATCCGTTCCTTAACAGTCCCGAGAGACAATCCCAGCTAGCATAAAATCTAGAAATTCTACATTGAAAAATCTTTTCGTCGAGCAATGGATATGTACACTGATGTAGGGGACGTCCGCTACAGCCAATTTGACCAATGGTTGTGAGCCACGTTAGTCCATACTCTTCAATTTTATGTCACCAAATCTACAACAGACAAAAATCCTTCTGTGGAAGGCTACGCTGTACCAGATTTCCAATATTTTTGCTAAATCTTACTTCCAAAAGATGTCATTCCTTTGCTTAAGTTCACTACCGCAAACACCCTTGCTCCTACAGAAATGTGTTATCCCATAAAGCGATGACGTTCAACTCAAAAACCTTCCTTCTGCACGGCATCTTTCCTTCCCTCAAAAGAATATTTTGCTAATATAAAGGCTCATTTTCTATCCTTAAGTCCAAATCTAATGGTCCTTCGTCCTCTCGCATTCATGCGGCAACCAATACTTCCACATGAACATCTTTTCCAAATCCAACACGATCTCAGCCGCTCAATGAATTCATCCAATGGCTGACGATCATTTGAGCATTCTTCTACTCAATGCAGAATAACCCTACTACATGACAATGTTTTTCTCTCACCAAAAACAGTTGTCATAGCTAAATTCCTTTTACTTAGCTACTTACCTTAAACATCTGATTCCTAAATTTATTTCATATACTTATTAAATTATTAATTTAATTTATAATTTATAAATAAATCTTAAAATACACAGTATGTAAAATTCTCCAAATTGTGACACCAAATACTTTCAATTAAATTTGCAAATGTCACATTACATAGCTAACATTAAAGTACAAAAAACTAGGTGTTACATCCCTTCCCCATTAAATTAAATTTTGTCCTCAAAATTTATGTTAAGAAAAAGTTCCTAGTACTTTTCTTCCATATCTTGTCACCTTTCTCAAGTTGCTTCCTCCTATGTGTGATTTTGCCACAATATTTTCCCCTAAGGAATTTGCTTATGTCAAAGTTCCTTGATCTTAATGTCAAATATCTCTCTTTGTAACTCAATGTTGGTTGAACAATATCATCCTCATGAAATACCACTTGAGAGGGGTCGTGAGCACTTTCCTCAACAATGACACATGAAAAACCTTATGGACTCCGTTCATGGAAGGCTGTAACTCTAATTCATAATAGGTCTTTTCAATCCTTTTTGTAATGGTAAACAGTCAAACAAATCTTGGGCTAATCTTACCCTTCTTTAAAACCTCAAATTTAGTTGGAAAGGGGAAATCTTCAAAAACACAAAGTCTCTAGGTTCGAATTCTAACTCTCTTCATCTGCGAACTGTAAAACTTTTATGATGGCTTTGAATGGTTAACATCCTTTGCTTAATGAGACTTACCATCTCTGTTGTCTGCTAAATAATATTTGGGCCTAAAAAGTATGATGCACCAGTGGAAATGGTAAACAATTAACTTGTAAAATATGTTGAAGAAATATGAAGAGCAATCAGTGATTGAGTGTTCAAGAATTGTTGAAGGATTGATCAAATGGATGCGGTAATTTTCAAGTGAGGCGATCGATCAAAGGCAGACAGAGATTGATCGAGATTTAGCAATTTCAATCAATCGAGCATGAACGAGAATAAATATTACAAACTCAAGCAAATTCTTAAGTGGTCTGTCGGCTTCTATGAAGGTGATCGACCGATCCTTCAGATTTCTTAAAATTGCAGTAAAACTCAATATAGAAAGTCTAACTTTGAGATTCAATAAATCCCTCATTTTAGAAGCTTTTGAGCTGAAATTTTGGACACGTCTTATTTGATGAATAATGAAAAGATCCTATCAAGAATAATAGAAATATCCAACATGGATTAGGAAATATACTTGCAAGAACATAGGTTGCCATAAATAGTAAGTAGTTGTGATGAACGCTCCCGTATGGATGATTTGTCGATGAAGCTGTTTTGGAAAATTGAACATCACTTCACACCTTCTACCTCCAAGGAGTAAGAATGCATATGCCAATAAGAGAACTCACCCAACTTACAAGTGAGCCCAATCTTGTGATATAACACACACAAGGGTAGCCTTTGGTTATAACACGCCAAAGGGGTTGAAAAATGAATCACTCTAATTTCGATAAGTAAGCAAAAACTTTTTCTATTATATTTCCACTTCCTCAAACAATTATATAGGGTGGCTTTAAATAGCCAATTACAAACTATAAAATAATAGTAAACTAAATAAGTATAGTATCACTAAATCGACTCATAGTATAAGCTTGTCTGATTCTTTACTTAGTAGTTACTAGGTTAAATAACTAAAGGATTACTTAATTCATTCTTTCTTTCTTCTTCTCTAAGCCTTGACGTATTTTGGTATCTAATCTTTGTTGGTGCTCGGCCACTTGGGTGGTTTCCATATAGAGATTTCCTTGGTCCCCAAGCTTGGACACTTGGACTTTCCATAATATTTTCTCTGTGTTTCATGGGCTTTTTGACAAAGAAAACAAACTCAAATTTTAACAATATAGCTCATTCTAGAAATCTTAGGAAGTCAACTGCAATCTTCATGAAGCACTTGTTTTGATATAATGTCATTTCAAATGCAAACATTGTCGAACACTTGTCAAAGGTCAGAAAGTAGACAGTTTTGGAAAGACCTTCTATTAATCTTTCATTGTTCTTGAACTTCCACTTGTGCTTCAACTTGATTACCTACATGATAATTTTGGAAGTTTGATAATGATGGAATGGACTCGTAGTTCATCAGAGTAGCTTCACCAATTCAATCCAATATAACAAAGATCGACACTTCCTCCCATACAATGCCTTATAAGGTGTCATTCCAATTGTGGTCTTACAGCTATTATTATACACAAATTCCACCAATGGTAAGGTCTTAGTCCAATTGACTTGGAAATCTAGAACACAAGATTGACACAAATCTTCTAATATATGGATCTTCCTTTCAATTTGGCCATCAGTTTATGGATGGAAAGTTGTACTAAGCTTAAATTTTGTGCCCATAGCCTTGTGCAAACTCTTCCAAATGGTCGACGTAAATCTCATATCGCAATATGAGACAATAGAAACTAGAACCCCATACAACCTCACAATCTCTTGAAAATACAACTTGGCATACTGATTCACGGAATAGGTCACCTTGATAGGAAAAAAATGTGCATACTTTGATAACTTATCAATGATTACCTAACTCGCATCATGTCCTTTCATGGTCCTTGGTAAACTGACAACAAATTCCATTACAATGTGCTCCCATTTCAATTCTGGTATTGGTAAAGGCTGCAATGTTCCTTATGGTCTCTGATTTTCCACTTTTACTTGTTGGCATACCAAACATAACTCCACATATTTAGCACCATCCTTCTTGAGATTAGGCCACCAATAGTGTTGTTTCAGGTTGCGATACATCTTCGTACTGCCAGGGTGAAACAAAAGAATTAAGGAGTGAGCTTCTGCCAAAATCTCTTGCCATAGAAGATTATTCATAAGGACATACCATCTATTCTATAATTAATGATTCCTTTACTACAAATACAGTAATCAAATTTATCCAATAGTTTCTTATTCGATCTAAGGCTCACATACAATGGGTCATTTGTTTACACTTCTTTGATCTTCTCTAATATTGTAGATGTTAACGTCATAGCTGAAAAAGTAGCGGCCAACTGATAGGTACCTAACTTAAGTCCAAATCTTTGAATTTCTTACTGTAGTATTGAAGAGACATCTATCCACAAAGAGTGAACTAAAATTGTCTTCCTACTTAATGCGTCAACAACCACATTTGCTTTTCAAGGGTGATACTTAATTTCACAGCCATATTTTTTAACAAACCCCAACCATCGTCTCTGACTTATTTTTAGCTCCTTTTCATTGAAGATATACTTTAATCTCTTGTGGTATGTAAAGATCTCACATTGTAGTCCATATAAGTAATGCCTCTAAATCTTGAGTGCAAACACCACCGCTGCTAATTCAAGAGCATGAGTCGAGTAGTTACGCTCATACTCCTATAACTGTCTCGTAGCATAGACAATCAATTTTCCTTCCTACATAATACACAACCAAAACTATTCTTCAAATCATAACAATAAATACGGTACTTACCCTTTTTAAATGGTAACACTAAGATGGGGGCATAGTCCATCTCTGTTTTAATTCCTGGAACCTTCCATTACATTCATTAGACCACCAAAATCCAGCATTCTTCCTTGTCAAACTAGATAATGGCAAAGTAATCTTTGAAAAATCTTCAATAAACATTACGTAATATCCTACAAGGCTGAGAAAACTTTGTAGTTCAATGATGTTCTTTGGTTGAGGCCAGTCCAAAAAAGATTGAATCTTTGTTGGATCAACAGCTACACCATCCTTAGAAATAACATGACCCAAGAAGTTGACTTTATCCAACAAAAATTCACACTTAGAAAACTTTGCGTACAATTGATGCGCCTTAAAAATAGATAAGGTGATCTCCAGGTGTTCTATATGTTCTTCCTTCGAATGAAAGTAAATCAGTATGTCATCGATAAACACAATAATAAATTTGTCTAGAAAATCCATAAATGTTGTAGGCGCATTAGTTAATCCAAAAGACATAACCACAAACTTGTAGTGTCCATATCTGGTTTGAAATGCTATTCTTTGAATATCCTCTATTGTGATCTTCAATGTGTAATATTCGAATCGTAAATCAATCCTTGAAAACACGTAAGCACCTTGGAGTTGTTCAAACAAATCGTCAATCATTGGCAAATGATCCTTCTTCTTCATGGTTACCTTGTTTAACTCTATGTAGTCTATACACATTCTCATCGAATTGTCTTTCTTCTTCACAAATAAGACAGGGGCACCCCACGAGGAGGAGATAGGGCATATAAAACCTTATTAAGCAATTTTTCAAGCAAATTTTTCAATTCCTTCAATTAAGTATGTTCCATTCTGTGTGGGTTCTTAGAAATATGTTTGATGTCAGGATATACATCAATTACGAATTCAATTTCTGAATCAGGTAGCAATCTAGGTAAATCTTTAAGGAAAACCTCAAGAAAATGCTAAACAATTATTATCAAGCCTTGCATTCCCTGATGCACATGTATAAATAACACTGGCCAAGAAACCCATACATCCACTACTCAATAGCCATTGTGCTTTTATTGTAGAAATAATTGGCTTTTTTTTATCCTTAATGCCATGGAAAACATATCTTTGTCACTTGGAGGCTGGAAGTAAATTACTCTTCTTCTACAGTCGTTAGTTATGAAGTGATGAAATAACTAGTCCATGCCAAGAATGATACCATATCTATTCATGTTGATTACAATAAAATTAGCTCGTAAAGATTGGTAATTCAAACTAATACCATATTCTTTAAGAATAACTATTGCATGTAAATACTCTCCCAATGGTAACATAATTCTATATGTATGAATGACTTGACCAGTAACACAGTTCAATTTATAATAAAATGTAGATGCTACGAATAAGTGAAAAGCTCCAGAATCAAATAAGGTATAATACCTACATTAATAAAGGTGATACTTGTAACCACAGAAGGTTGATCAAGGCCATCATCTACCAAAAGAGAGAAAATCTTTGGCACGACTCTCCTTTGATCCCTAGCTAGAGTCATGTAGTCTTTAGCATTATGGTCAACTTTCCCACACTTGAAGTATTGATCGGTTCTAGCTTTACATTCACCAAAGTGATTATTCTTGCATTTAGGGCACTGATCAGCATAAGAAGTACAATCACCATCTTTGATAATCACCGGTCTTTCTAGAACTCATTTTCCCTTTCCTTGTTGATCATAACCAGTAAAGGGCCTCTTTGTTCCTTTATTCAGTTGAGACTGATTTTCTCTGAAAAATTTTCTTCTTGCTTCCAGCTGCTTGGCCACCATAGATTTAGCTTCTTCAACATCCAATGCTTTGGACACAATCTTGGGAAATGGCATGTCCTGAGTACCATATATCTTCACACTTCTATATATACTAAATAAACATAAATAATTGTTGTGGGCTTGAGTTTGTTATCTTACATGAGGTGGACTAAATGGTGTCACTCTCTCCTCTAAACTGAATTACCAACAACAACTTGACTGTTAAGTGATAGAAAAGAAAAGGTATTGACTGAAAAAGACATGCTTTTTACAAACTATAGTAACCTAAAGATGTGAAAGAATGATAGATGCAGTTGATGAAATATTCTCATGGGTGAAGCTACAACGTTGTTGAAGTGAAATTGACCGTGGGTGAATATTTGAGGAAAAAATAAATAAAAAGACTGACTTTTTATTATGTTTTTTAAATGCTTGGAATAAATGTTATTTTAATAAAATGTTATGAATATTTTTATTTAAATTATTCTTTGAAGGTTTGGAGATTTAGTGATGTAAAAAGGAACAACTTGATTGAGAGATAACCGTAAACAAGTGAATACATCACAGATTGTTCACAATTTTTGGAGTTAAATTTTGAAGGCAATAAAAACCACTCTAGCAAAAGACTTTACTCTCCACTTTTAGACAGCACGACAAAATATAAGTGTAGAACAAGCCCTCAAAATTACACTATCAAATTCGCCGGGATGACAAAGTTATACACAAAACATCAAATAGTTACAATGCTTGATGCCAAACTTTTTCACAAATTCTGGAATTAAAGTTGGCGAGTAATACCTCCACTCAATGGATGAATATTTAATTGATTTTTGGATATCGCTAAGTGTACTATGTATAGAAGATGCCCTCCAAATTTGATGGACAAATGCTTTCTGGAAATGGAGTTACACTTGAAGGGTTGCAGGTTGCTTAGAATCGAATTTAGGGTTCTCGATAGTTCTTGGATGGGGAATTCAGGATGAATAAAAATGGAGTACACCAACGAATTTAGAAATGCTTTTTGGATAACTAATTATGGAATGGATGAAAAAGAAGACATCAAAATTTCAGGATGAGAATCAATTGGGAAAAGAAGAAATACCCGAATGGGGGAAAGTTGGTCTGGAAGGCTGCCTAATCATAACCTCCAAGTTCAATAGCTACCTTCAAGAAGGGAGCTCTCCAAATTGATAAGTGGTGAGTTTCTTATAGCTTTGCTAAGGATTCTTCTCATATGAACAGAGGAGAGAAAGTTGTAGTAACTGAATGCTTGATCAACTCTAACAAAGAATGAAACATAAGTACATAACTCAATTGGTTTGCTAACAATCCAAGTAGAAATTGCGGATTTTGCAAGGGACAAGCAATGCAACCAAAGGATTACCATTTTTGCTATTCAAAACTGATTGTAAACAACCATAAGGGGAGCTTAAATGGTTCCCCAAAATTAGGGCTAATGTCTTAAAAGAAAATTACCAAAAAAACCCTCACAAAGACACATATTCGCTAGAACAAACTCTAGCCTAATGACTTTAACATTTGTCATTAAACCAAATACATCTTAACATAATTTCACCAAACATAAAGCATAAATATTCTTTAAGACTTGGAACTAGAAATTGAGCAAACATGTTCCACTTCAAAATCCTCTTTTCAAGTTGGTTGTCTTCAACTCAGATTAAGAGAAGTTGGGCTTCAAACATAAATAAAGCTCCCTGTACAAGGACCATTTGACATAGCAAATGATCTTCAATGTTAACAAAACACCACATTCTAGAAAGCTTGTGATGTCAACTACATTTTTCATGAAGATCACCTTTCGATATAAGATTATAGGCTGCCGAACATACCAAATACTTATCGATGGTGAGATTGTTGGTACTTTTTGAATGTTTCATATGTCTCCTAAACTTGTGCTTGAACTTCCACTTATGCTTCACTTTGAACAAGCCTATGTGGCACTTGGATGTTGGACGGAAGCCAAGGACATTGAAAGTACATTCTTCCTTATGGAGACCAACAAAAAGAACACTAAAATTAAAGTTAGAAAATCTTCATGCTTGGTTGTCAGTCGTAGGTTCTGATAGCACACCATTTAGTAAAATTGTTTTAAAAATAATTAAGTTTATTTTATGCTGGGTTTTACTATGTTTGAATTTAAAAAGGTTCTTTAAGACGTCTGCTATATTGTTTTAAAGGTATAATTTTGATATGAATTTAAAAATAATAGTAAGAAAAAAGATTTTACACTTCGTGGTGTTATAGAAAAAACCATTAAGTCTTATGTAATTGTAATTCCCTGAATTTTTATATCAGAATTTATTAAGAATAACTAGAAATTAATTAAGGGTATTTGGATTTATCGGGTAGTTATCGAGGTATTACCAAGGACGTAACCGTTAGGTTATAATTTGAGAGAATTTATTAGAGGTTTAATTGATGGAAATCCATTTAGGAAATAGAATTAAGAAATTTAAATTGGACTCTTAATAATCTTTGACAATATTGGAATAAGTCGAGAGTTAGAATTTGGGTTAATTAATATGTGGTACAAATATTAAACTCTTAAACATATAAATTTAATATTAATTAAAGGAAAGTGGGGATTTATTGTTAAATAACTTAATCGGTTCAGCTTTGCCCTCGTTTCGCCAAATGGCCTTCGGCCAAACAAAATGAGTGGGAGGGATGAGATTTATGTGATAAATAAGATTAATTGTGATTAATAATGTAGGGGGATTTAATTAAATTTGATTAATTGGATTAAAAGGGTTAAAGGAGGTGATGGGAACTATGAATCAGTTCAATAAAACCAGTTCATGCCCATTTATTGGCGGTTCAAGGAACAAATTTAAAGAGGAAAATTAGGGTAAGGGAGATGTGCTGGAGAAATAAGAGAAAGAGAGAGAGCCGAGAGAGGGAGGCCGAGAGACGAGAGAGGCGAGAGAGGGAGCGATCGTTCGGGCGGCTCCTTCTCGACAGTGAGTAGGCGGACGGGACGCGCGCAACCACCGGGGAGCAGCTGCAGCAGTGCGGGTCACAGCTAGGGCTCGGGATCGATCGCGGGTCAGCAAAGGGGCGTCGGGTTATGGTGTGTTGCCGTGCTCCGTCAGTTTCTTGGTTCCCAGCAAGGCTCAACGATGACAGAATGGCAACGGTGGTCATGTGCTGGAATGAAATAAGAGGCAGAAGAATGGAAATTGGAAGAGGAGTTTTCTGGAGTTGGTGCTAGGGTGCTAGTCGAGAGGTTCTAGCTCTCGGGTTCTTCATGGGTGAGCTCCAGGTATTGACTTCCTCCTCTATTTGATGAGTTATGCATCAATGGTTGTTAATATGGAATAAATGCATCTGTAAAATTGTTGGGAATTGATGTTGTAAAATAACCTGTTAGACTTGGTTTGCCATACAAGAATTGTTCTCTGTTTATTTACAGATGCTAAAGATAAATGATTTAATGGAAACTGTGATTCATCATTGGATATTGTCACCTTGTTTTTGGAATTATGCTCTGTATGGGTTCTGTTTCTTGATACTGTTATTCATGCTTCCAGTGATATAGCTATGTACCTTCCATTGTTATCTGCTGGAAGTAATATTGGTTTTAAGTTATGATGAGTATTATGCTGGATTGTTCTCTACTTGGATTGTGATGTGAGGGACTATGTCTGTTATGAGCTAATTGTTGAGGCTACTTGATAAATTGGTTAGTTAAGTTGTTGTTGAATGATTTAATTGTTGTTTTATTGAGATGGAAATAATAAAATACATTGGTTATTGTCAAGTACCTACTGTTATGCCGAGATGGTTATTGTTGACAAAATTTTATTGAACATTAATATATGGAGAACGTTCTCTGTTTGATGACATATCATGTTGACTTGAATTTGGTTAATTAGTGAATAAATACATTTTGTCATTGATTTGGGTTCCTGCTTTCTAATTGTCCGTGCGCATAATAATGTTAAGGTAAGCATACATTGTTGTCATATACTTTGCTGGTTGAGAATTTATTGGTTTTTGCCTGCTGTTATAGAGTAAAAGATTGTAATGTTGGTTGTGGGCTAATTTAGTTGAAGATAAAAATGTTACAAGATGGATTAGAAACAATTTCCATTGTCAATATTGGTTGTTGTACGAACCGACTATGGTTCGGATATTTTGAGGATTTGATTATATATTAGGATATGTTAGTTTTCATTTTGGTTGGCAATGAGTTCCTAGAAATTTTACGTAATTGAGGATGTGGAAATTTGTAAGTCATAATTATTAACGATAGATGTCACTAATTTATGAAGGTATCGGAAAGATGAAGAAGGATAGCGAATAAGTGCAAACCGCAATAAAGATGTGAGGTAAGGAATTTGGGTGTGTCTTGGCCATTTGAAGGCCCTACACCGCAAGTAGTGTGCATGAGTAGTGTTGTGTTACTTGAATGATATTCTGTTGCTATTTTCCTTGGATTGATAGGGTAGATTATTATTAGCTTTGTGATATTGCTTGGTTAATATAACTGCTATTATTCATTGTTGGTATTCTTTACTGCTAAGTGATATTATTAGTTCTATCATAAAGACTTAAATAATTGATGAACGAGTGATAGACAATTGATTACGAGAAATGCTTAGATAATGAATGAGATAAATGAGTTAAGTGCAAAGACATTATTATGAATTGTCCCTTATAGTTTAGAGATCTATCCTACCGCCACGGATTCTCCAATCTCCAGCTCGAAGTACGAGTAAAGAACCAACGAACATAATGAAAAGACTGGTTTGGGGCGGTACCCACTCCAGGAAGAACTAAAGAGAGTCATAAGCATATTGCATTAAACAATTTTCCTTACTGGGCCATGAGGCTCACGTATTATTTATGGTGTAGGTGCAAACAACAAACAGATAATAATAGGTGCATATACGAGGAACGACGAACAAATAATAAAGCAAACGTGAAAGATTTACACGGACGAGATTGGGGCTGGCCAGGAAAAAAGAGTAAAATAAGGAACGACTGTAAATACGTTAAATTTATTAAATTGTATTCAATTGTTTAGTTTCTTCTTTAAACGATTTACGCTTCTGCCATGTCTTACAGAAGATTTCTTTTATAACGCTTCCGCACATTTTATCAATTGGGTTTTATAAAGTTTAAAGAAAGAGATAGTAGTGGTTCGGTTAGATGCACTCTGATATATTTCGCTTTAAAAAGAAAATTTCAAATTTTACGCATTTTAATGGATTTACGAAAAACGGAGTCGTTACAGTAATACCTCGACTTTTTATGTCATAATTTAATAAGGATAATTGAATGTAATTAAGAGTATTCGGATTAATTGGATTATCAAGGTATTACCAATGACGTAACCGTTAGATTATAATTATAGGAAATTGTTAAATAATAATTAAGGAGAAATATGGATTGAACCAGTTTGGTTCAGCTCGATCCAGATTAAATTGTGTGGCCCATTTCTTAGATTTAAAGAAGAAAATGAAATGAGAATTGTGGGATTGAGTGGGTTATTTGGAATTAATATCAAAAGGGTTAAATAGATTGAATTAATTGGATTAAATGTTAATGGGAAGGGATGAACCGGTTCACTGCTAAACCGGTTCAAGCTTTTTGGTCTGGTTTAAAATTAGAAGAAAGTAAGGGGAGGATTTTACTTCTGGCCTTTAGCGACGAGCAGGAGAGAAAGGGAGAGGGGGATCAAGAGAGAGCTGACGGTGAGATACGAGAGATGGAGACCGGGAGAGAACGGCGGACGGTGAAGGCAAACTCAGACGACTCCTTTGCGATGGACGACAAGCAGGCTGCGATGACGAATGGCGAGGGTCAGCTAGGGCTTGGATTTTAGCCTTGCGGATGGTTCGACACAACACAAAATTGAGGTATGTTGCGATTCCTTCTGGTGCGTTGTCAATTTCAGGCGGCCTACGTCATTGGAATGGTGAGGTAACGGTGAGGCTGCAGTTTCTGCCTCGAGTTGCTTTGTAGGAGCTCAGGTACTCTAACCCGAGTGCTCCGACCTTGTTGTGGCTGAACTTGGTTTCACCCAGTTTGGGTGAATCGTTGTCTGCAATGCAGTCAACCCCGTGCTTCTGTCCAACCTAGAGTCACACCCTACGTGACCGACAGCTTCTAGAAAAGAAAAAATAAACAAGGGCGTGCCGTCAGGGGAATGATGGTGGCTAAAGAATATAGAGACAGAGAGGGCTGAGAAATCTTTAGAAAAGAAGGAGAACAGAGGAATGGACGGAGCGTGAAAAGTGCTCTGGTGAAGGGGAGAAAGCTATATGGAAGATAGAGCTTGATCGTAGCATTCTTGAGGGATGGAAGCTCCTGCTCTCGGATGTCTCAGTTCTTCCCCTTGGTAACTAAATCTCTTCTTTGTGAATTGTTAGTCTAAGGCATAAATTGTTAAGGATAATGTTATGAGTGGATTTCTAGAAGTAGGAAGTTGTTAGCTAATATCCTGAATTAATCTATTGGATCAATTGTTGGATGACTGATTTCCTCATATGAACTGCTCTGTTGTTTTGTTAAGTGTTGTATGAACTGCTTTGTGGATTTGGTGAGATCTCTCTGTGATGGATAATGTGAAGCATGTTAGTGTTGCTGTTGGATAAATTGCTGACTATAGGCAATGTTAAAATGTTGATGTTAGCATGAAAGGGATTAACTTTGCTATATGGTTAATGAACGATGCCTCTGTTGATGTTATGGGAAATCATATTGAAGCATACTCTTAACCATTAGTGTGTAACGTTCTCCATTGTATCTCCTTGGAATGTATTTGCCATTGATGGTTAAGTCATGATAGGTTAGGTTCCGCGTAGGCGTCAAAGAAGTTCTTAGAATTTATTGTTCTAGTTATAGGTCGTAATCATTAATGGTAAATGTTTCTAATTGTGAAGGTATCGGAAAGAGATAGAGGATAAAGATTTGGTGCTATTGGGCGATAAAGTTTCGAGGTAAGGAAATGGGTATGTCTTGGCCAGAGGAGGCCCTACCCACATGTAGTGTGCATGAGTTTTATGTCTAGTGCCATGTGAATCTCAGTTGTTACTGCTGTTAGTTAGTTGTAGTTGATAGTTCCCTGGTTGATCTACTGCTATTATTCCTTGGATGATATTATGTTGTTATTTCCTGTGTTGATTGTGTAGATTTCTTTACTGTTAGTTGTTCTCTTTACTACGAATGCTTTACTTTGATTTTTGTGATGAATTCTTAATGTTCAAATGTGAGAAGTGTAGAATGATGAGTGTGTGAATTATGAGGAGCATGAATGAGCTAAGAGCTCCCTTAACGGTTATGTTCTTTGTTACTTACTTGTTGTCTTAAATTCTCTGTGTTAATCAAATTGTCATTTCATTCATTCAATGTATTATTGTTCACACAAATTATTCTACCATTACCATTGTTTGATATTTATGTGTTAACTAAACCCTATGTCTAAGCAATTAAACTAGCATGTTAAATTAACTAGCACATTAACTTAACTAGGCCTTAAACATGTTTAATTATTAATCAATTAGAATCTTAACTGTAATCATCACTTGAACATGTTAGTTAACTAAACTAAAATTAATTACCTAAACTCAAGCATGATAATTAACTAGACGTGAGCATGTTAACTTGTTTAATTTAGAATGTAACTATCATTAGCGCTAATGCAAACCAATACTCAAGGAGTGCCAATATTGCAATCATCTAAACTGTCCCACAATAAACTGTCCACCAAACTTCAAACAATTATATCTTCGCAACTTTATTGAATTACGAGCAGAATTTTTGCGAGGCATCTATCAACAATCTGAAGACAAACATATCAAAATTTCATGCAAAAATTCGAACAGAACACGGAGTTATGATAGAACAAAGAAAACCCTCGGATTAGGGTTTCTGGAACAATTTCTGTCGACCTGGAATCAAACGACGAGTTCTCCAATGGCATACACTCTTTCAATGCTAATTTTGGAGGAGAAACACCCAACAATATCAAAAGTAATCCTGCCAAAATTGGGCATTATCCAACAAATGGAAACAGGTCAAATAGATGTCTCAAAACCGAAGCAAAATTTGTATCACAACAAAACAGATTCTCGACCAAGATAGTTTCCCTATAAAATGCCCCTTAACACAATCAAATCTCAACCAAAATACAACAACTCTAGGGTATCTCAAGAAAATAACATAATCTTCCAGAACAAAGGATTCCTTTTCAATAGTGGATACAAAAAGAAAATAAAACTCCAAGGAGTCTGCACACCTCAAATAGAAGAGAGGGCGACTTGCTCGGCCTTACAAGAGGATGTTGTTTCTTCTACCTCCACACCACAATGAGCTACCACACGAAGGGGATGGATTAGAAGAGATAGCAATGATCAACTCGTTCAAGAAACAACAAGAAGAGATGAGATGATGAAGAGGATGAAATGGCCGAGTGGAGAGAGAGAGCTCCGACGGGTCTTCACACAAAATTGAGCTAGGGTCTTTAATTTCTTCAAAAGTCCCCCTCTTCTTTCATTTATAAGGCTAAATACTCCCAAGTGTCCTACAAAAGAACAAATTACAAAAATGCCCTAAAATGAAATGACAAAAGTGACCTCAAACAATAAACCACAAAACAGGTCCGAGGTTGGTTTTTGGTCTCTGTAAATGGAACGTTTGACATAACAACAAACACCAAATATAACTATAAACACCTCTTTGGAAAGCTATAGATGTTGGTAACAAACCGTATGAAGAATACTTTTTTATTTGACATCATTCGAGTCTATAAAAATGTCAAATACTCCACCGTGGTCGGATTGTAGGTAGACTTGTAACGTCTACCCTTTCTTCTATAATTTTGCATCCAAGTAAGTTCAAGAGGAGCCTATTTATCCTCATGCTTTGGTTCATCTTGAAGGTTCTTTAGCTTATTCCAACCTACAAAATAACAACTTATTAATTAAACAAGAAGCCTCATGGCTCTGGTTTTGGTAGAGGGTCTTGGGGCGCATCAAGCACCTAATTGATTAGGATAATATTTGCATTAACTAAGTCCTGCCACGTTTAATTTACTAATTAATTATAAAAGTACAACTAAGAGATCAATTAGTCTTTGTTAGTATTCTGCATATTATCTTTTATTGCATTTTCATTTATTATAACTTCTACAATGATGCTTTATTTTACCAGAGAATAATAGAAAAGATGAAAGAGGGATGAAATAAGTATGAATGAACAAGAGTTTCAATTATGATGTTTTTACCTTTCCTTCTGTAGTGATGTATTATTGCCTTAATTTTGTTTGCCTTCTTTGCATTAATTGTATTATCGTTCACTAAATCTGAGCATGTGTAATTAGATTAGAATAAAACCCTGTGAATCAACTAGATTTCCCTAATCTTAATCTATTAGACAACTAGGCTAACTAACTCAATAACCTAAACTTGAGCATGTTAACTAATTATTCGGAATAGTTTTAACTAATTAGAACATTAATCGTATCTCCCTTGAGCATGTAAATCAATTAGGGTAACTAATCAAGTATGTAAATCAATTAGGGTAACGAATTAGAATATTAATCGTGTCTTCTTAAGCATGCTAAGTACTAGGATAACTAGCCTGTTAATTAATAGCACGTTTCGATTCCTGTTTCGTGGTGTTGTGTTCTTATCTATATATTTAAGCATGTCATTCGTTGATTTAACTCATCGTGTATTGTTCTGTTAAGTGTGTTTAATGGTTGTTATTCCTCCATAAGTTGCTATTTAATTTCCTTAATGTTCATTGCTTAATTCCCTTCTAATTTTCGTTGTTTTATAATTGTTCTCTGTGGTGCGCTTTCAACAATTACAGTTACTTTCATTTCTATGCGCAATTCAATACTTGTTAATGTTACGATTTAAGGCATCATTCATCATGTTAGGGTGAGAATGTATGGTCATGCATCCTGTTAATAGAAATCAATAGGGAGTGCTACCTGAGGTGGTACTCATACATGCATTAAGTGAGGTAAAATGAAGAAAAAGAAGAGAAAGAAGAAAAAGAAGAAAAGAGAGTTAGAGGACGGATGGGTAGTGGGCCTAGTCTGTAACAACCCGATCCTAACTTTTTCATTAAACGATGTAATCAAACTTTGGAGGAAAGAATTGGCCTAATACATGTATTTACATCATCTCTTTATGCGTTAAATTATGACTTGTAATTTCATGAAGAAATCAATTAGGATAAAAACTTAGTCGAAAACGCAAAGAAATTGGACTATTGAACCATTAGGACACATATGAACGCCTTTGCGGACAAGAAGTGTCATCCGCAAAACACATGGAACGTTGCCCCGGCCTTGGGGACGACTTGGGACACATCCGGTGTCCTAACCTTACTGTGCTGAGGAGTTTCGGACGCAGAACGCGGACGATGCCGACGAGACAGAACGCATCTGCATCGAATCTATTTAAGTCTTGAGACTTTAGGATGATTACGAATGCCTGCGGACGAGAAAGAGAGTCCTCCGAATTGAATCTGTCCAATTCCTAGACACATTCGGATGGTACATGCGGAAGATGCGGACGCAGGAGAGCCCATCCGAATTGAATCTGTTTGATTTAATTCCACCTTCGGACGACACTTGTGGACGTTGAATGGCATCCGAACCTGGCATGCGGACGGTACGACAAAGGTGGGGATGCCAAATTTTGTCCGAAAGTAGACATTATTACGTGGGAAAAATCAGGTCTTGCGGACACAAGGATTTCGTCAGCGATTGTCCGAATCATCTCAAAACTGCGAAGACAAAGATTTAAATCAAAACGAAAAGGATGCCCAACCAATAAAATCATGGCCTCTCGACACAAAATCGCACGTCAATGGCCGACCAACAGGGTTTTGTTCATTGTTGTCCCTCTGTCATGGTACGATTTGTTCCCCCCCCCCCTGGGTGAGCCCTATTTCTTCAGCTTTCACCTTCTTCTCCTTCGTTGTTCTTCCTGGATAAAGTCTGCAAAGTTGTTGCTTGGAAGGAGGGTGTTATGTTTGTAAAGGAAACGACAGTGAAGGTAAGGATATGGGTGTGTTCTTGGCTTGAGGAAGCCCTACACCCAAGTAAAAGTGTGTGTGAGTGAGTGTTCCCTGTAGAAACTATGTAGTTGTGGTTGCTTTATGTTTTTGTGGAGATGTTTGCTGTATTTGTTGCCTTAACTATGACGTTCCTCTTTTGATGCTCTACTAGATGTTGTGTTTTACTTGTGTTAAATACTTATATGGAAGTGTTGAAACAAAGAGAAATTGTTTGAGGTAGAAATGAATGACTAATGAATTGTTATTGTTGTTAAGAATGATGATTTCGTTTATTAATGATCTTTCACTCGATAGCCTTGTGTGTATTGTTTATTCAGCACATTCTCGTTGTTTCATTTCTTTATTGTTCGATGTTAGGAAAGCATGATCATTATTATCATTTTTGCCATCCTTACAACTAGTATCATCTAGGAAGTAAGCTTTCGTTGCTCACATTCAATGCTATAGATTTTAGTTACTGGAGTTCAAGTCTTTGTTTTCCGTCTTCGTTGATGTTGGCTAAGCTCGTTATGGGACTTGTTTCGTTGCCTTGTTTTGCTGCTTTGATATTGTCACTAGTATTTAGCATGGTAAGGAAAGTAAAATGACAAGAAAAGACGAAGGAAAGGAATTAAGGGAGTTGGGAAGTGGATGGGTAGCAGTCCTAGCCTGGCAATTAGGAAATGCCCTTATGTCATTTGGAATAGAACCTAGTTGCCCATAGGAGGTTAGGTCCGACCCACTATACCATCCCATATGGCTCTTCCAATCTTCAACTTGATGTACGAGTAAAAAATGAATGAAAGAAAAAAACGTAATGAAATAATTGGTTTGGGTGGCCCCCATTCCGAAGGAAACTAAAGAGAGACATATACATTTGTTTTCTCCCATTTCCTTACTGGGAGAAAGCTCACGTCCTTACTTGTGATGTAGGTAATGAAGTGATTGTGCTAGGTGCTGCAGAGGAGGCCATTTCGGTTGAGCCTATGGTAAATCCGATTGAGACACTAGCGGAGTACTAGTATGGCGCTAAGTAATGAAGAAGAAGAAGAGTTTGCAAGGGCTAATGTGAAAACTTATTTTGTGAACGTTAATTTTCTTTTACCCTTATGAAATGTCTGTCTGGAGTAGTACATGGATTTACTTTGGAAACTCAAACATTTAAAGTTGAATTACCACTTTATATGACACTTTAAATTACATTGACCCTAAAATGGTTAGTCATAGTTTTCCTTGGCAAATGACAATTTTCATAAGTTAGATTTCCGTTTAGTAATGCTTCCTCAACTTTTATAGATAAATTTTTATATCACTTTCGCAAACCAAAGATAATAGTTCTCCACTATTTAATGAATGGTAAAATGAGCTTTTGGTAACGATCGGATTTTTGCACTCTGACAACCCTTTTATGAAAAGATATTTTTTTCAAGAAAAACAGCATCTTCGAAATTTGTTTAAGCGAATATTAATGTACTTTAAAAAAGGTTAAGAATCTAGGTCGTTACATAGTCTGCAACTAGCCGAAGCCCCTCCCTCTTAGGGTACGGGAGTTCTAGTTACAAGTAAAAGGTTTGATCCGATCACTATTCCATCACAAAGGAAATCCACCACTCTCCAGCTCGATGTAAGAGTGAAGAACTAAAGAACTAACAACTTAATGAAAAGGATTGGCTTGGGTGGCCCCCATTCCAAAAAGGACTAAAGAGAGGCATATTATATTGCATAAACCCTTTTCCTCACTAAGTCTTTGGGCTTACAGTTTACTTGTGGTGTAGGTATAGGTACTTGTATTCGAAGAGAAATACACAGAATTAGGAGTCAATGCAAAAAATGAAGAACAGATAATAAAATGTAGAGATGAAGAATTTGCACGCGCGAGGGAGCCGTGGCTGGCCTGGCTAAAAGAGTAAAATAAAGAACGATTGTAATTAAATTAAGTTTTATTGTTTTGTATTTACTAGTCAAACTATTTAGGCTTCCACGATGTTTTAAATAAATGATTTCATAATGCTTCTACTATGTTTTACAAATGATTTTATATCTGTGATATTTCACAGTATACCACGGTTTGCAAAAGGTTGGTAGCAATTCGATTCTGATGCACTCTGATATTTCTTTCAAAGAGTTTTAAACAAAGAGAGTTTTAGTGGTTCATAAAAGTTACAAATTTTAACGCATTTTTAAAAGATTACGAAAAACCAAGACGTTACATCCTATGCCTTTAAAAGTATTTTCAATGTCTAGAGCAGAAAAAATAGAGAATGACGCTTTTCTAGAGTAAATAACTGACTAAAGTTTAATATCATTTCATATCATTCTTTGAAAGCATGTCTTGAATAGCAAAGAATAGTACTTTGTGGATGATGAGAGTTAAGAGGCTTCTACCCAACTTATGCCAATCATATGTTTTCGGGTGAGTTGGGGAGCTAACAAAGCCTTTGAGAGAGTTTATCATTAACCTATCACAAGGAATGTTGAACCTAAATAGAGCAAAAATTTTGCTTGGAGATTGGGTGACCTAGCAATATCACTAAAGGTTGGAGGTTAAGGTTTCAGGGATTGAGAAATTGAGAATTTAAGAGAACGAAAACCTAAACTAAGCGATGGAATTAAATTTCCGATGCAAAGAAGGATGATTTTAGCAAGAAATGAGTCAAAGTTTTGGAAGAGTACGACTATGGTTATTAGGAGATCAGGTTTCAATTACGTAGTAGCACATCTGTACAACCAGGCTGCTTATGAATTCCATTCAGCGATTGATCATACTTAACCTGTAGTTGACTGGGCTTGTTTATTTCAGAATCCCCTGCATTTTGTGATTTTTGTAGATGACTGGAAATACTACAAGTCGACTAAAAATTTTAAATTTGAGATTATTTAAATTGAATTGAGTCAAATCAACCCTAGTTGAATCCTAATATTGTTGAAGGTCTTCTCATCTAGTAATTTCATAAAAATATCAACTAATTGATTTTGAAAAGTTACAAATTCAAGAGTTACGTCTCCTTTTTTTAACATGATCTCTAATGAAATGATACCTAATCTTAATGTGCTTAATGTGAGAATGTTGAATAGGATTCTTATAGATGTTTATAGCACTAGAGTTATTGCACTCAATTGGAATATTATCATAACTTTGACTGTAGTCTTCTATGGTTTGCTTCATCCATAAGATTGGAGCACAACAATTTACAACAATTGTATACTCACTCTCAGTTGTAGAGAGAGTCACTAAGTTTTGTTTATTGGATAAACATGATACTAAAGATTCTCCAAGGAATTGGTGCTTGTCACCTATATTCTTCCTATCCACTAGACTCCTGGCACAATCAAAATCGATGTATCCCACTAAATCAAAAGTAGTTCCCTTGGGATATCACAGTTCTAAATCACTTGTCTCACTTAGATATTTGAATATTTTATTTACAACATCTAAATAGGACTTCTTTGCACAAGTTTGAAAACAAGGACATCAGCAAACACTAAATAGAATATCGATTCTACTAGCCCTTAAGTATAATTATGAACCAATCATTTCTCCATATCTCTCTATGTCCATATTTTTACTACTCTCATCTTTCTCTAATTTTGTAAATGTGCTCATAGTAGTACGATAGGCTTTAGAGTTGTTCATTCCAAATCTCTTGATAAGTTCTTTGAAGTGCTTTTCTTAGTACAAGAATATCTTCCTATAGATAGCCTAATCTATAAACTAAGAGAAAATCTTAGCTCCATAAAATCTTTTCAAAGTAGTTTATTCATTGAACCAAAGATAATTTCATCCACGTAGATTTGTACAATTTACATATCTTTATCTTTTTTAGTCAATTTTTCCAATTTTGATATTTCTTTTAATATAATTTGTTTAACCTCTCATACTAAGCTCTAAGAGCTTGTTTAAGTCTATAGAGAGCTTTATTAAGTTTATAAACATAACCAAGCTTATTATTTACCTTAAAACTTAATGGTTGCTTAATATAAACTTTCTTCATAATATATCCATTTAGAAAAGCACTTTTGACATCCCTTTGGTATAAAGTGAAATTCTTATAACATGAAAGCACAAGTAGCATTCCTATTGATTCTAAATGAGCTACTGATGTAAAAGTTTTCGTAATATCTATTCCTTCGTCTTGATTATACCTTTTCGTAACTAATATAGCTTTGTTCCTTACAACTATACAATTTTCATCCAATTTTTTCTTAAGGACCCGTTAGGTTCTAATAATTGAATGTTTCTTAGGTCTTGAAGCTAATTTCCAAACTTTGTGTTTCTCAATTTCATTAAAATCTTCTTCCATGTGCACAATCTAATTTTCTTCAATCATGAGGATTTTATCGAATGACTAGAGATATGCACTTTTGGGGAGTTCCTGCTCCTCACTCATTATCATCTTTTTCTAAAGATTTCCATTTCCTTTTCAAACTAATCATTTCAATCCTTTTCATTCAATGATTGAATGGATTCACCAAAAGTGATATGTATAGATTCCTCTACAACTAGAGTTTTTTTTTTTGTTGAAAACCCTATAAATTTTGCTAGTTGTGGAGTATCCTAAAAATATTACATAATTCATTTTAGAGTCAAAATTTCCTAAATTGTCCTTAATATTAAGAATAAAACTATAACATCCCATTTCCCGTTTTACATTTCGATATGTCTATTTCACATTTCTATAAAAAAATTTCATTTAAAACCCATTTGAAAATACTTAAAGGAAAGCATTAGAGTAAATATATGCGGAATAATTAAAACATTAAACTTTTTTTTCAAAAACAACATCATTTAAAACATTTGAAAACCATAACATAGAGTCCTTACACAATTTAAAACAACTTTTAAATGAAATGCAAATGCAATGCCTAAGACAACTCTATATGCATATGTTTGATAGAAGAGAATCTATCCCTTCTTTTAAATTAAAGTCTCATATACCGTTAGAACATTGGAGATATTTCCCACAGGGAGATAGATATATCCTCGGGATACAACTTGAGTACCAACTTCCAAGCCATCCCTACATGGGAGGAGGCAAGGTCCCTCAAGCAGATGCATCACTATACACCCCAACCTCTATATGTCTATTTGCATATATTAAGTTCATTATTATCACGTACAATGCATGATATGCAATCCTAACTGACATGCCTATATGATACATGAATGTCACACAGTAATTCATATATCACAAGTAAACAATACAATCAATTAACAAACAATGAGACACAAATCTTGAATTAATAATAATTTAATACTATGCATGCATCACTACTAACATGTTACCAAGGTAGAACACTAACTATAACTATCAATGCAACATGAACTATGATGCAACTATAAATAAATTCTATAAGATCACCGAATACCAATAAAGGTGGAAATCATCATATCATTCTTTAATTCCCACAGTTTTCATTAATTCACATTAACATGGTTATATGTACTCAACCTATTCTGCAATGATAACAATACAATTGTTAAGAACCTAACAATAAAACTATAACACCTATTCTAATCCCCTATAATAACAGATCAGTGTTCATAGAAAGATAGTTCCTATATGGTGACATATATTAATCAATATATCCTAATACTCTAAAACATACCAAGAGCATACAAAGGAATAACCCACTAACGAAGAACACCACCTACAATAGAAAAATTCCTAAGAGAATAATATTATGCTATGATCTCATGGTCAAGGACAATATCACTAGCATATTCATTAAAGATATTCATCCCTTCAATGACAGTTTCACTATCAGGGAAAGTAACAGAGGCATAAAAAGGATCCATTCGTAGAAGCATAGAACAATTCAAGAAAAACGCCTATAAAACCTGAAAATTAATTTCATCTTTATGATTGGTTATCAACAAGTTAGTTCTTATCATCCAAAACATAGGAAACTAATCAAGCAGAGAAGCATACGAGTAGAAAAACCATTATAGAAACATGAACTTCTAGAGAACAAACATTTTTCATGCAACAAACAACCCTACTCCCGTGATGTAGGTCCATATGGACAAAAAACATGCATAATCTCTTACCTCACTTAATCCTTCTCTTCTCCTTACTTAGCAGTAGCCCTTCCTCACTACCGAAGCTTTTCTTCCAGCAAAACAAAACCAAAAAACACCCAAATATTGAGAGAGAGTTTAGAAGACATGCAAGCATTTCCCCATTGGTTTTTCTACTAAACATTCCCCAAATACACTCTAAACTCATAGAAGATGCTGAGGAGACACAATGCTTTGATCTCTAAGGACTCTTCAAGCCTTCAGACTTCAGTTATACATTTTTAGACCGACATTAAGACTACCAATCGATCGATTCAATGCCACGATTTACCACCAGCTCAATCGATCAGTCGCTAATTCCTTTCTCTAATTTACTGATCGACTGATGTCCAGTTGACGATCGACCGCCAAACCCGACAATGAATTCATCATATAAATCATTTGACCACAACCTATACTAATACTTTATTTTCCTAATAATTATAAATAACCATATCTCTATAAATCTAATACACTCCAAGTTATTAAAATATTATCATTCATAATAATATCAATTATAAAGTGTGACAGTTTCTCAATGACCAAAATATTACTTTTTACTTAATCCAAAATTTACACGTAGCTGAATGCCCGAGTATTACAAAAACATTTACATCCAAATGATCAAAAACATCCAACACTAGGAGTTTTTCCATTTCACAATTTGTAAAGACGTTTTCTCTAGGATTGGTATAATAAAGACACAATTAAGGACATAGCATGTTGTGGCAACAATTTCTGCCCAAAAATGCTTAGGGAGGTTATTCTCATTTAACATTTTCTTTGCCAATTCTTGAAGGGTTTTATTATTTCTATCAACAAGTCCATTTTGTTGAGGGGTTCTAGAAGAGGATAAATTGTGTTTACTATCATACTCGTGACAAAGAAATTCAAACCATTCATTCTCAAATTCTCCACCATAATAGTAACAAATTGCTATGACAGAAAGATCTTTTCTATGTTGAACTTTCTTCCTAAAGCTAAACTAGGTGTTAACAGTTTCATTTTTTGACCTTAACATGAAAATCCAAGTAAATTTATAATAATCATCCACTATTACCTGGCATAATGTTTGCCTCCTAAACTTGTGGTTTTTGATGAACGAAAAAGATCTGTATGGAGTGATTGGATAGACTTTGTTGTCGAGACAATACACTTGAAAGCAAATGAAATCTTACTTTGGTCATGCATTTGACAAGCATCACAAATCTTTTCTTTTTTAAATATATCTTAGGAAGACCTCGAAAGAGATTATTTCTAGAATTGTTAGCTATGGTGTCTATTTCTATGTGTCATAAGCTTTTAAGCCAAGCCCAACAATGATTGGAAGAAATATTTGTGGCAAAACATTTCTCTTGAAATGTAGATAAATTATTGAAATCAATAGTATACACATGTTCATTTTGATATCCAATAAACTATATTTTATCATCCTTACTATCTTCTATCATGCATACTTTTGATTAAGAAATAACTTTATATCCTTCATGACATAATTGACTAATGCCTAACAAATTATGTTTTGAGCTATCAACTAATAAGACATATTCAATAATAGAATTTGAAATATTACCTATGTTGCTAGTACTTATTATTTTACCCATTTGATTGTTCCCAAAAGTAACTTGTTCCTTCTTTTTGGTAATAGAAGCAAACTTTGTGCTATTTCCCAATATGTGTTCAGACCATCTATTATCTAGGTACATTTATCCTTAATGGGAAAGCCTCCAATCTACAAACAAATTTATGTACTTTTGTAGGTGCCTAAATTTTCTTCATGTTTAAACAATTTTTATATAGATATAAGAATGCTAAATTGTTTATGCAATTCTTCTAATGCTTCTAGCAGTTAATTATTATCAGAATTATCTTTCAAATAACTAAAAGAATCATATACCTCTTTTTTTTCTATTTTCATAGAGCACATGTTGGCCACTACTTCTTCCTTGGACAAACTATCTTCATTTCTATAGTCCCATGTGACCTTTGATGGCTTCTTTTTTAAGACTTTTAGAGTCTTCTTTGTTGAGGACACTTGGCCTTGAAGTGACTTCTTCCTTGTAACTTTCTCCATTCATCTTCTTCTTCTTTACTTGTTTTAGCTTGACTATTAGCTCAATAAGTATTAAGATGAATTATTTTGATGGTGAATGTAATTATTGGAATACTAATTCTAAGTTGATGATGAGTGTACGTTATTTGAATCTATTTAGCAATAATTTAAATTCACATCTAGGACTCAATCAAAACGTTGTCCAAAGTGTTTGAGTAATTAGTAGGTGGGTGGCAAATGATAAAGTACTAAAGCCTAATCTCGAGCAATGCATAAAATGGAAGAACTCGTAGATGCCTAGTCCCGAGAACTATTTTGATCCCAGACACTTATAGCTGAAGCCTGTGAAATTTGCAAAAGGCTAGTCTTGAGGCAATGTTTTTCAAATCTTAATTTGCAGAAGATTGGAGCCAAAAGTGGTCACCCATGGTAGAAACATAGAGAGCTTGATGAAAGGTTGATCTAGAGACAAGAATCCAAATTGAAGCTTCACGCAAACATTCAGTGCAGTAGTCCTCAATTTGAAATATAGATGCCATCACCTTATTGATGTCTCTAATTGAAAACTTGTGGTTGCCTACGGAATACCAGAGGGTGACCAATTCTTGATAATTTTGAAAACATCTATAAATATATGCTGACTCCGCTATGCACCTTATCGATTGATAAAACACCAAAGTGCTACCCATTTCCTTTTGTGATATTTTAGTCTTCATTCTTGAGTGTTAGCCTAACTTTTCTCATTAAACTAGATATTTCTCATTTTTGAGAATTAGGTTATTGTGTTTAAACCTTCCAACCAATATTGAATGAGAACATATGTAAAATTCATTTGATTATGTTTTATGGCACATTATTGAAAAACCCATATACTTTTATCAAATTGAAAATGATAGAAATGTTTATAAATTGCCTTTTGAGTATGATGATAATGAAAAACAAGAGATATGTTTAAATGCTATAATGTGTAACATCCAAGGAATATAAGTGAGTTTTTTATAATAATTAATTTGTAGAAAATTTGAAATAATAAAAGATAAATAAAATAAAATTTTTTAAGATTAAAAGTTTGAAAAATATCCATAGTAGAAAGGCAATATGAAATGTCACCAATAAACCATTTTTGGGGAAAAAGGATGATCATGGTAGTAAGGTGGAAGGTCATTTTGATGAAAGAAAGGTTTTAAAAAAAGTGTGGATGACAACCGTATGATATTATCAATGAATAGTTGAGATTTAAGATGGTTTGATGTGATAAAGATTAAATAAAGAGGATGACCATTTGAAGAATGGATATTGTTGCATAAATTAATAAGAAAAGTTTATACCCATTGGATTAAGGAAGAAAATGGTCGGGCACGAGAGAAAACATCATCATTTAAGTAAAGAACATTTATGTGGTAGACACATAGACATAATAGCATTGTATTAAAAGGAAATGTCACCATTTTTTGATAAGTGGCATGCATTTAACGTCACTATTTTGGATATATGGCGTGTGTTAAATATTGGAATTGTGGGAGTGTAGGTGTCCGCGATGGAAACACTTCTATGGTGAACAATGAATGTGTAAGAGCACAAGTATCTGCAGAAGGAATTTTCTTTGCAAGGCAATGTGGCAACTATTGATTGGCGGATGAAGGAAATATTTGATGAAAAGATGCTCAGCAGGAGCAAAGGTATTCGCTACGAATGTGCAGGTGCTCGCATATGTGTGAAAATTCACAGCAGAGGATTTTTAAGGAATCTATTTTCGGGATTAATTGGAAATTAATCAAATAACTCTAATTCACCTAATCATAATTAATTAAGATGATGAAAGTACTTACGATTTATAGATTAGGTAAATAGTTTAGTGGATGATTGTGGTTGGTTGAAAGAATGACTTATGAGGTAAAAACACTGACTTAAATTTCTATAAATTGAGGAGCTTCGACTCTTCAAATGTAAGCTAGCTCCTCTTTGATGTGAGAAATATTCTTTTGAGGTTAGTAATACTATTTTAAGTTTAAGTTAAAGTGATATTTGATTAAAATGAGACGAGAAACAAGTAGGTTCTGTGTTTGCGGTATCAACCAATTTGAATAGTTTTTAATTACTAAACTATTTTGATATATTATTATGGAAATTAAATGGAAAGTTGGGTATTGGAATTAAGATAGTTAGGCGATTATGATAAAAGTTATGATTCGTTTGGAAGTTGATTGGTTATTGACAATAATAATGCCCTATTTTGAACAATATAAGTATGACTAAGGAAGTTTGGCTTATAAGCTAATTTGATAGAATTAATTGAAGTCAAACTGTGAATTTATAAATCAACCTAAGTAGGAAATATGAAAATGGATGGAGATTTAATGAATATACGGATATTAACAAATATTGTAATATGTATTAGGTCCCTAAACTCAAGAAGATAAATCAAATAATTTCTAAGACCCCAAGGTAAGTAATGACTGTATGTGCTTGACCTAACAACCTACATCACAAGATGATAGGATTTACATGATATGATAGTTGTGATAGTTTGGTTAGTTGAGGATTTGTTATGTTTTATTGATATTACTGATGATTATGATGATATGTTGCAAGATGTTATGACATGATTATGTATGCATCATGTTTTCTAGAAAAGAATGAAGATGTTTTACATACATATATTTTAATTAAGAAAGATAAAGAATGAGAATGAAAGTATGTAAGAAGCTTTGGAGATTCAGTACCACTAGAGCTTTGGGTGGTTGATGCCCCAATGGAGCTTTGGGTGATTCCAAATTATTTTTAGCTTTGGTGTCGTGCCCCAATGTCAAGAAGAATAACAAGAACAAAAAGAACCATGAGAAAGAAAAGAAAGCAAAGAAAGAAAATTGAAATGAAAACATTTATGAAAAATGTATATCATGTATATATTATTCATTACTTACTGAGTGCTAGGCTCATAGATGAATCTTGTGATGTAGGTGGAAAGTCAACAAAGAGATTGATAACGGAGAACCATACAGTTGATGGAGCATAGTCATGAAGAGAGCTTGGAGTTGTTAAAACCTGACTTGGGGGAGAAGAATTTGGAAATATGGATTTTGGAATAAAATATATGTACTGAGAAACTCTAATGTAAATATATATTAGAATGTTGATAAATATATGATTTATGGTTGTATTATTGTTACAAAGGATAAAAAATAATACTTCCGCTATACTAAAGAAAATGAAATGAAAGTTTAGAAAAGAAAAAATTTAAATGGGTAAATTACAAAGAAAAATGAAATATAAAATCGGGGTGCTACATATTGTGCTCTAAATAGGGATGAATTTAATAAAGCTCAAAGATGTGGTACTTTTGAAGTATGACACTTACTTGAGGTCACACACAAAGGCACAAACTAAGTAAAAGAAAGTAAAATGAGCTTACTTGTGCATGAAAATTCTTTGTCATGGGTAAAGATGACCATTAGTCAAATGTTTACTCGTTTCACTAACATTACTAATAGCTTGAAAGCTCTTAGTTGGATGTATCCAAATGAGAAATGAGTTAGAGAAATTCTTAGGTGCTTACCAAGATCATGGCAATGTAAGGTGACGACAACTCAAGAAGCAGACTTCAAGATTCTAAAGATTGAGGAACTCATCGAATCTCTTATAACCAATGAAATCATGATGAAGTCAAATGAGAAAGAAGAGCTAAAGGACAAAGTAGTCTCTAAGAAAAAGGATATAGCTCTCAAAGCCTCATCAAACTAACAAGTGAAGTTGGACAAGGAAGAAGATAATGAAAAAATAGCCTTTATATTACAAAATTTCAACAAGTTTCTCTAATGGAGAAAATCGCAAGGGAAAAAGTTGTCGAAAGGGGATCAACCTCTAAAAGAGAATGAGTTTACTTGTTTTGAATGTGGAAAGCTAGGATGCTTCAATGATGATTGTCCTTAAACAAAGAAGGTAGTAAAAGTCTTCAAGAAGATAGTGACGAAAGCCACTTTAGATGATAGTGATGAAGACACATTATCCAAAGACAAAGAAGTGGCGAGTATGTGCTTCAATGTAAAAGAGAGTGAGGTAGATAATTCTTTTAGTAATTTGGATGAACATTGTGATGAAAGTGAATTATTATATGCCTTTGAGGAATTGCATGAATGATTCAACTTGCTTAAATCTAAATATAAATATTTGAAAAGGGAAAATGTTAAATTAGTGAAAAAGCATGCTTTTTTACAAATGGTGCTTAAATTCTTTGTTTAAGCTAGGATTGCTTAATAATTATTTGGATGATATGGTGCTTAAATTCACAAATGGTGGTAACAATTTGAACATTCTCTTAAGGTAGCAAAGAGTTACTTATGATAAAGTTAGATTAAGCTATGAATCATTTCAAAATAAAAAGATTTATAAGAATTTTTTTATTGGACCATTTATTTTTCATGCATGCAACAAAATGGATCATAAATGATTTGTTTCTCCATTGAAGACTAATGATTGGAAATCTCTTAGCAAAATTATATAGGTTCCTATAGGAAAGAAGACTAATACTCAAAGACCCAAGAAGATTTGGATACTTAAAAAAGGTCCTAACTTTACTTGTAGGTTAGAGAATCTCCGTCAAAAGTAGTACTTTGATAGCAGATGCTCAAGGCATATGATGGGAGATTCCTCAAAGTTCACCTCCATCAATAAAAAGATAGGAAATGTTACCTTTGGAGGGAGCAAAAAAGACAGAATTATAAGTATTAGCAATATAAGTAATACCTCAAACCTTATTATTAAGAATGTATTATTGGTTCATGGTTTGAAGCATAATCTATTGACTATTAGTCAATTATGTGAGAGAATACAAAGTCATTTTTAATCTAAAATTTGCATGATTGAGAATCTTATAAATGGAAAGATTTTATTTATTGGATGTGGAAATGAAAATATTTGTACTATTGATTTGAATAATGCTTCTTGTTTTGTTGAAAAATTTTTTACAAATTCTTCTATTGATAGTTAGTCTTGGCATAGTAGATTAGAACACGTAGAAATTGATACCTTAGTTAAGATCTCTAGGGGCCTTCCTATGATTTTCTTTGAGAAAGACAAAGTTTGTTACACTTATCAAATAAGAAACCAAACAAAGACTTTGTTTTGATTTGAAAAACATTGTGTCCTCGTCTAAACCTTTACACTCTATATAGATCGTTTTGGGCCATCTAAGACCACAAGTTTAGGTGGAAAACTCTACACCTATATGATAGTAGATGACTTCTCTCGATTGACATGGGCTTTCTTCTTACAAAAAAAGAATGAAACTTTCAAAATCTTCTATAGCTTTAGGAAGAAAGGGCAAAATAAGAAGCATCTCTCAGTTGTTGCAATTCGATAATTAGAGCTTTGAGTTTCTTTGTCAAAAACTATAGCATTAAACACAACTTTTCTTCACCAAAAACCCTAAAAAAAATGGGGTTTTTTAGAAGAAAAATAGGTCTCTCCAACAAGTAGCTAGGACTATGCTTAACGAGAATAACATTCCAAAATATTTTTTAGCAAAAGTTGTTGCCATGACATGTTATATTATAAACTGGGTATCCATTAGACCTATGTATACCCCAAAATTTTACCATACTAATGCTTAGTGAATTGATTGTGCTAAGATAATGATTTGTGGTATAATATTGATAGTGTTATGATATAGTTTATGGAAGAATGAAGATTTAGGTGAATATTGGATGTTTGCTGGAATGAATAGTCGATCACTTGAAGGATCGATCGACCATAACTATTCAGAGTAAAGATTAAGGGGCTCTCTATTGGGCAGCAGTCGATCATGTGGAAGGGGATGTCAATCATAGTCATTACAAAGTCGAAATAAGAAGTTTTGCGGATGATTTTGTGAAAATTTGGGTTTTTGGAGCATATTTGTAATCTTTGTGTTTTGCGGTCGATCAAAGCATGATGGCAGTCATTTGGCTTATATACAGATTGTAAGTTTAGGTTTTGTTGTCGATCGACTGTAGGAAGGTGATCGACCAATTTCTCCAAAGATTATACAGAGTCTAATTTTAAGTTGTATTGCAGTCGATCACATAAGGGGTTTGATCGATGGGTAATGCAAAGAGTTGCCAGGAATAAGCTGCAATGTCATGTTTTCTTTGGATTAAAGAATTGATTACTCATCTCTTAATGGTTGAGTTTGCGCCATCTCTTGCTTGTATAGCTGAAGGAAGAGGATTGAGTTTATATAAGAGGAAGACTTAAGAGAAGAAAAAAGAAAAACTGTGAGAGAAAGAAAGGAAAGTCTGAGAGAAAAAGAAAGAAGCTGTGAAGAAGAAGATAAGGGAGAATATCAGAGGAGCAACACCTTGATCTTTTTTGGTTTAGTTTCTCAACTTCTTCAAGGACATAGAGGTAAGAAATGAATTATTGTGTTTTTCCCTTTTGGGCTACATCACAAGAGGTTAACTTTTGGAGGTGTTCCTTGATGTTGTTGATGTGTTGGATCTGTTAATTATTAATAGGATGTGTGGTTGAGTTAGAGGTTAGGTTTGTTATGTAATGGTTGCTTGAAATTGAGAATAGGTTAATCCTGCTATTTAAGTTAGAAGTGAGGCTCTGTATATGATAATGTTTGTTTAAAGATTTGTGAATTGAATTGAATGATAATATGCTTGTTCATAGTGGTGATATGTTAATGTATGCATACATGTTCATGCATCATGATTTAAAGAAAAATTATGAAACGGTTTTCTATGTATAAGTTCTGTATAAGAAATATGGAAATAAAAATAAATACGTAAAGAAAATGAGATGGGTTGAGTTGCGTTAAAGTTCACCATTCACTCCTAAAATGTTAAAAAGGAAACGAGTAATAAGTTCACCATTATGGTGTATGTTCACCATAATGGTATAAGTTCATTGTTGATCAAAGTTCATCATTCTTCCTAAAACGTTAAGAAGAAAAGGGAATGGTTGAAGTACACCGTTATGGTCAAAGTTCACCATTGATCTAAGTTCATCACCCTTCCTTAAGTAAAGAATGTTAAGAAAAGGAAAGGAAAATGAATTTAAAATGTTTTATAATGTGCATATCATGTTCATAATGCATTTAATTTCTTATTAAGCATTAGACGTATAGTTATTGTCTTGTAATATAGGTATGCACGGTAATGAGAAAATGATGTGCCCCAAGGACCGATCATCCGCTCACGAGCCATGATGCTTAGTACTTTTATAATACATTCTTATTTTGCAGGAAACAATAATTTACTGGACTTACGAAGGAGGCCACGCATGAAGATAAAGAAGCTCCGTGCCATATTCTCACGTGGACCCATGCAAACCAAATCGACTAGCTCCATTTTATCCTGGCTTGGACGAGTTGCATTGGATCAAAACTCCAAGGTTAATTGAGAACGTTGGTTGAGTCACATGTTATTCTATATTTTTTTTGTTTAATATTGGCTTGGATATTATTTTGATGATTTTTAGAATGAGTCTTGCTTGTCGGATTGGAGGTGCTCGGTTTGCATGCAAACCGAGTCCTCATGCCCTAATTTTGTATTTTTAAGGGCAATTTGGTCATTTTTTTGTAATATCATTAGAGGGTATTTAACTCCCTCCAATGGCACTTAGTAATGACTTTTGGAAAAACCATAAATTATCAAGTTTTGAGCTTTGCTCTTGGTTCTCTCTCGCGGGTACGGAAGCCTCTCGGTTCTCCTCTCTTGCTCGATCTCTCTTCTCGTTCTTGCTAGGTCATGAGGAGAATGATTAAAGATACCTCTTCCAGCAACCTCCTAGGGAAGTTGTGCGTGGGATGTGGAGGTAGAAGACCTTAGCAAACCCCGGTTCTTAGTGTTGCTTCCTTGAAGTAACCGAATCAATCGCCCCCTTGTGGTGGAAGGTTAGCGGACCTATCTGGTTTTCCATTCTGTTCGTGGTGCTGTTGTGTAAAAGGAATTATTGGTTATTGATCCTCTAGAGATGGAATCAGTTTGTGTTGATTTGGTATAGTTTTTGTTTGGATTGGATATCGTTTGTTGGAGCTAAATAAGGGAAAAAATCTTACCACAAATTTGTTAATTGCGATTCTGGATTTGAAGTCCGACTTGCATCATGCATAACGCCGTTTATGCGCGACCTTTGAAGCTACAATTTGGTAGAGATATTGTAGTTGTTTTCATTTACTGTACCTGTAATTTTGAGAGTAATTCAATGTATGCAATTGAAGTTATCTTCGTTTTTGTATGGATCCCCAGAATCTATTTATGGAAACCCTAATCCAAGGGTGAGATTCCTTGAAGCGTAACTCTGTTATTGTAGCGAATTTGAAGGTAATTTTTGGACACTTTATTCTCTGGATTATTGATCATTGGCCCTATAAATTTGAGCTCTTAAGTTAGTATGCAATTGGAATTGTCTCTGTTGTAATTCTGGTTGTCGGGTTTTCATCGAGCCGATTGTCGATTTTTGGATTGTTGTTAACCAGAGTCTTGGACTCTATCAGAAAAGAAGCAGTTGATGGAGGCTTTGCATGTTACAGTTCTTGTGGCTGGCTAAGCTAAAGGTTGAAAGGACAAAATGTAAATGTTTTGCATTTAAGTCATGTTTTGTAAAGATTAGAAATTTCTTGAAAAAAAAATTATGATTGGTATTTCTATGCTCAAATGTTTAGTACAAAAAGTCTTCCACTACTCTATGTTTTATAAAAGAAAATGTGTTTGATTTTCGACGTTTGAAGTGTACGAAAACCAAGTCGTTACAACATATCCCAAGAAAGACCTCCTATGAGCTATGGAATGGTCAAACTACGAACATTAGCTATTTTAGATCTTTTGGGTGCAAGTGTTTCATTCTTAACATGACTCTTTGAAAATTTTGACTCCAAGATGAATTATAGTATGTTTGTAGGCTATTCCTCAACTAGTAAACCATATAGAGTATTTAACAAGAGAACTCTAGTTGTGAAAGAATCTATTCTCGTGACATTTGATGAAACCATCCTATCATCAAATGGAGTGGAGTTAAATTATGATCTAGAAAGAGAAATGAAAAATCTTAACCATGAAGATAATGATAATGCTAACCAAGTGATGCACCACAAGGACCGATTACTCAAGCTTGGGCCAAGAAGATTATTAACTTCATTTTAAGCTCTTATTTTGCAAGTGGCCTGACTTAGAAGGGCTAGAAGAGGAACCTCATCATCAAGTTAAAGAGAGGCCAAAGCATCTTCTTACTTGGTGTAACGTTGCGCACAATTGGCCATCTAATGAATTCGAGAACCAAGTGGAAGCTCCTAGTTCCGTGACTTGAGAAAGGCAGCAAGCGGAAGATATGTCTCTCCAACAATTTCATATGTGTCTTTACTTTATGTTTAATGACTTGTTGGCTTTTGGGAAGAATTTGGTAAAGGACTCCATGCAAGAGCTGCTCTGCTGCAACTTTAGGTTTCAAAAACTGAGTTTTAGACCTGATTAGAGAGGCTAAAATAAGTCCCTAAGGTTTATAATATTTTGGAGTATTTTGGAGTACATTGGATTTAATAAAAGAATAAGGTAGAAGAGGAGTTATGGAATATACACTTTGATCATAGAAGAATAAATTAGGATGATTGGATACTTCAAGTGTTGGTTTTGGATAAGAGGTTTATTTATGTGATACAAGAATAGATTGGAGAATTAGAATAGAATAGTTATTGTTGAGAGAATTAATATTGGAAGTAATTAATAATTAGATTATAAGTTCATGTATATATATATATGTCACGTAAATAATGAGTAATTTGTAGAATTATGCGAAATTCAACATTTGATGTCTGCGGTCGATCTTGGCGGTCGATCGACCGGCGTCACTCGACCGGTAGTAAAAGTTGAACTCCCTGAATGAAATATGTGGGTGTTCGACTAAGGGGCAGTCGATCGTTCTTCATGAATATAGATCAACCGCCAGTTTTAAATGTCGCTTGGAAGTTGAAAAACGTCACTGGAACTGGATGAGCTTCGACTTCAATGCTTCATTGATGCATGGAACACCTATTCATCTTTAGAAAGCTGTTGCAGGGGCGGTGAAGAGTGGCCAGTTATGTGAGTAGTCTGTTAATGATGATCAACGTCTGAAGGCCAAACGTTTGGTTGTCTGGAAGTCTGACTATTAATGGAGCGTTCCGTGGCCTTCTTTATTTTGGGCAGTGAAGAGTGGATAAGTTTAGCCTATAAATTGAAGGGTGTGGACGAGAGTTTTCAAGGAAGGAAATATCTAGGGTTACGCTGCCAAAATCTTGAGAGGAAACTGGCAAAAGTCTTCTTCTTCTTCTTCTAGATTTTTGTTCTAGAGTTTTGGGTGAGACATTTTGGAATTACGAACAAAGAGAGAAAGAGCCACTAAGAGAGAGAGAGAGAGAGACAAATTTTGTGAGGAAGCTCTGTCAATTGTTGTGAAGAAGTATTGCTTCTGAAAGTTGTGAGGTCTGAGTGGTTGCTGGATGTTTAGAAAAGAAAGAGAAAGAGATGGGTTGAGAAAAGGTTGTGGTGTTGCTCGAAGTGTTGGAAAAATGGCAGTGTGTTGCCGTGAAGGTTTGCTGAGTTTATGAACTTCCTGAGCTTGGATATCTTCTGCTAAGCAACTTTCTTGGTCTTGTTATTAATATTTGATGATAGGAATTAGGAATATTAGTTTACATGTTATTTGTGATGTAAATGAAAAATGGGTCCTAGACTATATGGCTTGGGTTAGGTTCCGAATTATATTGTGTGAGGTTGGTTTGTTGGTCTATATTACTGCTTTGGTAAATTGAGAAGATGATAACCCGTTATTGATAGAAATGGTTAATAAACAAAAGAATAAACTTAGTCATATTGTAGTTAGAGCTCAAACAAATGAAAAGTTTAGGATCTGAGTTTTGGATGATTATTCTTGAATTAAAGAAAAATGTATGGTGGATAAATATTGATGGGTAGGCTTCATGTTTACAATGATGAGTTTAGGGAATAACTTAAAGAATAATGTCCTATTTGTTAATTGTAGTGTTATTATTAATGTAATATGTATTAATTATGAATAGCTTTCGTGAAGGATAATTTAAGTGATTATAGCTATTTAAAACTAAAGACTCCAGGTACGTAGTACTGCTTATGTTTTGTCCAAAAGGGCCTACATCACGGGAATTAGGGGTTGTTATTTGATGTTTGTTTATTAAATGCATAGTTTATGTTATATTGAAAACATGCCATTGAATGATTGTTTATATGTTTATTAAATTTAAGTTTGGTTATTTAATTAGGATATGGTACATATTATGAGATTACACTAATAGACACGATAGATACAGTTGTATGCTTGCTTCACTGTTCCTAATGCACATGAAAGTATAAATGAAATTGAATTACGAATAAACGTAAATGTAAATTGGTAGTTTCTACGTGAGTTCGGAGACTTAAGACAATTAAGTAAAAGAATAAGAAGAGTTTGTTCTTGATTGATGTTGAAAGAGACCAGATATTGGTAAGTGAGGCCATTAGCGTTGATGCGCATGACTCACAGATTACTCAACTAAAAACAGTCTCCAAAATCTAGAAATCTAAGCATTTACAAATTATTCAATCTTTTACACAAGACAGGGACAAAACTTCATGATCATCATTTTCCTCAACTATCTCTATGAAGGAATAATATGGATACGCAAAACCAAAATCCTTGTGATGTAGGCCTAATGCCTGGTTAAACATTTAATATTCCTTACCTGAATTCTTGATATTACTAAAAGCCGTCAAACCTACAATCACAGTGACACCTACAGAAAATAGGACATCTGGTTAAAGTACGGTGAACATACACTCGGCTAACCAAACAGCCACGCGACCATAAATCGGGTTTCCAAAATCGGACTACTCCGACAGAAGACAAAGCTCTTACCTTCCATTTCAGCAAATCGCCTGAGAAGAACAATTTTTGCTACAACTAGTCGAGGAAAGGAAAAAATCAAACTCTTTCAACAACCGGTCAGGGACCCGCAACCCAATACAAAGACGCGGCCGAAAATGGGATTTCCACTCCCCACACTCTGTCAAACCAGCGCCGAATCGCGAATGGCATGCAAGTGGTCTAGATAGCTCAATCACATAACCACGAAAGTCTAAAGCAAAAAAAACCCAGCCTTGGTCTTCTTCCAATCGGTTGATGATCTATCCAAGCCATTAAGAAGTAAACCAAATCAGTAACGATTTTTCCTTTCCCATAATCCCTTCAATTAAAAATATCTCATATGTTTTTTTATTACTAAATCTAAGTTTAATTCACTAAATTTGCATAATTTAAGTATGCATCACTCTTTTAATTAATCAAAATATAAAGTGTATAATGTGACACCAAAAATTCCTTCCATTAAATACAAACATTCCACTACATTGCTAAAATTTAAGAATGAAAAATTCAGGTGTTATAATTATTTCTTTATCGATTGACCATGGTTGAGGTATGGTCAATAGCTAGTAAGCTTCGATCAAAATCATCTTAGGCCTATACTACCGCAAGTGTTCTCTAGTCAACTATTGTGGTCTACAACAATTGAAGTCTAGTCTACCCCAAGTCATATTTCAATAATTTGCACCATGAGTTTGTGCTACCATGAGGCTTCTTTGATCTATCACTCTGATATATTGTGAGTTGGTTTGGTCAACTACTATTTGATATATTGAACAACCATTTGAGTTTGAGTCCTAGAAACTTAACACACGTATTAGGAACTTCCAATACCCAATATCAGGGTATTTCAAAAGTGAATAAAGATAATCTTAACTTAATGTAAAATTTTCAACTTAAATCTTTAATCATCAAAACAAATGAGTTTGATAATCTTTAATATAAATCTTTAATGTAAAAAAATGATTCCTTTCATCATCTATCATGTTTTTGCATTACTATTATATGCAAATAAATAGAAAATATAAATAGGAAATTCAAATTGTAGCTAATGGTAAATTAGTTGCATAAGATTAATTAGAATAAGTAAGAATTGGGCGTCGTGGCCATGTGGAGGCCCTACACCACAAGTGTGTGTGAGTTGGGTGTCAATTGCTTGAATTATTGGATGACTAAGTTCTATAGAAATTCCATGTTATCAATTTCTTGCTTCTGTTTTCCTGGAATTCTAGCTTCTGCAAATGTATTAAGTTGAATGAAGATTTGATGAGATGATAAATGCTGGATATACGAATGGATTCAATTGTATGAACTGATAAACTAATGACCATACAAGAACTTGAGAAAATTTTCACCATGTTCTGCATAAGTAATAGGTTTACTCATTGAAATTTTATAGCTTTCGTTGTAAATCTTCCAATCCCTATTCTCATTGAAATTGTGTTTTTTGCCCACTTAGCTTGATAACTTACTGTAGTTTACTTTAAAGTTTATATTCTTAATACAATTTAATTGTTTTGTATGATAAATTCATATTATAAGTATTGATAACCCTTGGTTCTGGTTAGGAAATATAGTCATCTCATTTTCTTAGCATAAATGACCTAGCACGTTCTTCTTGTGTCAATAGCCAAACATGTTCAGAGCTATCAATTGTTAAATAGAGTTCTTTAAATGGTTGGTGTAACATATTAAAGAAAGCTAAATTTCGAATATAAACTCAGCATGTTTAGTAATAACTGATATAGATCACCTTAAATAACTAATATAACTAACATACCATCAGCATGTTTAGTTAATTCGCACATAACTTGTCGTTCAATAAATTGAAAAATAAAATGTGTTGCTTTTATAATTGCTCTAGGTACTTGTTATATATATGTTACGTGATTTAAATTGTTAAGTCGAATGTTCACCTTATTATTTTCTAAATTGTTGAGCATGCCTATTAAGTAGTTAAAAGTTCAACATATTTTAATCCGTTGTTAACGCATGTTCCATGAAGTCAATATTTCACCTGTCTAATTATTGTTGGAAGCATGATTAACGAGTTGGATAATTTCATATTTTGAATACTAGGATTTGAATTTCTCATAATTCCTCTCCTTAATGTGAATATACAAATCAAGCATGTTCTTGTTAAATATATTGTCACTAGTATTATTCCTTCGTGTGTTTAGTTATAGTCGATTGTTACAAATGCTTCTATTGTAATTCGTTGTTTTAATTCCTTTCTTTGATTCTAATCAGTTGTTTATTTTTGTTGCTTTTATTTTATTATATTAGTATGTCTCATGCATCATGATAATAGAAATAAGTAGGGAGTATCATTTTGGTATGGTACTCACATGCATGAGTAAAGAAATGTAACGAACAATGCTATGAACGAATGATGTAATAGGGGGTTGAAGGGCGGATAGGTAGTTCGGATCTAGTCCACGTAGGGCTAGAAGCCAATCAGACTATTCCATCACATACGGGTTCCTTCAACTTCCTGCTCGATATACAAGTTATGAATGAATGAATGAACGTAATGAAATTTTGGTTTGGGGCGAACCCATTCCAAGTAAACTAAAGAGAGGCATGACATATGCATATTCCCTTTTCTTACTAAGTCTTTTAGACTTACGTATTACTTGTGGTGTAGGTAATGAAATGATAACTCCAAGAGTGAAAGAAGATGCATTTCCTGTGGAGCCTGAGGTGTATCCAGATGAATCACAACCTGAGTAGTGTGGCGCAAGAAGATGATAAAAGTTAGTTTTAAATTTCATGGATTTAATAAAGGGACAAAGATTTGCCTAGACCAATTTTTTAGACTTGATTTTGTATATTTTCTCGTATGTTTTCATTTTAAACATTAAACTTTCTCAAAGTTTTAAAAGTACCTTCCATGTACTTTGATTTTCTTTGATGTTCCCAAAATTTTATATTAAATTTTATTGTGCAAAATTTTACATGTTAAGTCAAAGAAAGAAAAGAATATATTTTGAAAATATTTAAGAAAGAATATGAAATTTGACGTGGGGCGTCACAGATGTTGCTTGAAAGGAAGGCGTTTAAGTTGAGCGTCATCATTTAGTGTATGAAGCATGTTTCCGCAACAACATTTGTGTCTGCGATAACATATTTAAAGGTGGAACACTATTATTTTATGAGATAATGTGTTCCAGCAGTAGTGTTGGTGTTCGCAGTAGCAACTTTAGAGAAGGAACGACGTTTTTTGGAGGTAACATTTGGCGTCAACGATGGAAATCTATGGCAGTGTAGGGTTCCATAGAAGGATTTGCACCTATAGTAGAATTAGCGACCGCAAATTAAAGAATAAGGGCTAACGTGGCTCACTGCCATTAGTCGAATTGGCTGTAGCAGATGTCCCTTGCGGTAGCCTACATGTCCACTACTTGACGAACAGATTTTTAAACGTAATATTTTCATATTTCATACTGGCAATGATTGTTTCTAGAGTAAAGGGAACCGATCACACTTAGGTTATAGTTATCATGGGATTCCCATTCTGTGGGATCCCACTTTCAGCCGTCTATATATTCAAATGTTTATGACCAAAACCTTATTTTTCCACTACTGGTTGGACGAAGAAACTACTCTCATCTTAGATAATTCTTTATGTTTTTTTGGATGTAGTTTTTTATGTTTAAAGGTTTAAGTTTTGGTAGGACAATAGTAGGAAAACCGTGAGGTCATTTTATGTAGAGGAAACTGTGTTTTCAAGCACCCTTTGTTCTAATTCATTTCCTGTTTCCTGTTTAATGTTAAAGGTAACCACAGGTTTTGAAGAACTTAGTTTGCGGCTCTGCTAAACATCACAAGTAAGAGATGTTGTAACACCCCAAAATCCATGTTCATTTTTGTCAAATACACAAGCATTTTTAATACAATTTTTTGAACTTTTTTAAACAACTTTATGTAGAGGAAGATTTTTCTCTTTTAAATACCGTATTAGGAGGGTGTACAATAACAATTAAATCAATCATTTATAAAGTCCATAATTAGTTTTACAAAAACGTTCATAATTTATTACAACATTTCTTTCTTTACATATAGTGAGCCCGCTTATCAATCAAAGTTTTCTTAACAACTCCAAGTGCTTCCCACAAACCATGCGGCATCAACTATAAGGTTCTCCTTTATTCATCTTGTCATCGAGCTTTTCTTTACCAACAACATAAGATTGGCCTATGAGCCTAGTGCTCAGTAAGCAATGTATAATTTAACTTAAACTGAACATTAACATAAAATTCATGTAATCATGCAATATGCAGTTCAAAACATGTCATGTTGTTATTTCCTTTTCTTTTGCCCTTTTGTTTTTAGTCAGTGTTCTTTTCTTTTCTTTTTCTTTTCAATCAGCGTTTTTTTCTTTCCTTTTTTTTACCAGTTTGATAGTTGGGGTACAGTCTAGGGAAGAACAAATACTGTAACATCCCATTTCCGTTTATGAGTTTTTTGTAAAATTGAACATTTTAAAAACTCAATTAAAATATACTTAATTGAAAAACATCTGAGTACGTTATGTGGAATAAAAACATTTAACTGTCTTGCAGAAATAATATAAGTAAAAATACTTAAAATCCATAACATAGTCTTTATGCCATTAAAATAACTTTTATTTATTAGAGTCATAACCCCCGAGGTCGTTTCGTGCATGGTAACACAAGCTTGCATCGCATCACACTTCTTTAACGTTCCCCTCAATCAGCTCACAATCCATACGTATGTCTCAGGAGGAATAATGAGTATATTGCCCAGTAAGGAATATAAAATGAAATGCAACTGTATCCTCTATGGCAAATCCACATTTATAAGTCTGATATATCCGTAAGCTGGGTGAAAGCAACATCTTCAGTTTATGAACCCACCACTTGGATTTGTTTTTATGTGAGAGCAACCTATTCAGTTTCCGAACTCACTAAAAAGGAGCCCACTTACATTTACATTCATTTACTCTTGGGTGAGAGCAACTTCTTCAATTTCTAAACTCACTCCCTGTTAAGTAAAAGCAACCTCTTCAGTTTTCGAACTTACTCAAATGAGCCATTTTCTATGTATGAGCAACCTCTTCAGTTTCTGAACTCAAGTAGAAAACATCATTTATTGTCTTCATTATTAGCCCATGAAATGCATGACGTACATCCTACTAACATGTTTAATGTTTCAAACAACTAACATACAATGGTTATAATCATGTTTTAACTACAATTTAACATTAAACATACCTTTACTAAAATATTATCAACTATACTATAAGATCATATGTTTATTTTTCCATCCTTAATGTATTACTTCTAACTTAGTCTTTAACAGTAAGGGTACTAATCTATGACTAAAATCACTATAACATGTATTTAGGACTTAACAATTATTATTATGTTATTAATCTAATTTTTCCTATATATATACAATGCACCTAAACATTCAATTTATCATAACTAATTTAAATCCTATTTATTCTAATTCTTGCAGGGGACATCACCTTAACCCAATTGTCCATTCACAATATGTTAATAGAGGAGACAACCTAAATTAAAAATCCATTTTAATATCAAAAGAGCACAACAAATTAAACCACCAATTAACAGGGAAGTTAGGCATGATAAATACATTATGTGTAAATATATTAACCTTTTCTTCTTGGTTAAATTCTTACAGATTCCCCCTTATTAGCAATGTATTAAACTTAAATAAATCAAAGAGCAGTGGTTGGAAAAAAATCATTATTTCATACTAATCTGCAGAGAAAAAACTAGGGAAATAATAGTAAGAATATACTACAAAGAAACAATATGCAACTCTATCTCCCTCACCACTGACCATCGACAAGTTAACCCATTTTCATTACATTTATAGGAAACTAATGACTAAAAACAACTTGATTAGAGAACTAACATCAAAGATATGATTATTGCATGGAAGAAATATGCAGTGAAAACACAACTTTATCACAAAACCAATTCTCTAGAGAATAACAACGAAAATAACAGTGTATAGCATAGCAAACCTTACATCCTATTTATATAGCACTCTAAATGACTCTTTAGACACACCCTGAAGGTAAAGAAGCAAGAAAGAAAATGCTTGAATATCAACTGAAACGCCAAGAGACGAAGCTTTTCTGTTTCTAGCATTTGAATATCCCTTCCAAAAGGTGATATAAATGGCAGTTGATCGAATTTAAATCATGGATGATCTACCACCATTCACTGAACGACCATCAACATTCAGCCTTCAATAACGCCAGTCAATCGCGTCGGTCGATCGACGCTGAGCTAGTCGACCGAGATCGACCGCAAGCTTCCTTCTTTATTTCGTTTGATTTTTCTCTTTAATTCCTCAATTACTTTAAATCCTTATTTTTCTTAACAATAAATAATCACATACCCATAATTCCACACTTTATTCTTCATAATAAAAACTCAAATGTCTTATTGTAATACCCTGACTGTTCGTAATATAATTTAATAAGGATAATTGAAAAGTAATTAGAAGTATTTGAATTAATTGAATAATTTTTGGGGTATTACCAAAGATGTATTCGTTAGATTATAATTTATGAAAATTTATGTAACTAAGATAAATGTTAATTTAATTAATTAAATTATAATGTTTGGGGATAAATAATTGAGAAGGAAAATTAAAAGAAGAAATGAGATTATTGGAATTTAAGATGTAAGAGGTTAATTAATTAGGGGATAATTTAAGTGAAATATAGAATAAAAAGGAGTAAATTAAGTGGGATTAATTGGTGTGTGGGAGAGCTGAACCAGTTCCCACTATTTGTTCTCAGGTGGAAATCAATTGGGGAAATCTCCTTTGGCCTTCGGCCATTCGCAAAGAGAGAAAGAACAAAGGGAGAGAACGATCGGGAGAGAGTGAAGATGAGGGAGAAGATTGCGAGCAAAGGAGGTGACGATGGAGCTCGAGCTCAGGACGGCTCCTGTTAGGCGAGCAACGTCAGGCAAATGGTGAGCAGCTGGCGTCGAGCGATTTTGGGTTGCAGCTCACGGGTCTGGTCAGAGCAGCGTCGATGGGTTGGCATACCAGTGATTCGTGCTGGACCGGCCGAAGGCCTATGGTCTAGCCTGTGGTTTGATCATAACCGGTCCACCCGTGGCTAGTCCTGCTTTGTTGGAACCGAGAGTAGAGCTTGTGAAGGAGTGGCGATGGCAAGGACGTGCGAAGAAGTGGTGATAGCAGGGTGTAATGACCAAGATTTTCATAATTCCTTGAAAATGTGACAAATTTAAAATTTTCAAAAGATTCCTTTATAAAACGAAATCAGAGTGCGACGATAAAACCGGATCGCTACTATCCCTTCTTTAAACTTGTTGTGAAAATCAAAAGAAATGTGAAAGCATTTTAAAAATCATTTATTTCAAACATTGCAGAAGTGTAAATCATTTAATGAAAGAACTAGACAATTAGATACTCGCTTTACTATCGTTATGCCTGGCTAGCCCCAACCTCGCTCATGCAAATCCTTCATCCGTGCTTTATTATATGTTCTTTTTCTGTTCGTCATTTTCACATATAAGTACCTACACCTACACCACAAGTAATTATAAGGCCAAAGACTTAGTAAGGAAAGGGTTAAATGCAACATGATATGCCTCTCTTTAGTCCTTTTTGGAATGGGGGCCACCCAAACCAATCATTTCACTAAGCCATTTACTCATTTATTACTACTTTACTTTAATCCATTCGTTCCTTACCCGTAATTCAAGCTGGAATTGGAGGGTTTTTCTCGTGCAATGGCATAGTGTATCGAATCTAAACTTTTTCTTGCAACTAGAACTCCCGTACCCTACTAGGGAGGGGCTTTGCCTAGTTGCAGACTAGAGCCGCTACCCATCCACCCCCAATTTCCCTTCTTCTTTCATTTTCTTAACATTTTACCTCACATAATGCATGCTTGAGTACCACAAGATGGCACTCCCTAATAATGTAATACCTCGATCCTAATTTTCTCGTGTACGCTATGTAAACAAATTTTTGAGATTAATATATATATTACGTGGCGTATTAATTCATGGTAAATTATGACGGTTATTCATGGGGGAAATATTACGGGATTGGAATTAAGTTGAAAGAATTGCAAGGAAGGGCAGTATATGGACCTTCGGATGCTGGCAGATGACATGTCGGATGTAATGTGTCATCCGTAACAAATAAGAACTCCAGGATGACTCCGGGGAAGAGATGAGGCATCCTCACTTCTATACGATGTGGACTTTCAGACACATTTGCGGACGATGCGGACAGGGATGGCGACGTCCGCATCAAAGCTGTCCAAGTCTATGGACTTTCAGACGCGTTTACGGACGATGGGGACAAGGATGCCAGCGTCTGCATCCAATCTAACCAAGTCTAGGACCTTGGACGAGTCCAGATGCCTGCGGACGAGATTAGACCTCATCCGAATTAACTCTGTCCTAATTCTAGACACTTTTGGACGACTATGCAGACGAAGCAAAAGCTAGAAACATCATCCTAATTTGAATATGTCCAAATTATAGACAGATTCGAACGCCAAATGGCGTCCGAACGTCGATTTTGGACGGTATGGAACAGCTGGAGATGACATTTCTCTTTCGAAGCCAGAATCTGGCCTCTGAGATTTAGCCTTGCGGACAAGACTATGCGTCTGCACTTGTCCGAAAGATTGCAGGACAGCGAAAGTTTAGGGATTTAAAAATCGACAACTTGTCGTGCAGTCCATTAAGACTCGATCTCGAGCGAAGAAAAACACACCAGACAGCAAGATCATCTCCTCCAGCTACAAGTAGTCCAGTCACCATTATTCACCTCCCCTCCTTTCTTGTCATGATTTCTCCTACCCTAGTAAGCTCTCCTTTTTATGCTCAATTTTCTTTCACTCTCCTTTGCTTCTCCTGCGTGTTCTTCTCCCTTGGTGAGCAGCTCTCTCTTCCTTCTCTGTGAGCGTGGAGTGGTGAGGAATTGGAGATAGCAGTCCCAGTTAGTTCTCTCATATCTATGGTAAGGAAATGGATAGTTGTTGTCTTGAGGAAGCCTTACCCACAAGTATAATGTGTGTTGATTGGATTTGTTTTGCTTTGTTCTGCTGTATTTCTTTGCTCTATTGTGTCTTGCTGTCGTAGTTTAGTGTTAAGCTTTTAGTTTTCTGTAGTTACATTATCATAACTATTCACTGATGGAACTAAATAAGCTGTGAATATGGATTGGTGAATACTAAGTAAAGGTAGGCTAAACAAAAGGTAGTATAATCTCTGTGTTGTGAATATTTGTCCTTTGCTGCTCCTCCATCTTGTACGTTTCTGTTTTATTTTGTTGAAGTATTTTTACCTGTGTTGTTGTTGCTTTCCATTGATGTTCCATTATTATTTGTTTTAGATACCTGATGTAGTTAAGCTTGTTAGTGTAATAGGTTGTTGTTGCTAAATGCAAGTCTCTATGTGATGTGGTAAAGGATGAGTTAGGAAAGTCATGATGAATGTTAAGGAGAAATGAAATAGGTTGAATGCTTATATTCTGCAAATGTTTATTTCCTGCCTCTAATTTATATACACTTCATCCGTTTTAATTTCGTTGCCGTTATGTGACTTTAACTCATGATAACCTGCTGTAAGCTAACGAATGATAACTCAACTCAATTAAACTTGCACTTGATTAAACCTATAAACATGCAATTCTCTACTCTTTAAGCTGCTGTAATATATCCTTAATGCATGGTACCTCATTGTTAAACTACTAACGAAAACAAATTAGATATTGTCTGCTGCACTGGTGTCGTGTGTTGCTGCTGTGGCAGTCATATTGCAATGGTGATCATTAACTTGTACACATTCTTTCTATTGTTGTTGTTGTTCTTTTGTAAAGGTCGCTGCAGATATCATTAAAGCATAATAATTCATAAAAGTTGTTGTTGTTATTAGTACCTGTTTGTTGTTGCTTTATCTAGCATAAAAATAAACCATTGTTCATTTAAATATCAAGCATGTTAATTGTACAATCCTTAAGTTCCGATTTATTGTTAAGCATGCTATTTACTGTTCTCAACCTGTCCATTTGCTATTTATATGCCCTTAAAAATGTTCAAAGATTTGGTTGCAAAATTGTCAAGCACGTTAAACTGTATCAATTTTGTCAAGCATGCAGTCATTAATTCAAATTTCCTTTCGGGCATGATATTCAAATTTTGTGAAGTCTACCATTCTTATTATCATTGTTTGATAGTATGTTCCGGATATGGTTTGTTTATATGTTTCCCTTATAAATTCATTATAGGTTCGTTATAATCATTCTCTTTGTGCAACTTTAATTCTACCGTTATTATTGATTGTTGTATTTTCCTGCAATATATGTAGTGTAGTTGTCGTCATGCATCACGTTAATAGAAACCATTAGGAGTGCCGCCTCGGTGGTGGCGCTCACCCATGCATGAGTGAGAATAATTGATGAAAATGGATAAACGTCTTAAGATAATAAAGGTTCCTATGGTACCGGTAGCTTAGCCAGGCACAGGAACTGGGAATAGAAAACGATGATAACGGGAGTTGGGGGGCAGATGGGTAGCGAGTCTAGTCTGCAACTAGCCGAATCCCCTCCCTCTTAGGGTACGGGAGTTCTAGTTACAAGGAAAATGGTAGGTCCGATCACTATTCCATCACAAAGGAAATCCCTTAATCTCTAGCTCGATGTACGAGTAATTAAGGAATGAACGAACGTAATAATAAGGATTGGTTTACATGGCCCCCATTCCATAACGGACAAAAAAGATAGGCATAACATAAGCATAAACACCCATTTCCTTTACTAGGCCATTGGCTCACGTCCTTACTTGTGGTGTAGGTAACGAAGTGGTGATTGTAGAGCAGAAGAGGAGGCCCTCCCCGTGGAGCTTGCAGATTATCCGGCGCAGGGTAGGCTAGAGTAGGCTGATGGCTTAAAGAAAGAAGATGAACATTTTGTAATGGTTAAACCGTAAACATGTTTTGTAAAGATATTAACTATGGCTTTAACTTGTATGTTTAAACTTGTGACAGATTTACCCTAAATTTTAAGAATGTTGATTTAGATTTTCTTCCCTAATTATATTTTAATTAAATTGTTTTCAAATCTGTTTCCGCTATACTTTCCAAAATGAATCAACAATTTAATCTCTTATGATTTAAACGAGTTCGAGAAAATGTAGTGACGATCGGGATTTAAGAAGGGCACTCTGGTCGAAAGCGGTTTAAATAATTTTAACGAAAGTAAAGTTTTTAAAATTTTAACTCACTTTTCCATAAAATTAAAAGGAAGGATAAAAACTCAAGTCGTTACAATTAATTTCTATTAATTTGATGCATGACCATACATTTTCAACTTAATATGATGCATGATGCTTTACAACGTAACATTAATAATAATTGAAGTGCGCATTAAAATAAAAGTAATTGTAATTGAAATTACATGAATTGAAAGCGCATGGAAATATAAACAACCAATAATTTGAAAAACGGACCCAAGGCAAGTAATATCAATTAAACACCCAATAGAGCAGAGCAGAGTATACGAAGGAGACGATTATAGGAATAATGAAACAACGAAGGGCATGCATCCGAAACAAAACATAATTTAATTTAAGATTCAAAACTGATTAAGGCTTCCATTAAGGGAGACTAAGTACTCCGTTAATGGCCAAAAAGGTCAATTACAAAAATGCCCTAAACTTCAAATGATAAAAATGACCTCAACAATAAAACACACAAAACAGTTCAGTGGTTAGAATTTGGGCCTCTGTAAATGGGATGTTTGACATAGCAAACAAACCCCAAATAAAACGTATAATACTACTTTTGAAAGCTATGAATGTCTATTACAAATCGTGTGAAGAATGCCTTTTCATCTAAGATTGTTTGGGCTTATAAAAAAGTCAATTTCTCCACCATGGTCGAATTGTAGGCAGGTTTGTAACATCTACCCTTTCTTCTGTAATGTTGCATGACATCCACTTGTCCAAATGCACGGACTTATCTTTGTGTAAATGATAAAAACTCTCCTCCAAGCTAGCGAGAGAAGAAACACCTACAAAATAAATAAAATTGTTAGAAAACAAAGGAGCCCTTGGCTCGAGCTCAGGTGACGAGACCTTACGGCACAAAACTAATCCTTTCATTAAGCCATTTACTCGTTTATTACTTTACTTTACTTTAATCCATTCGTTCCTTACTTGTACTTCAAGCTGGAATTGGAGGGTTTTTCTCATGCAATGGCGTTGTGGATCGGATCAAACTTTTTTCTTGCAACTAGAACTCCCGTAACCTACTAGGGATGGACTTCGCCCAGTTGTAGACTAGAGCCGCTACCCATCCACCCCAAATTCCCCTACTTTTTTTCATTTTCTTAACATTTTACCCCACATAATGCATGCTTGAGTACCACCAGATAGAACTCCCTATTAATTTTTATTAACATAATGCATGACCATACATTTTATACCTAATATGATGCATGATGCTTTACAACGTAACATTAACCATAATTGAAGTGCGCATTGAAATAAAATAACTGTAATTGAAATTACAGGAATTGAAAGCGCATGGAACTGTAAACAACCAATAATTTGAATAACGCACCCAAGTTAAGTAATATCAATTGAAAACCCAATAGAGTAGAGCAGAGTACACGAAGGGCATGCATCCAAAACCAAACATATTTTAATTTAACATGCTCAAGACTTAATTACATGCTTCCATCCTAGTTACTTAGCATGCTTCAACGAAGATTACCATTGTTATTCTAGTGAGTCATCTTAGTTAATTTTGATGCTCAAGAAGGATTTTCTAATTCTCCTAGTCCATTTACATGCTTCCTACATTTATCATTCTAGGTGAATAATTAGTTATCCTATGTGATTTACAGGCTCAAGGATTCATTACAATTATTATTATAGTTAGATGTCCTAATTAAATTACATGCTCAAGATAGGTTACAACTCTAGTTAGGTTAATAATCATGCTTGAAGAATAATTAACTTGCTTAACATGTTAGTAGTGACCTAGTTAGTATATTAAACATACTTAACTAGTCATTCAATTATTGCCCTAGTTAAGTGGCATGCTCGACGAAGTGATCAACAATGGTTAATTAAACAACTATTTAAACATGTTCAGATAATTATTAATTGAACAACTAGTAATTTAATTAACTTAGTTAATGAAACACATTCAAGTCTAATCAATTACCCTAGTTGAGTTAATTAACATGTTAAACATGTTTAAGGCTGATCAGTTACTAATTAGCATACTCAACTAGCAAATTCAGGATTAGTTATTAATTATACAATTAGTTAAGTAAATTAATATGCTTGAGTAATAGTTAACATGCTCAAGTAAAGTAGCATGCTTAAGTCTAACTAAATTATTTTCATGCTTAGATTATCTAAATTGGTTAACATGCTGGTGAATTTAACATGGATATCAAACAAAGGAAATGACAGAACGTTACATATATTGAATAAAGGGAAGGACAGTTGCATTATCATAGAGATTGTAAACGAGATGGAAAATAAATAATAATTAACAAAGCATTTAAGGGAACTCTCAATTCATTCATGCGACTCATCATTCACGCATTCATTATTCTCTTCTCTATTATCATCACATTCAGACATTGACCATTCATCACAAAACTAACCAGTGCAGTAAGTAAAACAACTATCCATACAGGAAATTTACACTATCGTCAAAGGAAATTAATGCAAGTAAAGAGAACAATTACAATAAGGAAATCTACAAAGGCAATAACAAGAGCAATATACTCAAGGAAATACAACAGAGCATCAATATAGGAAATGACAGCAGAAAATCATCCAAGGGAACCTATAATACCCTGAATTTTTATATAAGAATTAATTAAGAATAATTGGAAATTAATTAGGGGTGTTTGGATTTATCAGATATTTATCGGGGTATTACCACGGACGTAATCATTCAGTTATAATTTAAGAGAACTTATTGGAGGTTTAATTCATGGAAATCAATTTAGGAAACAAAATTAAGAAATTTAAATTGGACCTCTAATAATCTTTTAACGATATTTGGATTAAGTTGGTAGTTACAAATCGGGTCACTAATATTCCACACTTAAATATGTGCTTCTTTTGAATATTAATTAATTTAGGGTTAAAATGGGGAAATTAAAAAGGAAAATCAAATTGTGGAGGGGAGGGAGAGGTGAACCAGTTCAAGCTAAATTAGCTCGGTTGGGAAATTAAAAGCGATTTCCTCATTTGGCCCTAGCCATTCATGAACAGAGAAGAAACGAGGAGGAGAGAGAGGGTGCTGGAGAGTGAGGGAGAGAAGGGAGAGCCGGCGAAGGGGGAAACGTCATGGGCGCTCAGCTCGAGCTCGGGTAACTCCTTAGCGGGGGTCGGAGGTGTGAGCAGCTGCGGCGGAAAACAACGCGGGATAGCTAGGGCTCCGTCGAAGTGTTGGACTTTGCAGAATGGTTTGGTACGAAGATTGGGTCATCGTTTGGTGTCGGTGCTGCGGCGTTTGGTGATTTTCGATGATGCTCAACAATGATGGACGTAGGTGCAGCGACAATGATAGTAAGGAAGTAGCGAATGACGAGTTGGTGAGGCAGGGCCGTAGCTGACGGCTTAGGCTAGACCGGCAGAAGGCCATGGTCCAGCCTGTCGGTTCTTCAATGCTGGACCGGTACCTTCTCTAACTGAAATGGAAACGTGTCGGGCATGGGGAACACACTCTGTAAGCTGGACAGAGACGTTGTCGGGAGATTTCCTAGATAAGAGGGGGGGGGAGAGTAGTGAGTGGGAGCTATGCAGAAGGGGATGCTTCTGGAGATGAACGAGCTGAGAGCTTAAGGCTTGGCATCGGGTCTTCTTCAGGTAAGAACTTCGTTCACGTTTGTTCTGGATTTTTTTATGGATGTTATACTTTGTTGATTTATGAGGAAGATAAGTGATGAGTTACCCTCCATTGATTTATCTACTTCTGGGTTTTGTGGAGGATATTGAGGAAATTGTTTCCTGTATTGGATAATTTCAGTTTATGCTCTCTGTTCACAACATATTGGATTTCTTGTGATGATTACTGTTCAGTCATTGAATGGGAGCTGTTGGTGATGGCAGAGAGGTTGGAACTCTTGGGTTCTCTAGGGGTGAACTCCAAGTATGGACTTCCTCCTTTGTTTCATGAGTTATGCATCAATGGTTGTTAATGTGGGGAATATGCATATGTTAAGTTGACGTTGTTCAGGATGGTTTCTGTTGATTTGTGATAAAGATATCTGAGGAAGCTTCCTAGTTTTATATAAATTTTATATTAAGATTTAAGTTGAAGAAAAGATATAGGATGAAGAGATAGACTACGTTTCCTAATGTTGAGCCATGTTAGTATGTTGTTAATTGGACGCAAGATTATGGGGCCTTCTAACTATTTTTGGTATGCAAATACACTTATATTAATGTTCTAGATGGATTTTAGATGATTAATACCTCTGTTGACTACTGCGTAGTGGATTGTGAAATATCGTTGGAGGTTGGAATTGTTTATGTACTGATATGTATGATTGGTATTAGTAGCTGGACTTGAGATATTGGTTCATCATTTACTTACAAAAGTATGAATCTATTGGATTCGTCATGCTGCGTGGTATTCAGGAAAGTTTGCTACCTTGATAAGATTAGGAAATACTGATATTGGTGTTAATTTGTGAAGGTATTTGTGAAGGTATTAAAAAGAAGGAGAGCAACGACAAGATGCAAATGCACGATAACTTTTCAAGGTAAGGAAAATGGGTGTCTCTTGGCCATTTGGAGGCCCTACACCACAAGTGTGTGTGCATTGTATCGAGTTTTCCTTGTAGTTCCTTACTGTTTCCTTTTTTATATTCTCTGTGGAATGCTTTAATTTTGATGACTACCTTGAAATGTTCATGTTAGTAAAGAAGTGGAGAATGTTTGATGTAAAATGAGAACCTCTAGTGATTGAGCTTGAATAAATTGAAAGGAGATGCCTAAAAGAACCAAATGCAGGAATGAATGCTTAACAGATTTCTAGCGATTTGGTTCATAATGATTTTGTTTTTTTGGCTGTAATTTATTGTTCCTGCCATGGTTTATACCAATTGCTTTTCTTAATCGGCATGTGTGCTATAACTGGATCAATGATCCGAGAAGATAGTTCATAGTGTTATTATTCTTGGTTCTGGTTAGGAGCGATAAATGCTCTAGATAATTAATATCAAATTGCTTAGCAAATTTCTCATTATAATAACATGTCAAACATGATTATAAATGTGATTCAATAAGTAGTTTTCCGTATATGATTTCATAAGCATGTTTACTTCCTGTTTTATTTAGACTGGCATGTGTAGATAGTTTAGTTTAATATATTGAAATCTAGTTATGATGTTATTGTCTCTTGATACTGTTTAGGAATTGTAGTTCTCTTTGTTTGATAGAAATGTGACTGATAAATGATGAACGATAACGTTGAGGTTGGGAATAGGATGATGAAGTAAAGAATAACATGTCACGTACGTATGATCATGAATGAATTAAGGATTTACCTTCCGTTTGTATAATTTATTAAATTCAATTGTTGTAGTTTCATGTATAATTTACTATATTATTCGTTGTAGCTTCGTAGTTGTTAATGGCCACTCCATCTCCGTTAATCAAGCATGTTAATTATTACTTAAATGTATCAATTAGCCAAGTATGTTTAATTAAACCCAGCATTTTAGCTTAGCTAGGTCCAACATGTTTAAATGTTACTTAATGATGTGGGAGTATGTTAATTAGCGTAACTAAATTAGTTAATATGAGTATGATAATCTAACTAGAGTAATTAACTTAATTAGAAATCGAGCATGTTAATCAAATTGCCTAACTAACTAATAGTTGTTAATTACTTCTTGAGCATGCCAATTTATTTAGGCATATTTAATCATCTAGAGAGCATGTTTAATTGTTTATTCCAGCATGTTTAATGGCTAGTATTTAGTTGAGCATATTATTGACAATAAAGCATGTAAATTATTCTTTGAGCATGATTAGGTGACACTAAATCGAAGCATGATTAGTTAACGAGAATAAGAGTTTGAAATCAACCATTGAGCATGTAAATTAATTGAAAAAATTAACTAGATGGTAATTATAATTCTTCCTTGAGCAAGTTAATTAATTTATGCCTTACTTTGATATGCACGTCGCTTGTGATCTGTTATATTTCCCTTAATATTGTGACTCACATATCCAAGCATGTTCCCCGATGTTTAATTAATTCTATAATTGCTTCCTTCATATGCTATACTTTATTGGGTGTTCCGTTGTTATTACTTATCTTTGTGTGCTCATTCAGTTTCTGCTATCATTCTTTTATATGCGCCTTTAATTTCAGTTACTTCAATGCGCAATTCAATTTCCGTTAATGTACGTTATAATGCATTATGCTTCATGTTAATAGAAACCCAGTAGGTGGTACCCCTTCGGGGTGGTGACCACATGCATGAGTGAGGAAAAAATGCTAAGAAAAGAATGTTTGAGATGGGCGGGATACGCCCATCACCGAAGAAACCCTCCGGTAGGATACGCCGGAATGGGAGAAACCCTGAAGGCGGGATACGCTGGAAGTGGAGGACCCTAGAGGCGGGCTACACCAAAAGGGGACGAATGCTAAGAAAAGAATGTTCGGGATGGGCAGGATACGCCTATCACCGAAGAAACCCTCCCGGCGGGATACGCAAGAAGGGAAGAAACTTTGAAGGCAGGATACGCCGAAAGAGGAGGAATCTTGAAGGCGGGATACGTCGAAAAAGGGGACGAAAAAAGCAGTTGGAGGGAGGATTTCATCCCCTAAGACCCCTCCAATCTCCAACTCGACGTATGAGTAAAGAACGAACAAAAGAATGAACGTAACAAAAAGAATTTGTTTGGGTGGCCCCCATTCCAAGAAGAACTAAAGAGAGATATGCATAATTGTTTTTCTCCAGTTCCTTACTGGGCGTAATCTCATTTCCTTACTTGTGGTGTAGGTACAGCAACGAATAGATAAGAAGTAGATGATAAACACATAATGAAGTAGGGATGGATGATTTCGCACGCATGAGACTCGGGCTGAACAGGCATAGAAAAGATGAGTAAACAGTTGTAAATCAACGATGTTTAATTGCCAAGTTTTATTTGTTAAACGTAGTGTTTAAATTGTTTAGTATTTCCTTCTGGAACGATTTCTTTATGCTTCCGCAAGATTTTAAATAAATGGTTTTATTTTATTATTTACGCTTCCGCACAATTTATCAAAGGGTTTTTCATAAAAAGTTTTAAGAAAAGAATCAGTAGCGATCCGGTTAGATGCACTCTGATATATTTTGTTCTGAAAAGAAAATTTTCAAATTTTACGCAATCTAACGATATACAAAAAACCAGGTCGTTACAGAACCAATACTACTCTAACAACAAAATAACATTCAAGGAAAATCGACTCTACTCATGCACTCTACTTGTGGTGTAGGGCCTCCACAGGCCAAGACACCCCTAATTCCTTACCTAAATGGAAGACACTAAAAATAGGGACAGCTCTCCTAGCTCGAACCTTCACGGCAGCCAGCAGCAATGCAGCTCACAAAGCTTCTCCTCACAAAACTTCACTCACGTAACATTCACTCCACACACTTAACCCACAATAATCACCACACTTCACTCTCAACTAACACACTCACTCAAGTAGAGCTCTTACACGCAGGAAGAACTCTTGCAAGGGAGAAAGAGCTCACGGAGGAAATGAACTGAAAAAGGCAGAGGAGGTGAACTGAAAAAGGCAGAGAGGGAAGGGATGACTTTACCTGGATGGAGGTGACAACGTAGGCATAGGAGAGGGGATGGCTGGAGACAAGGGAAACATGGAGTCTAGGCAGGGGGATGAGGCAACTTCGTCGTCCCTTTGTCGAGCATTTAAGGACTGTAGGACAAATTTCATCATTTTAAATACCTAATTTATCGCTGAACTGGGTTATTTCGGACGAGTGTGGACACATTGGTCTCATCCGCAAGAGTTTAATCTTGCAGGATAAATCATGGCTTCAAACGAGAGCTGGCATCCTAGTCCCCATCTGTACCGTCCGCAAACAAGGTTTGGACGCATTATGGCGTCTGCACATAGCGTTCGCAGGCGTCAAAAAGTGTCAATAAATTGGACAAAGGTAAATCGGCGAGGCTACCACACGTTTGGAGTTGTCTGAAGTCGTCCGAAAATGTCCAGGATTTGGACAGATTCAAATTAGACGTGGCTAGTCCACATACGCACTCGTCTGGGCTCGTCCGAAAGTCTGCGACATAGTGCAGTTAGGACGTAAAATCACATCTTGAGGCGTCCCAAGCAATTCCTCGTGTGTACAATGCGTTTAGGGATGAGACAACTTGTCCGAAGTGCCATCTGCAGGCATCTGGAAACACCCTGGATGACATTTCCTCACGTTTTCTCACTCTGCTCCAACCCCATAACACTTTTTCCTTAAATACGTGTCATAAAATAACACGTAGCAATACGTAATGTAGTATCCTAACCACCCCTTCGTCTAATTACATCGCGTAAACGGGGAAAACATTATGGAAATACCTCTAGACTTAACGCTCTAAAACGTCCTCGGTAATACCCTAATAATTGTCAAACTGAAAAAGTCGGGGTGTTACATACCTCCCTCCTTATATAAATTTCATCGTCAAAATTTGCCCTAGCGTAACTCTTTCACCAACACTAACCTACGCATCAAATCTCTTTTTAGCTACCCCATTTGATGACGTAGTTCCCCCTAATGGTCCTAATACTTCATTTTATCTAAACTATCTACTCCCTCTTACTGATAATCTGTCCCAACTACTGCCCCTTGATCAACTTGACTTCACCCAAACTCGTCTCTTGTACCAAAAAGTCGATCCAACACTCATACTTACTCACCACACTTTTGCTGCGTCACTCTAATTACATCCATTCCAAGAAAGGAAATGCTTTAATCATAGCCATTCTTCAACATCAAGAGCTAAATAGCAATTCTCTTATATCCAAATAATGCCTCAATCCAATAAATACTTCATAGTTGTCATTCAACTCTTGAATCTGTAGCATTTTTCTCCCTAAATTTGACTTTCCACATCAAATTTCCACATGTCCAAGGGATTCAACACCAAGGGAGAGTCTCCATGATCTTCTTACCACCACTAGACTCACAACTTGACGTTGAACTCACCTTTCCTATATGGTTCTACCCCTCAGATCCTTCGTACTTTGTAACTCGAGACCCAGCACTTATACTTTTCCTCTCTCACCTACGACTATGGCATACTTGAATGTACTCTCCACCATCAAATCCATCCATCCAAGCTTTCCCGAGTTATGAACTACACTACTCCATGGCTGAGTTAGACGTGTTCCATCTTGGTTCTCTTTTTGTATCTGTACTCATTTCTGTTCGGGTTCAATTTTTGTTGCCGTATTTGTTCCCGTTCCTATCTCTATTCCCGTTACTGTTTCCATTCCCGTTTCTATTTATGTTTCCATTCCCGTGTCTGTTCCCATATCCATTGCCAGAAATCACTCTGGAAACTTTGTTTTCATCTCCGTTTCTATTTCCGTTTTCGTTCCCATTTCTGTTTACATCTCTGTTCCCATTTCCATTTCTATTTCCGTTCTCGTTTCTGTTTCCTTTTCTATTCCAATTTCTATTCCCATCTTTGTTTTTGTACTCGTTCCAAGAGAAGCTCAACCGATTAAATCCACTCATGCCGTACAGTTGTGCAGTCATGTTAGTGATTACCCTGATTGGTTTTGAACTGAGATGGAGAACATAATCCAAGCCCGACATAAGTTCTAATACCTATTCCTCTTAGATCCCTGCTCCGTCTCACTTCCCTTTTTATGTCAATACTTGTCTATGTTTCTATACTTGTCTCTAGAGAAGCTCAACTGATTGCCTAGGCCCTACAATACTCTCTCTATTCATTTCCAAGGGTCAAGACCGAGGGGTAAATTACTTGGCTAGTTATCTCTTATTCTCTTACTTTGACTTAGTCCTTAATGTTTCCCTTTTCCATAACTAATATAATCTCTATCTAGTCCGTTAAAACCTAGATGACTTCATTTATCTATTTGGTCTAACCCATTACCTAGGCGACTTCGGTTAACTATCTAGTTGATCTAACCGCACATGGGATTTTCTTTTCACTTATTTTCTAAAAATTTGGGCGGAGTCTCCTCTGTTTCTACACTCCCCCCAAAGCTACATACATCCTGCATAAAATCTCAAACAGTTCTAGAATATTCATCATTCACTACACCACTATAAATCCATAATTCAAGTTACATCATTCACAAAATATCAAGTACACCCACTAGTATACTATTTCCAAAAGTAGGGGGGGTACACATCCAACTACAACATACCTAACCACCATTAAGTTCTCTAGCTTGAGTCCTGATGTGCCCCAAGGACCGATCAACCGCTCCCGAGCTAAAGGACCCGTTGCCTTTTCTAACATGTTTTTTATTTTGCAGGGGACAATAATGCATTAGACCTTATAGAGAAGCCAATACATGAAGATCAAGAAGCTACATGCCTTTTTCTCACATGGAGCCATGCCAGTCAATCAACTAGCTCTATTTCTCCTCGGCTTGAAGAAGATACTTTGGATTAAAGATTTTGAAGGTCATTCGAGAATCTATTATGTTACATTTTTATGTTTTAATACTGGATGTTCTTGGGGATTTTATTTTTGGGATTTCATGATTGTGTTTTTGAGTTGGCATTTTGAGAGGTGTGCGATTTGCATGCAAACCAAGCCCTTATGCCCTAGTTTGCATTTTTAAGGGTATTTTCATCTTTTTCCTTTGTAAGGTCATTAGAGAGTATTTCATCCCCTCTAATGCATTTTGGAATGGAGTTTTTGAAACCCTAAATTGTGATTAGAGCCATGTGCTTCTCCATTGAAGAACCGTGAGTTCCTCTCGGCCACTCTTCATTTTATCCTTCAACCTATTGTTTTGCTGAATCTTGGATAGGGTGTTTTCATGCTATTTCCTCTAGCAATCACTCAGTGTGGTTGTGTTTGTGTTGTGGGAATAGAAGATCAAGCATTTGCCTTGTTGGAGTGCCATCTTTTGGATGAGCCGATTCTCGCCCCTTTTTAGTTGAAGGACAGCGGACCAGCTCGGTTTTATTGATTCTGTTAGTGGCTTTTATTTGATAAGGTAATCTTATTTTTAATTCTCTTGAAATATTGCTATATTGGCATTGATTTGGCGTGTGTTTAATGTAATTTGGACGTCGTTTGGTGGAGCAAAGGAAGGAAAGAAATATGCTCCGCAGATCTGGAATTTACGGAATCTCTTTTACGATTCAGGTTGCAGCACACACAATTCCATTTGTGCGTGCTCTTTTTAGCTAAATTTTGGCAGTGACTTTCTTCTAGTTGTTGATTGTTAGCTTTGTAAATTTGGAGGTAAAAGGGCATATGCAACGAAAGTTATTAGCATTTATTTTTCACTGTTCGGAATCTGATAAAAGAAACCCTAATTTCGGCATTATAGTCATCGATCTGTATCTCTCTGTATTTGTTGACTCTGGGGCTGAAATTTGGCTACGTGAATCTTGGAACTAATATTTACAAACCATAGAAAATTGATCTTCAAAGGATATATGCAATTGAAGTAATTGTCATTTTAAAATTGAAGCTCGGGTTATCGCTAGTCATTTCACAGATTTGGTTTATTTGCATAAACCAAGCTTGGGACCTATCAAGTCCACAAAGTTTAGGTGAAAGAACTCCTTCCTCCTTTTCTCAGATCGGGTGGGATACCACCAACCCCGGGGTGCATTTTGGCACATCGGGAACATGGCTCCCTACGTGGAGACGCAACCGTGACCTCCTTAGCAACATCATCCACACGAAGACTCTTCTCATCCTCCTATCACTCACTGTCCACTGTGGGTCTCTTGTTTTTCCTCACGCTAGGTTCTCCTTCTTCATTTGGCAATGACAACAAGTCTTTCACGAACTGTTCATTGGTTGTTCTAATTCCCTTCACTAGGTCGTTGACGAGTCGAAACTGACTCTCCATGTAGTCCATCACCTAATTCACAATCTCTGCACCGCTCTTCGCTCCTCACACCATATTATCTTCTATTTTGCATTATCAAAACATAATAAAAGAATTATTCATCAGTAAAGTATTAGGAAGTTTACTTACAGTGATGAAGGATTTTCCACGTCGAGGCATGTTCTAGCAGGCAGGCTACGGTATCAATTTGACCTTTTCAAAAATCATTTATTCAGCAAAGTATATCAGAGCTTATTTTGAAAATGCAGTAATGCAAAATGAAATCACTCTGATACCAATTGTAACGACCAGGATTTTTGTAATTCCTTGAAAATGTGAGCAATGTAAAATTTTCAAAACACTCCTTTATAAAATGAAATCAGAATGTGACGCTAAAACTGAATCACTACTATCCCTTCTTTAAACTTGTTGTGAAAATCAAATGAAATGCGAAAGTGTTTTTAAAATCATTTATTTCAAACATTATGGAAGAGTAAATCATTTAATGAAAGAACTAGACAATTAAATACTGCGCTTGAGAAACTAAAACATTAAATACAATTTAGTGACAACCGTACTCACTTTACTATCGTTATGCCTGGCCAGCCCCAACCTCGCTCGTGCAAATCCTTCATCCCTGCTTTATTATCTGTTCTTTTTCTATTCGACGTTTTCGCATATAAGTACCTACACGTACACTACAATAACTGTAAGCACAAAGGTTTAGTGAGGAAAAGGGTTAAATGCAACATGATATGCCTCTCTTTAGTCCTTTTTGGAATGTGGGCCACCCAAACAAATTGATGTGAGCCAAAATTACAATCGGCCCAATAATTTACAAGACTAATCAGCTTTCTCAATTCTGCACACTTAAATTAATTCGATCGGTTCTCCAATTGCATACGGCTTATGAATCTCAAATTTAGAGGGCAACTAGTAGACATGTAATATTGAATCACCAAAAAATTTCAGCTTAAAAAACGTCGCACACACGGAGTGGTGTCTGGAAGAATTCGCAGCTCGGAATTAGAAATCGCGGAAAAACAGTTTTGTACCAATACTAGTAAAGTGGGCATAACTTTCAAAATACAAATCCAAATTAAGCGATTTCACCTAGCATTTCTGAAGGATTGGGAGACCAATAATCTCAAGTAAAAATTACAGTAGTATGCTTTAGGAAAATAGGACAAAAATCGTGCACTAAGTTGATTCGCGGATCTCCTCGGAGCTAGGGTTGGCAGAAAATAACAGTTTTCAGCACCCTTGAACAAACATACAAAACAAGAATACCAAGTTGTCCGCACAACCTCAATCAACCGAGATTGGCGAGTTGAATCGGGTCCTCCTCTAAAGAGCCTCTCCACCTTGGTTGTGATGTGTTCTTCTACCTTCTCACGTCAAAGAGAACTTCTAAAGAAGATGTTGGAGAAAAGTAGTGCCAATCCTTCCCCAAGAACGAATAAGAAACGAATGGAAGAATTGGATCAGTGTAGATTTGCAAGCAAGCCTAACACCTTGGTTGAAAGAGACAAGCTCCAAGCGATTTTTGCTTGAGCAAAGATTAAGATTCAAAACTGATTAGGGCTTCTATTAAGGGAGACTAAGTACTCCCTTAAAGGCTAAAAAGGTCAATTACAAAGTTGCCATAAACTTCAAATGAGAAAAGTGACCTCAACAATAAAACACAAAAACTAGTTCTGTGGTTAGAATTATGGCCTATGTAAATGGGATGTTTGACATAGCAAACGAACCCCAAATAAAATGCATAATACCACTTTGGAAAGCTATGGATGTCTGCTACAAATCGTGTGAAAAATGCCTTTTCATCTAAGTTCTTTTGGGCCTATAAAAAGTCAATTTCTCCACCATGGTCGGATTGTAGGCAGGTTTGTAACGTTTACCCTTTCTTCTATAATTTTACATGACATCACTTGTCCAAATGCATGGACTCCTCTTTGTGTAAATGACAAAAAATCTCCTCCAAGCTAGCGAGAGAAGAAACACCTACAAAATAAAAAAAATGTTAGAAAACAAAGGAGCCATTGGCTCAAGCTCAAGTGACGAGACCTTGGGGCACATCACCAATCCTTTCATTAAGCTATTTACTCGATTATTACTTTACTTTAATCCATTTGTTCCTTACTTGTACTTCGAACTGGAATTGGAGGGTTTTTCTCGTGCAATGGCGTAGTGGATCGGATTTAACCTTTTTCTTACAACTAGAACTCCCGTACCCTACTAGGGAGGGGCTTCGCCTAGTTGCAGACTAGAGCCGCTACCCATCCACCCCTAATTCCCCTTCTTCTTTCATTTTCTTAACATATTACCTCACATAATGCATGCTTGAGTACCACCAGATAGCACACCCTATTAATTTCTATTAACATAATGCATGACCATACATTCTCAACCTAATATGATGCATGATGCTTTACAACATAATATTAACAATAATTGAAGTGCGCATTGAAATAAAAGTAATTGTAATTAAAATTACACGAATTGAAAGCGCATGAAAATGTAAACAACCAATAATTTGAATAACGCAACCAAGGCAAGTAATATCAATTGAACACCCAATAAAGCAGAGCAGAATACATGAAGGAGACGATTATAGGAATAATTAAATAGTCAAGGGCGTGCATCCGAAACAAAACATAATTTAATTTCACATGCTTAAGAGTTAATTACATGATTTTATCTTACTTAGTTAGCATGCTTCAAGGAAGATTACCATTATTATTCTAGTGAGTTATCCTAGGTAATTTACATGCTCAAGAAGGATTCTCCAATTATCCTAGTTAATTTCCTAGTTCATTTACATGCTTCCTACATTTATTATTCTAGGTGACTAATTAGTTATCCTAGGTGATTTACAAGCTCAAGGATTCAATACAATTATTATTATAGTTAGATGTCCTAATTAAATTACATGCTCTGGATAGGTAACAACTCTAGTTAGGTTAATAATCATGCTTGAAGAATAATTAACTTGCTTAACATGTTAGTATTAGACTAGTTAGTAGATTAAATATGCTTAACTAGTAATTCAATTATTGCCCTAGTTAAGTGGCATGCTCGATGAAGTGATCAACAATGGTTAATTAAACAACTATTTAAACATGTTCAGATAATTATTAATTGAACAACTAGGAATTTAACTAACTTAGTTAATGAAACACATTCAAGTCTAATCAATTACCCTAGTTGAGTTAATTAACATGATAAACATGCTTAAGGCTGATCATTTACTAATTAGCATACTCAACTAGCAAATTAAGAATTAGTTATTAGATTAGTTAAGTAAATTAATATGCTTGAGTAATAGTTAACATGTTCAAGTAAATTAACATGCTTAAGTCTAACTAAATTATTTTCATGCTTAGATTATCTAAATTGGTTAACATGCTGGTTAATTTAACATGGATATTAAACAAAGGAAATGATGGAACGTTACATATATTTAATAAAGGGAAGGACAGTTGCATTATCATAGAGAATGTAAACAAGATGGCAAATAAATAATAATTAATAGAGCATTTAAGGGAACTCTCAATCCATTATTGCTACTCATCATTCACACATTCATTATTCTCTTCTCTCTTCTCATCACATTTAGACATTGACCATTCATCACAAAACTAACAAATGCAGTAAGAAAAATAACTATTCATATAAGAAATCTACACTATCATCAAGGGAAATTAATGCAAGTAAAGAGAACAATTACAACAAGGAAATCTACAAAGGCAATAACAATAGCAATATATTCAAGGAAATACTACAGAACATCAATAAAGGAAATGACTCCAGAAAATCATCCAAGGAACCAACACTACTCTAACAACAGAATAACATTCAAGGAAAATCGACTCAACTCACGCACTCTACTTATGGTGTACGGCCTCCACAGGCCAAGACATTCCTAATTCCTTACCTAAATGGAAGACACTAAAAATAGGGACAACTCTCCTAGCTCCAGCCTTCATGGCAGCTAGCAGCAATGCAGCTCACAAAGCTTCTCCTCACAAAACTTCACTCACGTAACACTCACTCCACACACTTAACCCACAATAATCACCACACTTCACTCTCAACTCACACAATCATGTAGGTAGAGCTCTCACACGCAAGAAGAACTCTTGCAAGGGAGAGAGAGCTCACGGAGTAAATGAACTGAAAAAGGAAGGGGAGAGAGGGAAGGGATGACTTTACCTGGATGGAGGGGACAGTGTAGAAATAGGAGAGGGGATGGCTAGAGACGAGGCAAGCATGGCGTCCAAGCAAGGGAGGAGGCGACTTCGTCGTCCCTTTGTTGAGCATTTAAGGACTACACGACAGATTTCATCATTTTAAATACCTAATTTATCATTGAACTGGGTTATTTTGGATGAGTGGGGATCCATTAGTCTCATCCGCAAGTGTAAAATCTTGATGGCTAAATCGGGGATTCGGAGGAGAGCTGGCATCCTCGTCCCCATCCGTACCGTCTGCAAACAAGGTTCAGACGCATTATAGCATCCGCAGGTGTCCAAAAGTTTCCATAAATCAGATAGAGGCAAATTGGATGAGGCTACCCCACGTCTATAGTCGTCTGAAGTAGTCTGAAACTGTCCTAGATTTTGACAGATTCAAATCGGATGCGGCTAGTCCACGTCCGCACTCGTCTGGAGTCATCCGAAAGTACGCGACACAATTCAGTCAGGATGCAGAATCATATTCTGAGTCATCCCAACCAATTCTTCGTGTGTGCAATGCATTACCAGACGAGACAACTCGTTCGTAGTGTCGTCCGCATGTGTCCGAAAACGTCTTGGACATTATTTTCTCACATTTTCTCACTTAGCTCCTACCCTATTACACTTTTCCCTTAAATACACATCATAAAATAACACTTATCAATATGCAAAGTAATACCCCTATAATTATCCAACTGAAAAAGTCATGGTGTTACATAGGGAATGGTGTTGTGCTCTCTGGTGCGGTAGAAAGGCAGGGGTGAAGAGTGGAGGATGGCAGGATGGAACTCTTGGGTGAAGAGTGCTCTGGAGAATTGGAGAGACAAATACTCTCTTGAAGGCTAAACTGTGAGGGAAGGAAATTGAAGAGAAAAGAAGAAGCCAGAGAGGTTATGGAGAAGGTGCTTCTCGGGTGTTTTCTGGTAATCTCATTTCTTTTCTTCTATGGTTTTATGGATTCTGGAAGCATGCTCTGTTGATGGATTGACTATCTGTTTGTGTTCGCCTTGCATATATGTATAGTGTGTGTATGAATTATGCCTTGTATTTGTGATTTGTCATAGCGCTGTTATGATAGGATTGGTTTGATTGCTAATGTTGTGTTCATTAACCCTGTGGTGTTAGGATTGTGATTGAGGCATGAATATAGCTCTTTGTTGTTGATTGTGCTAAGTTGGTGAACTTTTGGTTCTGTACATATGATGATCTGTTTACTGCCTTTCTATTTGGATAAAGGAATGTGCTCCTTGTTGTTGTTACTATATCCTGCATGGTTAGACTTTGAAGAATAGCAATGGTGAAGGTGTTAAGATTAATGGATTATTGAAATAGGGTATTGTGGGTTAATCATTTCATTACTTTGAAGGGTAAATATGGGAAATTATATTATGCACATTAGTTAAAGAAAAGCGTGGAGGATAATGTTTAGTCGATGGCTTGAAGTGTTAGGTCCTAATTCGTATCTCATAAGTAGGAGGAAGAATACGTTTTTTTATTATAGTTGACTAGTTATTAACGAGCAAATGTTTTAATTGTGAAGGTATTGAAAAGGAAAAGAAGGATAAAGATTAAAGAATGAATGCACCTTAAGCTTCGAGGTAAGAAATTGAGTAGAGTCTTTGGCCTGTGGAGGCCCTACACCATTAGCAGTGTCTATCCTTTGAATGTTTGTTTGCACTCTTACTATGCTGCTTTACTTGTTATGCCTATGCTATTCGCACGTTATTAGTTTAATCCCTAAGCATGTTTAGGACGTTTGCATATCATTTATGTTGTTCATATGTTGTTACTTTAATCTCTAAGCATGTTTAGGATATTAACATAGTGTTTCGTTTCCTTTAGTTTCCTTTAAATTTCTAAGCATGTTTACATTGTTACTGCTCTTCCATGAACTATTGAGCATGTCTACTTTGTTATTATTTCCTCTTAACTTTCCAAGCATGTCCATATCATTATTGTTTCTTCTAAATTGCCGAGGATGCCTAGATTAGTATTGTTTCTTGAGAATTGACAAGCATGCTTACATTATTGCCTTTGTAATTGCTAAGCACGACTATGTTATTATTATATCTTTTGAATTGTTAAGCATGCCTTCATTATTGTTTCCTTTATATTGTGAAGCATGTCTATATCATTATTGCTTTCTCTAAATTACTAAGCATGCCTATAATTATTGATTCCTTTAAATTGCCTATCTATCTTGTTATTATTGCCAAGCATATCCATATCGTTATTATTTCCTATTTTGCTATCATTTCCTTGATGAATAGATTGAATGGCTTATAGTTGTAATGTTAGTAATTGCATTGACATGCATCATATTAATAGAAACAAGTAGGAAGTGTCACATTGGAGTTGGTACTCATATCCATTAAGTGAGGAAAAAGAATTAAAGAAGAAGAATGAGGAGTTGGGGAATGGAAGAAAAGTACGTCTACCCTTTCCCTTGTTAGAACTGTGAGACTGTCTACCCTAGGTGGTTGAAACTGACAAAGACTACCCTCTCCCTAAAGATTTCCCAATCTCTCGTTCGATGTATGAGTTATATGAAATACATAAAGAAAAGATTGGTTTGGGGTGGTACCCATTCCAAAAGAATTAAAGAGAGGCATGATCATACTGCATATCTCATTTCTTACTGGGCCTCGGGCTCACAGTTTGCTATTGGTGTAGGTACACGCATGAGAAAAAATCATGAACAGATCAAGGAGCAGTTGATGAAGTATTTGCATGGGCGGGACTTGTGGCTGGTTAGGTTAAGGAAAGTAAAAGAGAAAAGTAATTTCTAATTAACACGTAATTATTTGTTTACTATTCCTGAAATGAATTTCTTACACTTCTGTTATGTTTTGAGAAAAGATTTTATAACTACGGTTTTCCACTTTTAGAACGATTTTCATAATGAGTCCAAGGAAAGGGTTTTTAATGGTCTGACTTTTTAACGAAGAACTCTGATTTAATTAACAAGGTTTTAATAAAGATTTTAGTTTTTCGATAAAAGTTTTAAATTTAACGCATTTTTTAAAGGTTATAAAAATCTGGTCGTTACACTTACACTTTCACTTAATTCAATAATTACATGAAACTAAATACCCCGGACATTATAAATATAGTCCAACGAACCCCAGCCCAGAAACGATCCCAAATCGTTGGGGTACACAGTTCATGGAAGAATAAATATAGTCAAGTCAATCATAGCACACAAACGATTCCAGATCATTGGGTACAATCCAGGGACGATTAAATACAGTCCACTCCCAGCCAACAATGATCTCATATTCTTTCTTTGTTAGTTACATCTTTTCTTTTTTTATTCATCTTTGAGCTTCACTCATTAAGGCTATTCATGTGCATTTAATTATGTTTAATTCTTTCTTAACGAAACATTTGCATATAAAGCATTTTTGTTTCTTTTTGGAAAACATGATGCATGAAATCTTCTTCTCAATAACAATAATAAAACAAAGCAATATAAGCTTAACAATGACATTAATCTATCTCAGAACGTCTCATCTGTATCTTTAACAGTCCTATAAATCTAACTTAACCACAAAATAATAACATACTAAACAGAGCATATCATCCATAATTATATTCTCAATAGTCCATCTATCATCAATTTAACCCAACACCCTACTATAAATCCTCCAATTAAACCAACAGTTAAACATTATATCATAGATAATTCATCAATTCCTCTAGAGTAAGGAAATCTCTAATAGAACCTCACATTCATAAATACCATAGGAATCAATATATAGACAATACAATAAACCACAATCATCCATACACAATAACTTATCAATTCATGGTTTTGATTATTCTCCTAACATCTTATGTTGTAGGCCGAGAGGCCACACACAAAATCATTACTTACTTGGGGATCACAGTGATTATGAATTTCTTCTTCGAACTTACAGTAGCTAAGAATTGGTTCATTTGAGTTAAATCCTTCGAAGACCACTCCTACAATATCACCAATTAGAGACCTTCAAGGAGCACAAATTCAAGACCCTCAAGGAGCACAAATCTGAGACCCCCAAAGAACACTCCACCAAATTTACCAATCCAAGACCTTCAAGACTCGTGGCTCATTTTCTCCTCTGTTGCCGAGTCGATCCCCTCCATTTACACTGTAGTTACTTTAGTACTATTCATCACGGATGCAAACGCTCCCATAGGTCCACTGTTCAACGCGCGCTACTTAACCAAAACAACACATTTCCCTTTTCAAAATGACAACGTTGACCACCTATTGCAAACACCTTTCTAACCATGAACGCATATGCTCTCGCAGGTCCATAGTTCACAGTATGCTTTTTATCCAAAACGGCAACATTTCTTCTTATTAAAATGTTGTTGTGCCAATGATTGCTATCACACACTCTAAAACGACAACATTTATTATTAAACGGCAACATGACATTCTTACAGAGCATTAGGCTCATAAGTTGAACCTTGTGATGTAGATGAGAATGAAGCCTTTGATGAACTTGATGAGACAAAAGATTGATGGATGTAGTTGAAGGAGTATACTCATGGGAAGGTCGGTCCATTGTCTGAAGTGAAATTGACCATGGGTATGAAAAGGAAAGATGAATAGATTTCTAAAAGATTTTCTTTCCATGATTTCTTTTATACTTGGTTTTTCCCATAGATAAAGAGATTTAATTAATTAGATTTTAGTGCTTCAGTTTAAATGGATTTTTATATTAGTGCATTGGTTTTAGAAAGATTTTATCTTATAGAGTTCTGCTACAAATGTTTTAAATGCCTTGATTTTGTAACGATGGGTTGTTATTGTTTTATATAAAAAAAGAAAGGACAAGAAAATGATTTTAATGCTTTAGGGCGTTATAATATGGTATTAGAGCACCCAGGTTAAAGTCATTTCTGCAGATTGCTCAGTAACACGAGCTTTCACATCAGAGTGCTTCCTTAACTGTAAGTATGTCTGATGTAGATAATAATTTAATTATTAGGTTAGTTCTTTTATTTGTTGATATTATGATTCTCTAAAAGAAAATATGGTAAGGGACGCTAGAAAAAACATATGTGATGCCATAAACAACAGATGTGACACCCTACGTCAAATTCTTCCTTAACTTTTTCCTTTTTAATTATCGTGTAAAAATTTTTCTTTTTATTTGTTTCAAACGAGTGAGAGTAAAAACTTATTGCAAGCGAGAAAATCTAAAGTGCATAATTAAATCAGAGTAAAGCGAAAAAATGAGATGCATTAAATAAAATCAGAGTTAAAAGCAAAAATCTAACTATAATTCAAAATACGGTTTGAGAGTTAAGGTAAGAGTTAATAGTTTTACAAAACAGTGTCCTTTTTCAAACCATTTCAAATATCTTTTTCCTTTCTTCTTCTTGCGAGCCATAACCTACTCAGGTCAATTCAGCTAGATAACCATAACCATTTCAAAATACGGTTTCGAATATGCCAGGCTTGCAAATCCGGAGCGAAAGGAAGTTATTTTTGAAGTAGGTGATCTTGTTTGGTTGCATCTTCGGAAAGATCGATTCCTTAATTATCGTAAGTGCAAGCTATTGTTGAGAGCTGATGGTCCCTTTAAAGTACTGGAACGTATCAATAATAACGCGTATCGGATCGAGCTACCTGAGGACTATGGAGTTTTGACTACTTTCAACGTTCAAGACTTATCACTATATCATGGCGAGGACGAATTCTCTAATGAAAAGGCATCGGAACATTCTACGGATTTGGGGTCAAATCCTCAATCACCCAGGGAGGATGATGTGCCCCAAGGCCCTATCACACGGAGTCGAGCCAAGAAACTCATTGCTTTCCTAACTAACTTCTATTTTGCAGGAAATACCAAAATGTGGGATTCTTTGAAAGATGTATCACAAGATGATAAAGGAGTTCCTTTTCATTTGATCTCTTGGGATGGTGCTCCACCAACCTAAGCCGAATTCCACATTAGCCATGAAGTGTGATCACGTGAAGACTACAAATGTTATTTAAGGTTTTGTTTTGATTTAGTAGAAATAGTATTCTGGACAACAATTTTATTTGGTTTTCTTTTATTGTGTTTTGAGATGCTAGAGAGGTGTGCGGCTTGCATGAAAATTGTACCCTCATGCCGAATTTTTGTCATTAATGGTATTTTGGTCTTTTGACCTATTTTGTAAACCTTAGGGTTAAGTACCCTCCCTTGGAAGATTAGAGGATAGTTTTGAATTGAAGAAAATTTTGTGTTTCTTGAGAAACCTTGCCGCGGCCTCCCCTCCCCTCTGCGCCGTCCTCATCCATCACCCAAGCAAGGGATTCTTGAAGCTTCTCAACCTTGCATTCCTTGGGATATTATCTCTTCCATTCACTTATCTTCAAGGTAAGGTTTGTAAAGTGGAGATAAAAGAAGATTCCAACCTTAGAGAGTGTTGGTTTTCGGCCAACCACAAAGTCGCCCCTCTCATTAGGAGGTCCGTGGACTCCATTGAAGTTTCTCTTAATTCTTGAAGATCTTTTATGTTCTTTTCTTAATGCTTGGACAACCTAATATTTTGCTGATTGAATGCTTATTAATTGTTGAAGAAACCTTTTGTGGATTTTGATTGAAGAAGAATATTTTCGGATTATTGTCGAAGTGTTGAATCTGTTTTTCTTGTTGGATTGTTGTTGTCGCTGAATATGGTATGTGTTTGAGGCCTTCACAATGTTCCTCTCTATTTGGTGTCTTCTAGTGATTTCTTCAGGATTGAGTTAGGGAGTTACCTTCCAAATTTGGGCTCCATTTGATGTATGTAACTTGAGTTATTCCGTTTGACTAATCGTTGGTAAATCTGCCCTATCAAACCCTAGTTATTGGAACCTTTGTATTCGGAGCATAACTTTTGAACCAAAATGGTTTTCATTATGGACTTTTGACATGATTATTGTGATTGTATTGAGATCGTCCCTGCCAAGTTACAATTCAAGCTCACACATATTTTGGAAGTTAAATCTGATTGATTATTGTTAGCTCGACGGATTACAGTTTTCCGGAATAGATTTCTTAAGGCTCTCTATTTGTTCCTTGGAGCCTATCATTACGTTTTGACAATTTCTTACACCACAAGTAAATAGTGAGTCTAAAGGCCCACTAAGGAATGAGGTATGTAATATGATGCATTCCTCTAACTCATTATTTTGGAATGGGTTCCGCCCCAAACCGTTCTTCTCTTTACGTTTCATTCGTTCATCCATTCATTACTCGTACGTCGAGTTGGAGATTAGAGGAATCTGTGTTGGAAGGAATAGTCTTAGTCATCTTCTAACCACCTAGGGTAGTTAGACTCCCGAACTCAATAAGCGAAGGGCGTAAGTTGTCTAGGCTACCTGATTAGAACCTAACTACCCATTCATCCCCCAACTCCCTTTTTCCTTTCTTTCCATTCATTTTTGTTTATCCGTTTTCCTCACGTAAATGCATAAGAGTACCACCCCAAATGTGGCATTTCCTACTTGTTTCTATTATCATGATGCATGTTGATGTAATACCAAAATTACGACTATCAAACAGCGAATAAAAGAACAAATATAACAGTGAAATAAAACAGCGAATATCACAGCGAAATAACATGCTTCAAATTTACAGAACATAACAGCAAAGAAAATGACAAATTTAACATGCTATTATGCTGAGAGTAAATGGTAAATTGTAACGAGATGCTTGACGAATTAGGCATGCATGACAATCGTACGATGGCATGAACTAAATGTGGATATAGTGAGTAAATGGAAACATGTTTATTAAATCAATAAGTTGATGGCATGAATTGAACACAATCAAATGACAAGAGACATGGTATATTCGTATAGATAAAAACATGGTTCAATGGTATTATCCTCAAACTAGAGCTAACAACCTATTTTAGAGTTATAGAAAATTAAACAGGTTATATTGGAGGTTGATTACGCATGGTCATATCAAAGGAAATAGCAGCTCCTATCTAGCACAAATATTAAATAGCAATATCATCGATCGGGTCTATCATAACAGCAAGCAAGATAATGTACAACACATCCAACAAAATAGAATCACTATCAATGAAGTAACTCACAACTCATTCATACGTAACATGACATAGAATAATCTTTTTTGTATTATAGAACTAAACGTCAGAGACTATATGTAACATCCCGTAACCTTTTCCGTATAAAATTTTTCTTTTCTTTAAAACTATCATAAAACCATTGCTTAATAAAACACTAGAGTAATAACCATACAGTGGAAGTCCTAATCATAAAACATACAGCGGAAGTCTTTTACAATTAAATACCATAAACCCATAAAAACATTTATTTAAAATCGTAAAATACTTTAAAGTCTTTAAAACATTTTATTCCATTTCGTTTACTTTAGGATTCTTAGTCTTAATGTTATCGTGCACATACAAATCCTATCTAACATGTTCCTTAATCGTGTCCTTAAAACGTGATCTATCTTATCTAAGGAACTGAACTTAATCTGTAAACATACAATCAAACAACATACATTTTCATACAATAACATAACTTATGCATTTAGTAAACAAACATCAAACAAAATCCTAATTTCCCGAGATGTAGGTCCTTTCGGACAAAGCATATGCAATAGCACGTACCTGAAGTCTTTAGCTTTAACTGTTTAACACTTTAAGTTTCCTTCACAAAAACATATCCATTATTAGCACATAAAACTATTAATAATTAATCTCCAATAATAAAATCCCCTAGCTTCAACTAACATGCTCGCATAATTTCCTAATATATCTGTAACGTTGAAGAACCTAATTTTTCCTATCATTCACTTTATCCAACAACGGTAAACCTTAATCCAACCTTATCCTTCAACTTAACATTCCTTAACTATTCCAATAATCTAATTTAGCCAATAAACTTCACATATTATAACTAACAACCTAATCATATATTCCCAATAATATGCTCATCCATACGAAGTGACCAATTTCCATCCAACTAGCAAAGTATATAACAAGGACATAACCATTACTATTGACAAACTTACTCAATTGTATGCATTCCAAACAGAAACTATTCCTCACAACAACTCCTTAAGAAAAGTGATTGAAGATCTGCTTACCAGTAACAATAGTCAAAAACCAAAGAGAACTCCTCTTCGCCAGAACCTCACTGCTATATTTCACTCTTCGATCTCACCCCTTTCCTTCACAGTTTGGTCAACAACTTGGAGTTCCTCACTATCGACTCACCCTCACCAACAATCATTCACAAAAACTCACAACACTGCTTCTCCTCAACTCATCATTCAAATTTCAAAACTTCAAAGCAAACCCTCACGACCTCTCCTCATTTCGGCAGAGTAACCCTACACGTTAACTTCTCCCTCAACTTACGTCTGCCAACCCTCCTTTATATAAGAAACACAAATGTCTCTTCATCGTCTGCTGTATAAAGACCGAAAGCCAAGTTTCACTATGTCCAGCAACCCCTTTCATGTCCTAACATACATAACGTCAACCTCCTCAGCTTCAGACACATTAAACTACGTCTCCTTCGATTCTTAGATGACCTTCCTTCAACCTCCAGACGTTCCAGACTCTCTAGAATATCCTTCAATAAATGGGGGTCGATCATTTTTAACGAAGGACGATCAACTGCCCTTCAGCCAAACGTCCGCATATTTCATTCTGAACTTCAACTTTTACTGCTGGTCGATAGATGCTAGTCGATCGACGGTCATCGATAGACCGCCAAGATCGACTACAGATACCAATTGAATGATTTATTCATTTTCTCCAGATTATGCTTATTCACGTTATTTCCTTTAACGTGACATATGCATGCATAAATATTATTTATATATAAACATATATATATATATATATATATATATATATATATATATATATATATATATATATTACTTTTAATCAACCATAATTCACTCTTCTCAATTATCTAAACCTCATTGTATACCAAATGTTTCACTATTCCTTCCTCACATAATCCTTCACTAATTCCAATATGTCCTAAAATAGTATATATCCTATACTTTCAACCTTATAATATCCAAATCCATCCAAATATATTTTCTCTTAATATTTCCAGTAACTATCAATCCATTGATATCATTTAATCTAACTCCAGTACCATCAGATAGTTCCTTACTTAACCTCAATCATTCCCTTAAACTAATTATAAAAATAATGGGGTATCATCATTCACTTATTCCAAATGCATTTCTCTTTACCAATATTTTTACTTCTCCAACTTAGCTCCTAATATCCCAAAATTATCACTTAAGCTATGCTTTCAGCTCAACGAAGATTTGGGATATTACACTATAATCCTAGCATAAAGCATTATCAATTTCTCTACCAACAAAGCATCTATTCTCAGTAAAGGAAATGCATAATATTAACAAGGAAACAAACAAACACTCCTTGTGGGTAGGACCTCAACTTGCCAATGACTCTACCAAATCCTTACCTTAGTTTGCTATTTGTTGAAGGAATCCTACACTGAAGAAAAACAGCAGCGAGTCTAACTTAGCCTTCACGTTCCTCAGTTCATGAACATCACACTCAACACTCATGTATCACTTCATGAAATTCATACTTCTCTCAACTCATGACTCACAGAACACTCACACACTGTAGGGGATTTCTCTCATGAACAGAGAAGATAAAACATAGAGGATTGCTGAGAAGAGTCAACTGTACAGCCTTAATACACGAAGCCATACATGGGTGTGATGGTCGCTCACCTACAGAGATGGGAGTGCTCACTTCGACGTGGAGGAGGTGTTGTCCAGGTGTGGGGGAAGCTTTTCATTGTCGCCTAAGTTATGTTTTTACTACCTAAACAACAAAATAACCTAATATTTAAAACATATTTTCTCGCTGATCTTTGCGTTTTTGGACAAGTGAAGGCGTTCGCGCCTCGTCCGCATGCGTCCAAAACGTCCAATAATTTGGACAGATTCAAACTCTTCTCGTCCGCCATCGTCTGCAGCTCATTCTAACTCATCTGAAAACTCACATTATTGACGGAGGACGAATTTGGACGTAAAACGTCGTCCTACGTCATCCAAAAATGTAGGAGACGACGTGATGCATTTCGGACGCAATTCTAAGTCCGCATGCGTCTGAAAACCTCAAATACCCATTTTTCCATTGAAACTTTATACTTGTATTATTCCATAATATTTTCCCCATATTTACAAGGCATTACACAACACGTATCGTCCCGCAACATAATATATTGATTATTTCAAAATTCATTATATCAATTAAACAGAGAATATTATCGAGGTATTATATTCTATCCCCTTACAAAAATTTTGTCCTCCAAATTTAGCTAATTAAATAGCTCTGGATACTTGGCTGCAAATCATCCTCTTTCTCCCACGTGGCCTCTTCGCTTGTATGGTTCTGCCATAAAACATTGACTAGCAAAATTCGCTTACACCGTACTTGCTTTACTCTAGAGTCTAGGATTTGAATAAGCCTTTCTCTGTAGCTTAAGTTAGCTTGAACATCAATATTCTCAGGAGAATCCAATAGAGTTGCATTCGCCAGACACTTCTTGAGATTTGATATGTGAAATACATCATGTACACCTGCCATAGAATCTGGTAATTGTAACTAGTAGGCCACAGATCCAATCCTTTTTGTGATTACAAAGGGGCCAACATATCTCGGGTTGAGCTTTCCCCTTTTTCCAAAGAGTACAATGCCCTTGAACAGAGATATCTTTAGGAATACTAAGTCCCCTTCATTGAAATTTAGGCTTCACTGACGATTATCAGCGTAACACTTTTTACGGCTTCGGTGGCTAGCATCCTTTGCTTGATTATGGCAACATACTTAGCAGTTTTCTGTACCATTTGAGGGCCGTAGAATGTAGTTTCACCTATCTCATCCCAGTACAAGGGAGATCTATACTTTCTCCTATATAACGCATCATATGATGTCATGCCAATCGTGGCCTGGAAGCTGTTATTATAGGCTTATTCGACCAATGGTAGCATCTTCCCCTATCCGACTTGAAATTCAAGTACATAAGCACGAAGCATATCATCAAGCGTTTGGATCATTCTTTCACTTTGGCCATCCGTTTGAGGGTGAAATGTTGTGTTGAATTTAAGTTTCGTGCCCATGGCCTTGTTTAAACTTTTCTAGAACATAGAAGTAAATTGTGGCTTCTGATTAGACACGATAGAAATTGGAACACCGTGTAGTCGTACAATCTCGTTAACATATAAATTAGCAAATGTGTTCATCTTGTACATCATGGCTACTAGTAGGAAATGTGAAACCTTCGTTAGTCTATCTATGATTACCCAGAACGCATCATGGCCTCTAGCAGTCCTGGGCAAACTTGTAACAAAGTCCATGATGATGTGCTCCCATTTTCACTCTAGAATTGGCAATGGTTGGAGCAACCCACTTGGTCGTTGATGTTCAGCCTTCACCCATTGACATACCTGGCATAGAGCCACGTACTCTACAATGTCGTATTTCATATTCGGCTAGTAATAATGTGCTCTGAGATCCCTATACATCTTGTTACCCAGGATGAATTGAGAAACAAGAAGAGTGAGCTTCTCACAAGATTTTTGTTCGCAAGGTTGTATCGCTCGTCACATACCATCAATTTCTATACTTTATTATGCCATCCATAGACATAGAGTAGTCCCGATATTCTGGTAAGGTTGGGTTCGATCTGAAATCCTCACATATACCATCACCTTGCTGAACCTCTTTAATCTGCTCGAGTATAGACGGCATTAAGGTCAATTTTGATAATATCAAATCCACCTGCATCAAAACCATTTGTATATCAAGCTCCTATAGGTCCTTTTGAAGTCCTGTAGGCATTTCTTCACTTAACATGCTCATCACGGAAACTTTGCGACTGAGAGCATATCTACAACGTTAGCTTTCCCTGGATGGTACTTAATTTCGCTGTCGTAGTCCTTAATGAACTAAAGCCATCGTCGTTGCCTCATGTTGAGCTCTTTCTGCGTAAAAATGTATTTAAGACTTTTGTGATGTGAGTAAATTTTTCAATGCTGCCCTTACAAATAGTGCCTCTAGATTTTGACAGTGAAGACAACCGCAACTAGCTCTATGTCATGCGTGGGATAATTTACTTCATGAGGTTTAAGTTGTCGCAAAGCATACGCAATAACCTTTCCATTCTGCATAACTACTCCACCAAGTCCTCTTTTTGATGCATCGCAATAAATGCAAAAGTCACCTTCCTCCATAGGTAAGGTCAATACAAGGGTAGACGTCAGTCGGTGTTTCAATTCTTGAAAACTTTTCTTGCAATCACTGGACCACCAAAATCGTGTATTTTTCTTCGTCAGGCTAGTGAGTGGTAAAGCAATTTTTGAGAATCCTTCAATGAAACGCCTATAGTATCTGGCCAATCCAAGGAAGCTCCTTACATCTCCAACATTCTTCGGTTGCACACAATCCACAACCGTTTGTACCTCTACAAGATCCACGAAGATAACATCCTTAGAGATCACATGGCCAAGGAAGCTAACTTTGCTTAACCAAAAATCGCACTTACAAAATTTAGTGTACAATTGGTGCTGGTTAATAATCGACAGAGCAATCTGAAGTTGTTCACAATACTCCTCCCCATTTGGGAAAACACCAAAATATTGTGAATGAAGACAATAATAAATTTTTCCAAATAATCCCTAAAAATTCGGTTCATCAGATTCATGAAAGCTGCAGGGGCGTTGGTAAATCTGAATGACATAACCAGGAATTAATAATGTCCATACCTAGTGTGGAACGCAGTTTTAGCTACATCGTCTAGTTTAACCCTCATTTGATAATAACCTGAGAGGAGGTCAATCTTCGAAAATACTCTGGTACCACATAACTGATCGAATAGTTCGTCAATCCTTGGTAAAGGGTACATGTTCTTGATTGTTACTTTATTTAATTCTCCGTAATCAATACACATTCTCAACGTGCCATCTTTCTTCTTGACAAACAGTACATGTGAACCCCAAGGGGAAAAACTCAGACGTATAAACCCCTTGTTGACTAGTTCCTCTAATTGAACCTTTAACTCACGTAGTTTAGCTAGCGCCATACAATAAGGTTTTTAGAAATAGGTTCAGTGCCAGGCTGTAAATCAATCACAAATTTGATCTCATGGTCAGGGGCTAAATAGGGAAGATTGTCGAGAAAGACACTTGGGAAGTCACAGACTACCGCAACATCTTCCAACTTAGCCTCATTGCGGTAGTATTGATTACATTTATTAGGAACCCGTCACATCCGTTTCTCAATAATTTATCTGCCTTGAGCACATAGATGATAGCCAGCTTTCCCTTCTCCTTGGTTCCTTAGAAAGTATGTAATTCACCACCCAGAGGGAAAAAGCAGACTTCCCTCTTCTTGCAATTAATGATCGCATGGTGTGAAGATAATCAATCCATTACCATGATAATATCATACCCCTTTAGATCCATGATGATCAGGTCGAAATGAAATAAATGGCAATTTATCTCCACTGCATAGGCCTTAAGAATTCCATCGACAAACAAGTGGACACTAGAAAGGAACGACACTCAATGCATACACTTCACACTACCAGAGAAGCAATTCGCCCTTCCACAAAACTCCGTTAAGATAAAAGAGCACGTAGCACCCGAATCAAATAAGATGTACGCAACACAATTATTAATATAAACCGTACCTATTAGAATTAGGTAACTTATTTATTCTAAGTTTAGATCTCCTAATTCGTCTAGGGAGCAATTAACACCACATATAGACAATTATTGTATAAAGTTATGTGTACGTACCACCACTGCCCGGTTGCTCCTCATCCTAGTTCGGGCCGTACATGGCAAAAACCCATGGGGCCACACCTCCATGTCCACTAGGTCAGGCTGTCCAATATCTGGCAATATGGACAGGGTGATCCCAAGGTTCTTTCCAAGGCATTCTGGGACCAAGGTGTTTACTTTATTAATTACAAAACCAATTACTCTTTAGCCCAGCCAGCCACAAGATTCACCCGTGCAAATCCTTCATCAACTGTCTTTGACTTGTTCACCTGCTTCTTGTACGTACCCACATCACAAGACCCAACTAATGAGCCTAACGCTCAGTAAGTGATAGAAAGAAATGCAATACAAATGATATGCATGATCGTACAATACATTACAGAAGAGAACCGTATCTCTTCTGGAAGTCTAGGTGGAATACTCCATAGGGTCATGTGGCTGAACCACTTCACTCCGACGAGGAGATATATCCATCGGGGATGTTCCGCATGCCAGTATCCTCAGTTTTGTTAAAGACGTTGGGGGTTTTAGAACGGGGGAAAGGTGAGCCCTAGATTTCACGTAGCTAACTCTCATCTTACCGCTCCCTATGTGGGAGTATATAGTATGAAAATGTCACCGATCACCTGAACCCCCACACGCCTATTTACATATACTAATTATGTCATGCAATATGTTCGTGAATACATACAGTCCTATATGATAATAAAGATGTCTAATAAACATATCATTAAAAGAACACACCACATGCAATCGACTCTTGTGAAGTAGGGTCCGAAGACCAAAACACAGTAAGTATCAACTTACCTGGAGTCTTCAATGCGATAATGTCATTCGCCGTAGTACCTTCAAAATCATTTAATAAGTCATCATTAAAACCACAATTATCATCCCTATTCATATAGTTCATTACTCTTACTCCATCAATTAAAACCCAATAACAAAGAGCAGAACGACTTAACATGCCTTAACAGTTCCATATTCAACTTAATTTCTTAACTGCTTCACAAATATAATTTCCACAATATCCAACATGCGTAACTAACTAGCAATAACCCACAATAGTTGCTCATTCCATCAATGTGACATAAAAATATAGAGCACTGATTTCACAAAACCGAATAATACTCCATCACAATAACCTATTTCCATAGCAAAGTAAAGAATCATTTAACTCATACCTTAACATGGAATTATAATTTACAATGTCTTCTTCATATATCCTTAATCATCCAAGCTTCACAGTCAACAAAAATACAAGTCATTACTCATTTTCTCAATCTAACAATACCAAGCAATAGCATCTAACATGGTTCAGTTATTGACATTCTAACATTTCGTATGCACAAACTAGTAGCCAACAACAAACGTTCCATGAACTAAACATAATTCCAAGCCTCAATTACCAATTAAAACTGACCGACCACATTTCCATCACTCAAACACTAGCCTGCATACAACAACCAATATTTTCAAGTGTTTGCGTTGCTCAACCTAAGAGCAAGAATCATAAAGAGCTTAATCTCAACCTAGAAGCATACTAAGCAAGACTTAAAATGAACAGAACTTTCCTCCTTCACATATTTTAAAACATAACTAAACAATAAAGCAACCAAAGTAATTCACAACACTTGGTAGTAACCACAACAAGGACAAAACCCACTTGCAGCACATATTTAAGCCATAAAACAAAAAACCTCTTACTGTGTTAAGCACTCACAGAGACAGAACAATACTTTCCTTCAACATTTTATCCATACAAATCCATAAAATGAAGGAAAATGTGCTTACCAAAAGGACCCAGGAGCAGCAGCTCCACCCTCACGTTCTCCATCATTCAAAGAGCTGTCCACCAACATTTACAGGAACCTAAACCATAATCTCATCAAAGCATCCTTCTATCACTATTATCTTTCATTTCCAGTATTTATCACAAAAATTAATCAACATAAACCATGGGAAATTCATCTCACCAGAAGACCCAAGAAGAAGCATGAAGTTGTTTCTCACAGTTCACGAACTTCACCCATTGCACTCCTCATAGTCCATCCCTCGGGCAAAACTCACAAATCCTCTAGAGAGCACCCACCATAGAGCACTCGAGAGTAGCAGCAGAAATCCTCTCCTGCAATAAAGTTCACTGCTATATCTACATAGGCAGAGAAGATGCGTCACAGCAGAGAGGATTACACACTTCAAAGGAAGGTCGTCCACTTACTAAACTCCATGTGGAAAGCTCGCTAGATGAGGAGCAGCTAGAGGAAACCAACTCTGGTCTGGTCCAGCCATCAACCCACTCCAACGCGACCCATCAGCCAAGCTACCCTGCCCAATTCATCTCTATAATCTCCATCACACCATCAGCCAACATCGTCCAAGACAGGATACCAGGAGAAGAAAACGCATAACAAATGCATGACTGACCTTTATACCAAATTCACAGTGCTCCGATTTCGTCTCTACAAGCCACGGAACACCATGCCCTAACCATCCAATGGTTCACCGTCCCCGCTGCACCACGACGTCGACCGACGCACATCCGTTGCAAGCTAGTGCACCAAGCCCGAGCCTAGGCTCTGTCACCGTCGTTCGTCGCCACGAACGTCCGTCGTTTGCCCTCTCCCTCTCGGTCCCGTTCTCACTCTCGCTCTCTCATCTCTCTCAAATGGCCGAAGGCCAATTTGACTTAAACCTTCAAACCGAACCAAAACGATAGTTCAGTTCTCCCTTTTCCTTTAACTCTTCTTTTCCTTTTAATTTAACCCATTTCCTTTATTTTAATTAATTCAATTGATCCCTCATTTAATCTTTACACAATTTTCATTAAATCTTTACACTTCAATTATTCCCCAATATCAACCCAATGTTTTCCATACATAATTTGATTAACCAATATAATACTCTTTCTAATTTAGTCCTAATTATCATCCAATAATTTCCCCTAATTCATAATATAATCGTTACGTCCTTGGTAATACCTCGATAATTATTCGACTAATTCGAATATTCCCAATTACTTTCCAATTTATCGTTTTTAAATTCTGTTATAAAACTTGGGGTATTTCAAGCTCGAGGTTCTTTTTGCTGCATTCTAGGACCAAAGTTACGAGGTACATAGGTTGTTAAGGTACAGAGTGAACCTGAGGTTCTTTCCAGGGCATTTTGGGACCAAGGTTGTGAGGTCTAGGGTAAGCCCGGGGTTCTTTCTGGGGCATTTGGGGACCAAAGTTGTGAGGTCTAGGGTAAGCCCGAGGTTCTTTCTGGGGTATTCTAGGACCAAGGGTATGAGGTCCAGGGTAAGTCCGAGGTTTTTTCCAGGGTATTCTGGGATAGTAAACAGAAAAGATACAGAAAACTGCGTAAAGATTTTAAAAGAGCATAGCATATGCATTGCATTTCATTCTTTCACTTATTCAGCGCTAGACTCATTAGTTTAAGGAGTAGTTGATGTAGGTATATGCTTGGAAATAAACGATCAATAGAATGAGCAATTGATGAAGACTTTGCACGGGTGGATCTTGTGCTTGGCTGGGCTAAAGGATAACTGGTTTTGTAATTAATAAAGCAAACCATTTAAGGTTAATATTTGTTTTAATTTATGCTTCCTCTATGTTTTAAGATGAAAGTTATTCCGCTGTTTAAAATGTTTGAAATGACTACTATTATAAAAGGATGTATGTAATGGATTTAACACTCGGTTTTAAAAGAAAAGTCTGACTCTGATTTTATAAAAAGAAAAGTTTTAAATTTTACGCGAGTTTTAAAAGAAATAAAAACCGAGATGTTACAGTGGCTAAAGAGTAACTAGTTTTGTAATTAATAAATCAAACCATTTTGATAAGATCCAAGAATCACCTAGAACACAATATTCAAATCTATCCAGAAAACTGTATTTAATCGAACGAGCAATATTAAAACATATTTAACTCCCAATTCCCACGTGAACTTGATCTGATATTGTAAGATAGGTGCTCAACACAGTCACATAAATCATGCCAAAAAACCATAAGAAAATCTACTCTGGGTCAACAGTTATTCTTGAAATAGAGGAACTAAAAAACTAGAGTTTAAACTGGGCAAATTTACCATATGAGATTCAATCATGAATATCTCGAGTTGCATATATCTAATGAAGCCCAAATTTGGAAGGCAGCTACTTCACTCAATACTGAATAAATCTCCAGAAGGGCTTGAATTAATATAAATGACAGAAGGGCCTCAAACAGACCCCTCAATCTGGTATAAATAACTGTCCAATGAGAAAAGAGATTTCCGCAGCAAAAAGATAATCCAATAAGAAAGCCCTCCAATCAATAAACCACAAACGATCATTTCAGCAAAAGATAGGCAACCAATAACCAGTACATTCCAGTAGCAAAGAACTCAAAAGAACAAGGAAAACCTTCAAGAAAATAGAGCAGCGCCGAGGAGTCCGCGAATCCACCTAAGTAGTGGGGCGACTTGTGGTTGGCCGAATGGACAACACTCTCCACGGGTTGAAGCCAACTTTTATCTCCACACCACAATCCTTAGCTCAAAGACAAGGGATTGGAAGAGAAAATATTCCGTAGTTGCAAGGCTAAGTGGCTTCGAGAACACCTTGCACGGATGATGGGAGGAATGGCGCTAGGGGAAGAGGAGGCCGAGGGTTTGCTCTTCAAAGAGAACCAAATTCTATTCAATCCAAATCATGTTTTCATTCAGCAAGGAGGGCTTATAAAACCCTAAGAGTTTTACAATAAAGGAAAAAAGACTAAAATAACCCTAATTAGGAAATGACCTAAACAACCGTTCAACAATAACAAAACAATAAATCCGATTTTTAAAATCAGTCTCTAAAAAAGGAACATTAGATATAGTAAAGCAAACTCAAATAAAACGCCCAATATGTCCTTGGAAAGCTCTGTATGTTGGCTGCATTTGATATGAAGGACAAAAGTTGAAACAACGCCGACCCTATTGTCGAAATAGCCCTTGAACATCTGCTGCTCAGATTCTAGGTAGAATTGGACAGCTCCTAATTTTCTTCTACGATTGCATGATATCCACTAGTCCAAAAACACCAAATCTTCTTTGTGACATTGAATAAAACTTTCCTCCAAATTGGATAGAAAAGAAAAACCTATAAAACAAATAAAAAGTTAGAAATAAAGGTGCCCAGCGCACGGCTCAGGCGATGGGAACTTGGGGCACAACATACTCCTACGTTGAAAAGGATTTGCCCTCAAATCCAGGGAGTATTCATCATTATCTTCTTGCATGCCTTCCACCAGGATCAAATGGAAAAATTTTGTTTCCACCTTGAGGCAATTTCTTCCTAAAGGAACTAGCAAACCGTCTTGCCAAAGATAGGAGAAGAATTGTGAGTTCCCACAAGACAATATCCAGATCTTGTAGTGGTCGTAACTTTGAATCAAAATAATCTTCAATCTTAAAATTTCTTCCCTCAACAACAATATTAAAACCCTCTTTCCAAAACTCAAAATCAGCACCAACAACAATGGAATTTCCCATTCACCCAATTTTAAAGAACCATGTAATTAAGGAAACTAATGGCAGGTACCTTTCTCGGTGAGCGTGCTCAATGGGAGTGGATGTCTAATTTGCAAGAACACAATCATGCGGGGGTAGAAAAATAGGGTCACAATAGTTCTCAAACAAAACATCAAGATTGCCCATCAACATGTCTTCCATCATCAAATCAACAACAACTCTTTCACAACTCAAGCAAGCATCATTAATCACAAAATTCAGACATTTATGCCAATTATGATAATCTCTTTTCTTAACGACTGGAAAATCAAGCTCAATACCATGGTGCTCTTTAGTCACTAGTGTCTCTATAGTTGTACCACTAAGCATGCAAAGGTCAACAACCTCATTTGACATTTCAATATGTGAAGAGGGCTCACTAACAATAGCATAAATGAAATTTCCAATCCGCGGCAGTATAACAAAGTCAAAATGACCAAAATTTTTAATCCAGCTAATTTTAGAAGAATAATCAATGAGTGTGTTTAATAACATGTACCTATTGGAATTAGAGATGGTTGCATCCCATTCTTCAAGCTCCCTTCGAAGTCTAATCAACACTAAAGGTTCTTTTTTTGACAACCCGAATGGAGCATCACATAACTCAGTTGTCATTTCTCCTATCTTGGAATTCACTTGGAAAGCTGAACTTTCACGTTGAGAAATAGCCTCTTCATTAGATTTCTCTTCCTCAAGATCTGATGCCCTTATTTTAATATTATCATCTTCATAACAAGTCCTGGAAATTTCTGTTTTGACATAAACTTCCTTTTCTTCAAGAATAAGTATTGGGGGAACATTATTGCTAACAAGGTTCTTAATTTTGTAGACACCCTCTTCCTCATCTTCGCTAACCACTTCATTAGTTTCTCTTCTTAGAATAATCTCCTTTGAATTCGGGCATTGCAAGGCATTGTGGCCAAATCCCAAGCATTTGAAACATTTCACATCTCTCGATCTCGGTTTGCTATTGTCATTGAATGGCTTCTTTTCATCACTATACTTCACGGTCTTAGGCTTGCCTTCAATCTTTGGAATTGGCTTTTGGTAGATATTGGCTCTTTGGAAAGGCCGAGTCATGCCTTCCTTAAGTTTCCTCTTCCCTTGTCTTTCTATCTTCAAAGCCAATTGGATAACATCATCAAGAGTTTCATATGATTGCAATTTCACAATGTCACCAATCTCTCTATGCAGCCCTTTTATGAAATGAGCAACGGTTTGCTCCATTGGCTCCACCACATTGTATCGAATCCTTAAAATTTCAAACTCGGTGAAGTATTCGTCAATCGTTAGTGAGCCTTGTTTCAATTTTTGAAGTTGAAGGAATAGTTCTTGCTTGAAGTGCGGAGGGACAAATCGTCTTCTCATGAGTTCTTTCAAAGCCTCCCAACTTCGGACCTCAACTTCCCCAGTTTTTCTTCTTTGCGATTTAAGGTTTTCCCACCATATACTAGCATATCCAGAGAGCTCTAATGTCACCATTTGAAGCTTAGTCTTTTCGGGATAATCGTAACAATGAAAAATACGATTCACCTTTTCGACCCATTCTAGAAAATCTCCTCCATTACTAGAGCCTTAAAAATTAGGGATAGAGACCTTAACATGCCTCATCTCATGCTTGTCATTAGATCTCCTTCTAGGACTCAGTGAATCTGACTCCTCAGGTTCCTCCCAATCTTCGTCAAATAAACTAGCATTCCGACCACTAGAATCATTTGAAGTACTAATCCTCTTTCTAGGTCTTGGAGGTCTAGGACCTCGTACATAATCGTTATCGGAAGATACAATTTGTTGCTGCAATTTGAGGATCATTTCGAACATCTTCCTCATGGAAGGCTCGGTTGGCTCTTGATTTTCCTTAGGTGGTGGTGCACTAGAATTATTTCTCATTTCTTGTGGATTATGATATTGAGCACCACTTCGAGTACTCATAACCAGTCTTATAAATCACAATGATGGCAGCAAACGTGAAAGCGGCTTTGATACCAAATGATAGAATCCAAAAATCACCTAGAACACAATATTCAAATCTATCTAGAAAACTGTATTTAATCAAACGAGCATATTAAAACATATTTAACTCCCAATTCCCAAGTGAACTTGATATGATATTTGGAAGATAGGTGCTCAACACAGTCACATAAATCATGTCAGAAAACGATAAGAAAATCCACTCTGGAACAATAGTTATGCTCGAAATAGAGGAACTCAAAAACTAGGGTTTAAACTGGGAAGATTTACCATCTGAGATTCAATCATGAATATCTCGAGTTGCATATATCTAATGAAGCCCAAATTTGGAAAGCAGCTACTTGACTCAATACTGAATAAATCTCTCGAAGGGATCGAATTAATATAAACGACGCAAGGACCTCAAACAGACCCCTCAATCTGGTATAAATAACTGTCCAATGAGAAAACAGATTTTCACAGCAAAAAGATAATCCAATAAGAAAGTCCTCCAATCAATAAACCACAAATGATCACTTCAGAAAAAGATAGGCAACCAATAAATAGTACATTCTAGTGGCAAAGAACTGAAAAGAACAAGGAAAACCTTTAAGAAAATAGAGCAGCGCCGACGAGTCCGCGAATCCACCTAAGGAGTGGGGCGACTTGTGGTTGGCCGAATGGACAACACTCTCCACGGGTTGAAGCCAACTTTTATCTCCACACCACAATCCTTACCTCAAAGACAATGGATTGGAATAGACAATATTCCGTAGTTGCAAGGCTAAGTGGCTTCGAGAACACCTTGCACGAATGATGGGAGGAATGGCGCTAGGGAAGGAGGAGACCGAGGGTTTGCTCTTCAAAGAGAACAAAATTCTATTCAATCCAAATCACGTTTTCATTTAGCAAGGAGAGCTTATAAAACCCTAAGAGTTTTACAATAAAGGAAAAAAGACTAAAATAACCCTAATTTGGAAATGACCTAAACAGCCCTTCAACAATAACAAAACAATAAATCCGATTTTGAAAATCAGTCTCCAAAAAGGAACATTAGATATAGTAAAGCAAACTCAAATAAAACACCCAATATGTCCTTGGAAAGCTCTGTATGGTGGCTGCATTTGATATGAAGGACAAAAGTTGAAACGACGTCGTCCCGATTGTCGAAATAGCCCTTGAAAATCTGCTGCTCAGATTCTAGGCGGAATTGGATAGCTCCTAATTTTCTTCTATGATTGCATGATATCCACTAGTCCAAAAACACCAAATCCTCTTTGTGACATTGAATAAAACTTTCCTCCAAATTGGATAGAAAAGAAACACCTACAAAACAAATAAAAAGTTAGAAATAAAGGTGCCCAGGGCACGGGTTAGGCGATGGGAACTTGGGGCACATCACGTTTAAGTTTAATATTTGTTTTAATTTATGCTTTTACTATGTTTTAAGATGAAAGTTATTCCCCTGTTAAAAAAGTTTTAAATAACTATTATTATGAAAGGATTTAAGTAATGGATTTAACACTTGGTTTTAAAGAAAATTCTAACTCTAATTTTATAAAAAGAAAAGTTTTAAATTTTACGTGGTTTTTAAAAGAAATAAAAATCGGGATGTTGTAGTTGGTATCAGAGCACCCTGATTTTAAAACCGATTAAGTATATTACCTACCAACACAAGCTTCGACATGGAAATACTCTATCGGCTATAAGTATTACAATCAATTACTTTTCTTTTATCTAATTATTTAAGTGTTTATTTTGTCTTGCGATGAACAGGGTATCATGACCAGAATACATGGACGTATTGGAGTAGGGAAAGTTGTGAATGACGTGGAAGAAATTATCAATTGGTTGACTCAGTTGGTGGGACAACAATCTAATCACTTGGAGAAAACTCATAGAAAATGTAATGTAAATTAACTAGTATGGTACTTGGATGATTGTAATCGATGTAAGCAACTGTGGTTCTTTTGATAGAATTGAGTTATGGATATGATAAAAGATAGACAATATTAGAACTGCTTGGATTTTAAGTGCAGGAATTAGCTTTGAGAGAGTAAAGAAACAGGGGAGACTCTGCCCAAATTTTTTATAAATTGGAAAAGGGGATAAGGGGAAAACAAATTCTACAAGGACCAGATTAAGTAGACACTTGGATAATGTCGTCTACATTGCAAGGAGTAGATAGAGGGTAGATTTATTATGGAAAGAAGAACATTGAAGGCTAGCGACTAAGCTAAATCACAAGGACGATAAGTAGTTGGTCAAGTGTTTATCTACTCGATCAGGATTATTAAGAAATTGTAAAAAGAGTGTTTTGGACCTTCAGTAGCCGATAAATTGGGTGTTTTATACTGTGACCATTACCCGCATTGTTAAGCTACGAATCTACCTTAAATTAGGGTAAGAAATCTGTTTAGGTTAAAAACAAGGATCTGGTTAGTTGTTGTTTCCCGCATGGGATAGATTTTTTTCATGAATTGGAAATTTAGAAATCTAGTCGGTTTGTAAGAACGGCTTGGATTAATATTCGTAATGAATTTCGAGATGATTAAGATACTCACTGTTGTCGTTGGGAGTTTGTAGTCTAAGTTATGTTGAGAATAATATCCTAATGTTTTGATAAGTTAGGAAAATTTTAATATGGATAATAGGGTTTGTGTTGGATTTGGTTTAAGTTTTCTATCTCAGGTGAGGCCCAATCAAGATAACTAAGGATGTAACTACGATGATATGGATAAAGATCGAGAAGATCTTTACGACAATGACTTTACTCGCACATTGAGGACAAGTAAACTAATAGAATTTATTTAGCTTCGGCTAGAGGGGACGATTACAGTAAATGTGCGTAAGTTGAAGCACTGTCACGAGTTCGCTTGCATCATTTGAACATAAATGAGCATAAATTGTACTAGTTTATGCAATGACTTAAGGCAAATAACTATAAAGGTGTAAGATATGGAGGAATGTTGTGATTTAAGATAATGATTGGGAAATCTGTATGTGTAAGGAGTTAATTACTTTATCTAAGTTGGATTTCAATTTGCTCCTTGTAAATTGATGGATTTTGGAAGCTATTAACTCTAAAGATTTTGATTTACGAATCTAAGGGATTATCCTAAAATAGAAGGAGAACCTGATACGGCCTGAGTTATAAATTGTAGAATAAAGAATTTGTTTAAGGAGTTAGGCAACACACTGCATGTTCATGCATCAATAGCAACAAAAAAAAAAAAAAAGAGAGAGAGACTCTAATTGGAAGTCTGTCACATATAAGGCTTATCTATTGTAGGACAAAACATAGGTTTGAAGATTCGTTAAGTCGGTACTCCAAACAAATTGACGGTTGGTTTACTGTTAAATCGTGGAATAGATTTGGTTAATATTTTAAATCGATTGCTAATGGATTTAATTAGAGGAATCGTTGAGGTAAATAAATTGTTGAGTGGGCTTTTATTATTCGCGATGGTTGCGATAGATGAACATTATAGTAAATAATGATATGTTGAATGAGGTCTTATCATTTATTTAGAATAATGCTTTGATAGATAATAGAAAGGGCTTATGTTAGAGGATTTGGATTTGAGTTTTGTTTTGCCCATAAATGAAGTTTTAGTAAATTGTATTAGGCGGATAGGAGTGGAATGGTAAAGGAAACAAGGTAGAGCGAGAATCCAAGAGATGAATGAGTAGCGAACTATAGGAAGTGTTGGAATGTCAGCTTCATTTTATGGAAAAGAGTAGAAAATTATAAGAACAGAGAAGCTAGTGGCTGATGGTTCCCAAGGATTTAAATTGCTAAAAGTTGGATGGCTAAAGCCGCCATGTGTTGGAGGAAAGATTTTGAATCATACAAGTGTAGGAGGCTGGATTCGAAAGATGGAAGGTGGGTTTGAGTACACTTAGCTCTAAGAGCAAATGAGAGTTTAGGAAAAGTTATATGAGCTAAATTCTAAGTCATGGAATTTGAGGTGTATAATGAAAGAAATTAATTAGAAAGATGTTTTGCGGGTTTGGAGCGATGCTTTAAGTAATATGAAAGTGACTATTTTTGTCAAAGATTGTAAGGTTATAACTTATGAAATAAGAAATGGTTGCACCAAGGGTATTCTCCATTGTGAATGATGCGAATGAAGGTGAAATTTTGTGAATAAGAACGATATTTTGGAGTATAAGGATCTTAAAAATGCAATAAAGTTGTTCACGTTACGGTGATTTGACACAAATTATTTGATGAAAAATAAAGGAATTTGGACAAAGGATTTTCTTTTACGACAAATGAAGTTGATGATTTGATAACTTAGATAGTGAGATAGAAATTCTGCTAAGTCATTGTACTCTAAAGAAGTAAAAGTGATGTAATCTTTTGAAAATTTTATGTAAAAGTAGAATACGAGAAGTTGTGTTGAGGCATAGACCGTAGAAATGGTTCGTTGAGCAAATTTTGATGACAAAATTTATATAACGAGGGAGGAATTTAATAGCTCGACTTTTTAAATCAGAATTTAATAATGATAAATTGAAAAGTAATTGAAGGTATTTGGATTATTCATACCTGATCGAGAATTGAAAATTTAGTCAATTAATGTACCGTATGTATAATTCAATATTACGTTAAATAATTAATTAAGGATAATTAAAATCAATGTTAATTGAATAAATAAAATTAAAATAAAATAGAAATAGGATAAAGAAATAAAAGATTAAAAAAAAAAAAAGAAAGTTTATTTTCCCTTGTCGTCTGGAGGTGAGTATTCGGCAGAGAGTGATAAAGGGAGGTGAGAGAGGATAAGAGAGGGATTAAGTGCTGACGAAGAGGAGGAAGGGGATTTTCTTCTCAGAGGCCGATTACTAGGTATGAGAGAGAGAAAACTCAAGGCGCAGGAGGACCTGCGACTGGGAGAAGGCAAATCGGGACAGGACCGAGAGCGGAGAAGGCTCGGGAGTGTGAGAGAGCTCGGGATTTAGCCGGTTCTTCCTTACGGTAGGCTGCTGACGGCGCGAGGATGACCGACTTTGCGGGGGCTTGAGTTTGTTCAGGCTAGAGCTCCCGTAGTGCTGCGAAATCGTCGGAACGAGGTAAACTCTCAGTTGATCCTTTGAACCTCTGTATTTTCATTATGAATTGGGCGAAGTATTTTTCCCGTGTTGAATCGGTTGAAAATGTGGCAGAGGCGTATTGTAGAGATGAAAATCGGAAGGGGAATTCTGGACGAACTGTTGCTACAACTGAAACGTACTGATCCGGTTCTGTCGGTTCTGCACAAAACAGGTAGATTCGGGTCAACCAGATATTGCACAATACTTTCCTTGCTTGAATAGGTTCGCGAATTGTGTTCTGCCAACACAAAAATGCAGTGCTTCCCTTTACAGATGGCAACCCTATTTGAATTATTCCGTAGACAAGAAATAAATGGGCATCACGAGGTGGTTGAACATTCAGTAATTTTCTCCGCGTGTTTCCCTCTTGCTGGACCCTTTTGCTGAAGACTCTGATGATTAAAGGACAAAGGCAGAAATGAAAAGAAGGGTAAGCGGGAGAGATTTTCTCTTTGTGAAGCTCTGAAATTGTGAGGTCAAGAAGGAGAGAAAATTTGAGAGAAGAAAAGAAGACGATTGTGAGATTGGAGCTCCCTGTTCTATTGGGTTGCTCAGGTATTCAACTTCCTTCTTGGCTTTATGGATTTTAATGCAAATAAATAGATGATATGATTAAGGTTCTCTGTTTGTATTGCTCAATAGAGTGTTAAGATTCATGTTTTGCGGCTGGATATTACTTTCTGTTGCTATTGATTCCTTGTTGTGTTAGTGATTTCATTAGGATATAATATTTTGATGGCGATTGTTGTTGAAAATAAGTAGATTTACTTTAGTAATTGTCGTGTGTGGACTTAGGCTCTGCGTGTTGGATTTTATGTGATGAATTGAAGAGTATGAAAGATGGGTTTTCTTTTATTGGTTGCTGCTCTGACGAATATAAGGTTGGGGATGTTAAGCACTATTGTCGGATTTGGTTCTATAAATTGAATATGTTCTTTGCGAACTACTGCTACAAGAAAATATTAATCTGTGAATGAAGCTTTTTTCCCTGTGTTAAATACTGCTTGGTATATGTGACAGAGAAGTGGTTTAAATGGTGGATTAATGCTCTATTATTGGGAATGCTTATGTTGTCTACTCTATTGGTTTAACACGCACTCGTTTGGTTGTTAAGTTGTAAGTGATGGAAACTGTTAATTGATTGGGTACTAATGTGGATTAAGCAATTCTATTACATAATGAATGAGAATTTAGGATATTGGAATTGTTAGGGATATGGGTCATGGATATTGGAATTGTTAAGGATATGAGTTATAAAAGTAAGGTTAATAATATGTGATTTTAATGATGAGTTATTTAATGATTTTTGAAGATATTAAAGAAAGAAACATAACGTTCAATTCTGAAAGGCACAAAGGACTGCAGGTAAGTGATATTGTCTGTGTTTTAGTTTTCGGATCCTACATCACAAGAATTAAGACTTTGTTTGCTGACTGTTATCGCTTTAATAGAATATTTTGGTTATTTACTGTTTTACTAGATATTGAGCATGTTCCATGAATTGTAATGTTGGTTGTTGGATGTTTATTAGAATTGGGTTCTTTTAATGATATGTTTAATGGATGAGCACGTTTCGAGATTATGTAGAGATATGATTGAACTGTATGTATTCTCAAACATCATGCATCATGGTTTTCAAAATGATATGAAAACAGTTTTTATGCATAGTTTTTAAAAAGGGAATAGATAATAAATGAAACAAAAACAGAAACACATGGGAAAGAAGCTGTGAGCTCTAGGGTGAGCCCGAGGTTCTTTCCGGGGCATTCTGGGACCAAGGATATGAGGTACAGGGTGAGCTGAGGTTCTTTTCGGGGCACTATAGGACTAAGGTTCCGAGGTACAGGGTGAGCCCGAAGTTCTATTCAATGTATTCTGGGACCAAGGTTACAAGGTACAGGGTGAGTTTTTATACATGATTTTTACAAAGGTAATAGATAGTAAATGAAACAAAAACAAAGCCACATGGGAAAGAAGTTGTGATGTTTAGGGTAAGCCCGAGGTTCTTTCTGGAGTATTCTGGGACCAAGATTATGAGGTACAGGGTTAGCCCAAGGTTCTTTCCGTGGCATTCTAAGACCAAGGTCACGAGGTACAAGGTGAGCCTGAGGTTCTTTCTGAGGCATTCTGGGACAAAGGTTACGAGGTACTGAGGTTGTAAGGTACAGGGAGCCCCCGAGGTTCTTTTCGAGGCATTCCGAGACCAAAGTTACGAGGTATAGAGGTTGTAAGGTACATGGTGAGCCCGAGGTTCTTTACGGGGCATTTTGGGACCAAGGTTGTGAGGTCTATGGTAAGCCTGAGTTTCTTTCCGGGGCATTCGGGGATGAAAGTTGTGAGGTCAAAGATAAGCTCAATGTTCTTTCTAGGGTATTCTGGGACCGAGGATATGAGGTCCAAGGTAAGCCTGAGGTTCTTTCTAGGGTATTTTGGGATCGTAAAAGAAAGGATACAGAAAGTTGCCTATAGATTTTAAAAAAGCATAGCATGTGCATTGCATATCATTCTATCACTTACTAAGCGTTAGGCTCATTAGTTTAAGTCTTGTTGATGTAGGTATATGCTTGGAAATAGACGAACAATACAAGGAGTAGTTGATGAAAAATTTGCACGGGTAGATCTTGTGGCTGACTGGGCTAAAGAGTAACTGGTTTTGTAATTAATAAAGCAAATTGTTTAAGTTTAATTTTATTTGAATTATGCTTCCGCTATGTTTTAAGATGAAAGTTATTCTGATGTTAAAAATGTTTTAAATGAGTATTATTATAACAGGATTTAAGTAGAGGATTTAACACTCAATTTTAAAAGAAAATTCTGACTCTGATTTTATAAAAGAAAAGTTTTAAATTTTACGCGATTTTTAAAAGAAAACATAAATTCTACTAATTTTGTATGGATGGTGTGGTTGAAATATTTTTCATTGAATAGCTCCTTGAAGTTATTCCATGTGAGAGCTCTGACATCCTGTGAGGACTTAATCGAGTCCCACCAAAAGCGCGTCATGGGTCAGCAATTAGGCACCACACTTAACCCTTTCATTCTTGCTGATATCTGCATATACGAACTTATCCTCCACGGAGCATATCCACTCCTCAGCTCCTGTAATATTTTTGAGATGGTCCCATTGAAACAAGGAGGCTTTAGCCATTGGAATCTTTCCCATTCTGCTCCTTTTGGGATCGGCACCGCCCGATGATTTTCGTTCCCATTCCCATTATCTTGGCCCATAAATCTTTCCATATATCGAAAATGTTACTCCATGTATTGGGATTGTCGCTCCATACTTTGAGATTGCTGCTCCACTACCGCAGCAATATGTTCGAAAGCCTCATCCCGAACATTATTATCTTCTCGCTGGCCCGGCGCTCTGTGTCCCTCCTCATTAATCAGGATATTCTCTCATGTTTGCCTAGCCACTTATAATCCTATACATTTTCACATTATAGAGTAATAAGTTAAAGGAAATGGTTCAGTAACATAAAAGTAAACTTACAGTTAGAGGAGTGTTGCCTAATGAGTCTTGGGTTATCCACGGTCTTCCGAATTGCACTTGACCTGGTTAGGGCTCTTATACCAACTGTGAAGCCCCGCGTCAAATTCTTCCTTAACTTTTTTCCTTTTTAATTATCGTGTAAAAATTTTTCTTTTTATTTGTTTCAAACGAGTGAGAGTAAAAACTTACTGCGAGCAATAAAATCTAAAGTGCATAATTAAATCAGAGTAAAGCGGAAACATAAGATGTGTTAAGTAAAATCAGAGTTAAAAGCAGAAATCTAACTATAATTCAAAATACGGTTTGAGAGTTAAGGTAAGAGTTAATAGTTTTACAAAACATTGTCCTTTTTCAAATAGTTTCAAAATAACTTTTTCCTTTCTTCTTCTTGCAAGCCATAACCTACTCAGGTCAATTCAGCCAGATAACTTGTAGGCTCAACGGGAAATGCATTCTCCACTGCTCCTGGGGTCATTACGTCTTGACAAGTTCCTACACCACAAGTAAATAGTGAGCCTAAAGGCCCAGTAAGGAATGGGTATGCAGTATGATGTATGCCTCTAACTCATTATTTTGGAATGGGTTCTGCCCCAAACTATTCTTTTCTTTACATTTCATTTGTTCATTCATTCATTACTCGTACGTCAAGTTGGACATTGGAGGAATCTGTGTCAGAGGGAATAGTCTTGGTCGGCTTCTAATCACCTAGGGTACCCAGACTCCCGAACCCGATAAGGGAATGGCTTAAGTTATCTAGGCTACCTGATTAGATCCGAACTACACGTCCATCCCTCAACTCCCTTTTTCCTTTCTTTCCATTCATTTTTTTATCCATTTTCCTCACGTAAATGCATATGAGTATCACTCCAGATGTGGTATTTCCTACTTCTTTCCATTATCATGATCCATGTTGATGCAATACCAAAATTACGACTATCAAACAGTGAATAACAGCGAGTGAAAGAACAAATAGAACAGCGAATATAACAATGAAATAACATGCTTCAAATTTACAAAACATAACAGCAAAGAAAATGGCAAATCTAACATGCTATTATGTTGAGAGTAAATGGTAAATTGTAACGTAGATGCTCGACGAATTAGGCATGTGTAATACCTTGGTACTAATTTTTCCCGTGTCTGAGATGTAATCAAACTTTGGAAAAACTTATACATGACATTGCGTGTATACACTTGTTTATTCATCACATGTATTATGGGGAAAGACTATGGAGTAAGAGGTTGAGTAGTGAACGCCTGCGGACGACGTTACGGATAAGCCATGTCGTCCGTAAACGTTTTGGACGTCATCCCAAGAATTGGCACAACTTAGGATGCGTTTTCCCATCCTAATTCACCTATACTACGAGTTTTTAGACTACCCCGGACGCTTGCGGACGCAACTGGACGTTATGGATTTGAATCTGTCCAAATTATGGATCAATTCGAACGCGTTCGGACGCTATATCGCATCCGGATACGTTTCGAACTATACGGACAGAAATCGGACGCCATTTCTCGTCCTAGGCCACNGGATACGTTTCGAACTATACGGACAGAAATCGGACGCCATTTCTCGTCCTAGGCCACATTTTGGCCTGGGGGATTTTGCCTTGTGGACGAGGATAATGCGTCCGCACTCATCTAAAAGATTGCAGGATAGTGAAAATTTAGGGATTTAAATCAAACAACTTGTCGTGTAGTCCATTAATACACAAGATTTCGATGAAGAAAAATGCTCTAGATAAGGGAATCGCCCAGCTCTAGCTCCAGCCTAGGTAGCCATCATTCCTTCTCTCCCCCCTCCCCTATGTGATGATTACCTAACAAGTTAGCCTCCCTTTTATTCTCCAGCTGCCCCTTCATTTTTTCCATCATCCCTTGTGTTTTTCCTTCTCTGTCCTGTCTTCTTCTCGTCTGGGTGGGAGTGGAGTTCTTCAGCTATCCCTGTTTGCTTCTTCAACATTTAGGTAAGGGAATGGGTAGTTTTGGCCAGAGGAGGCCCTACCCACAAGTAAATTTTGTGTGTTATTTTAGTTAAAATCTGTAAAATTTCTCTGTGATTGTTTCCTGTGAAATTTCTTCACTCTGTAATTACCTGCTACATTTATATACCTTGTTATTAATGTAGTTTCAACTTATGATTTATTGTTACTAAGAACAATTGCTTGATGATAAGCCTATAAGCAAGGAACCGTGAATGAAACATAAATGCTAATGAAGAGAACAAAATGGCCCTGTATTGTGAAAACACTTAGTTGTATCACCGTTCTGATACTCAATTCCTTGGTGTGTTTTAATTTCAACTCAATATACTGCTTTACTACTTGGGTTCATATGTGATTGGGTTCATATTGTCTTGCACTTATTTGTATTTATACTATGCTGGTTCAGTTCCCTTCTCTGTTGTTAAGTACGTAACTCCTCACTGCTTTGTTGTGATTATAATGTATGTTCTGCCTTAGTTATCTTGTTTAATTTCCAAACCCAATAGGTCACTATTAACTGCCAACATTCGAGCATGATTTATTTATTTCCATTCTGCTAGTTTCAAACATGCCAATTAGTAATTATCTTGCAACTCCCCAAGTATGTAACTTGAAATTAATTACTAAAATGTTAAATTACTCTCGTATAACCTTCAAGCGTGTTAGTTAAGGCTTAGATAAAATTCTTAGCATGACTATTTAATTATTGTTTAAACCTCAAGTACCTTAATTATCTATTCTTACCTATTCTTGTTAACCATCAAGCATGTTCTCCTTTAACTTTAAGCTTGTAAATCGACCATCACTCCTTTAAAGCACAAGCATAGTAATTAATCATAATTAATTGTTTCTCGTATGCAAATCAACTATTACTATGAGTTAATTAGTCCGTTGTTGCCTTCAAATATTTTAGTATGTTAAGTTACCTATTTATCCTCATGTGCGTTAAATTACCATGTTAGATTAGTTGACCATTATTTGCTAAATCCATTCAAACACGTAATTGACATTTAATTGAACATGCTTAGTTGTCACAGTTAGTATGTTTTGTCGTATATTGGATAGCTTCCATGCGTTTTTCTTTATAGTTGTCTTAGAAGTACGCTTTTAATTCCTTACGCTTTTATTTCGGCATTTACCTATTTCGCTGTGTATGCTTTCACTTCGGCATATATCTTTAAATTTCGATGTGTAATATTTGTGTTGTCGTCTTACTAAAAGTTTCGTTTCGTACTTTGAATATATGCGTCACCTAGTTGTCATCATGTCCATGCATCATGTTAATAGAAACAATTAGGGAGTGCTACTTTGGGGTGGTACTCACATGCATTGGTAAGGGAAAAACGATAAGAAAAAGCTAAGAAAAGTAGAAAAAGGGGAATTGCGAGTGGATGGGTAGCGAGTCTAGTCTGTAAACTAGGCGGAGCCCCTCTCTCATAGGGTATGGGAGTTCTAGTCTACAAGAAAAATGTTAGGTCTGATCACTATGCCATTGCATGAGAAAAACCTCTCAATTCCAGCTCGAAGTACGGGGAAAGAACGAACAAATGAATGTAAAGAAAAGATTGGTCTGGATGGCCCCCATTCCATAAAAGACTAAAGAGAGGCATATCATAAGCATAACCCCATTTCTTTACTGGGCCATTGCCTCACGCCCTTACTTGTGGTGTAGATAACGAAATGGTAGTTCCAAGAGTCGAGGAGGAGGCAAACCCCGTGGAGCCTGCAGATTATCCTGAGGAGACGAGACTGGAGTAGACTGATGGCTAAGAGAAAGAAGAAGAACATATTTTTTAAGGGTTAAACAGTAAACAGGTTTTGTAAAAATATTAACTATGGCCCGAACTCGTATATATTAAATATGTGGCAGTTTAACCCTAAACTTTAAGAATGTTTGATTTAGACTTCCCATTTAATAAATGTTTTAACTAAATGGTCTTCAAATTCGTTTCCACTATTTAATCTCATTTCTGTTAGATTTTTCAAATAAACCAATGATTTTATTTCTTACGATTTAAACGAGTTCAAGAAAAATGTAGTAACAATCAGGATTTCAAAAAAGGCACTCTGATCTTAAATTAAAGAGATTTTCAATAAAGGTTTTGCCGCATTTAGAGTTAAAAATTTTAAATCTCATTTTTTTAAAAACTAAAATAAAAACAGAGGGATAAAAATCCTGGTCGTTACAGCATGCCTGACAATCATACGATGGCATGAACTAAACATGAATATAGCGAGTAAATAGAAACATGCTTATTAAATCAATAAGTTGATGGCATGAATTGAACACAATCAAATGACCAGAGAGGGTATATTCGTATAGATAAAAACATGGTTCAATAGCATTATCCTCAAACTAGAGCTAACAATCTATTTTAGAGTTACAGAAAATTAAACAGGTTATATTGGAGGTTGATTACGCATAGTCATATCAAAGGAAATAGCAGCTCCTATTTAGCACAAATATTAAATAGCAATATCATCAATCAGGTCTACCATAACATCAAGCAAGATAATGTACAACACATCTAACAAAATAGAATCACTATCAATGAAGTAACTCACAGCTCATTCATACGTAACATGACTTAGAATAATCTTCAGTTCATCATTTTGCATTGTAGAACTAAACATCAAAGACTATAATCCCAGCAAGAAACATTATCAATTTCTCTACCAACAAATCATCGATTCCCAGTAAAGGAAACACATAATATTAACAAGGAAACAAACAAACACTACTTGTGGGTAGGGCATCCACTGGCCAACGACTCTGCCCAATCCTTACCTCAGTTTGCTATTTGTTGAAGGAATCCTACACTAAAGAAAAATAGCAGCGAGTCTAACTTAGCCTTCGCGTTCCTTAGTTCACGAACCTCACACTCAACACTCACGTATCACTTCATGAAATTCATACTTCTCTCAACTCATGACTCACAGAACACTCACACACTGCAGGGGATTTATCCCATGAACAGAAAAGATAAAATGCAGAAGATTGCCGAGAAGAGTCAGCTAGACAGCCTTAATACACAAAGCGATACCTGGGTGTGACGGTCCCTCACCTATCGAAATGGGAGGGCTCACTTCGACGTGGAGGAGGCATTTCATTGTCGCCTAAGTGCATTTTTAATGCCTAAACAACAAAATAACCTAATATTTAAAATATATTTTCTCACAGATCTGTGCGTTTTTGAACGAGTGAAGGTGTCCACGCCTCATGATGTGCCCCAGGGTCCTATCACTCGGAGCTGAGCCAAGAAACTCATAGCTTTTTTAACGCATTTTTATTTTGCAGAAAACATCAAAGTTTGGGATTCTTTGAAGGTAATATCTCACGAAGATAAAAGAGTTCCGTTCCACGTTATTACATGGGAGCATACACAACCAAACAAATAGCACGTCAATTCCGCCTCCAAAAGGGGTTCTATGAAGGGGTGAGGATTCAAAGCGCATTATTATCATTTGATGTCTTGTTAACGAATTAGAATTAGACTTGTTCTGAAAAACTTTTAATTGGTTTTTATAAACTTTTTGTTTATCTTTGTTTAGTGTTAGAGAGGTGTGCGGTTTGCATGCAAACCACGCCCTCATGCCGAAATTTCTACATTAAGGGCATTTTGGTCTTTTGGCATCTTTTGTAAACACTTAGGGTTTTAAAACCCCTCTTTGAGAATGAGAAAGCACTTTATGATGAAATAGAAAATTTTGTTCTTCTTTGAAGAAGGAAACCCACGGCCCCCTCTCCCTCACAGTCGTCTCTTCCACCACCCAAGCTAGGTATTCTTGAATCTTCTTGACTTAGCAATTTGGGATACTATCTCCTCCAATACCTCATCTTCAAGGTGTGGATTGTGGAGTGGGGATAGAAGAAGGTCTCCACCCCTTGGAGAGTGTTTATTTCCTCGGCAAGCTATTAGTCGCCCCTCTCATTAGGAGGCCCTCGGACTCCAGATTTTCTCTTGTTCCTAAAATGTTTTTGCATTATTTCTGATCTTCTTTGTGTTCTATTATTCTCTGGACTGATTGCCTTCATTCTATTGAAGATTTTTGTTTGTGGATTTCAAGTTGAGATTGAGTTATTATTGGATTTTATTTTGCCGCAAGAATCTGTTTCTGTTTGAGCTGCTGGATGTACTCGATTGTGGGTCTGTTTTGAAACCCTTATGCTTGTTATCTTAAAATTGTTTCTTCTGGAGATTTGTTTTATATTGAGCTAAGCTGCTGCCTTCAAAATTTGGTATTCATTGGAATTATATAGAGTGAGATCTCCTCGTTTGAATTCTGGACGCCAAATCTGTTCAGGTGAAACCCTAGATTTGGGGTTATTTTGTTTCGATCATAACTTGAAATCCGGAATGGTTTCTCACTAGATTTTTGACATGATTTGCCTGATTATGTTATTTTGGTGATCTCCAAAATTGAGCTAAAGTTCACGCGTGGATTGGGAGATAACTCAGTTTTGGCATCGCTAGTTCAGATTATTTACAACTTTGTGATAGATTTCTCTCTTGTGCTCTAAGCGATCCTTGGAGCCTATCACCTCATCCGCATGCGTCCGAAATGTCCAATAATTTGGATAGATTCAAACTCTCATCATCCACCATCGTCCACAGCTCGTCCCGACTCATCTGAAAACTCGCATTACAGACGGAGGACAAATTCGGACGCAAAATGTCGTCCTGCATCATCCCAAAATGTTGGGGACGACATGAGATGCATTTCAGACGCAATTCCAAGTCTGCGTGTGTTCGAAAACCTCAAATACCCATTTTTCCAACGAAACTTTATACTTGGATTATTCTATAGAATTTTTCCCATATTTACACGGCATTACACAACACGTACCATCTTGCAACATAATATATTGATTACTTCAAAATTCATTACATCAATTAAAAGGGGAATATTATTACAACAGAGATGCTAGAGATTAGGCATTTATTCATTTTACCGAGTTAATGGAACACCAACTTCAATATATGGAGCATATTGTGGAAAGGGAAGAATACGACCTGTATATGTTGAAGCTTTTGGTTGGGGGGGGGGGGGGGGAGGAACCATCTCAACCCACCAATCTTTGATGAAAATTCCTCTAATGCAGCCAAAACTGAGGAATGGATTAGAGCCTCGGAAGATATGTTCTAGTATGCTAAGATTCAGGAGGAGGACAATATTTCATGTGCTACTTATCTTCTAATCTAGGATGCAAGAATCTGGTGGGATTCTATTACGACCACTCACGCATGATATGGAGCAAATTAGAGAACTATTTTATGACAACTACTTCAATCACGCAACAATGACATGAAAGCTAGTGAGTTTACTCAGCTTCGTAAGATGAGATCCGTGACAGAATATATGAGGAAATTTGAAGCACTATCACGTTGTGAAGCACACTTGGTGGCTACCAATGATCTAAAGGTAAATTAGTTTGTCCAAGGGCTGAAAGTGAAAATATACAGAGGTGTGAAGATCTATGGCACCTTGGATATCCCCTTTTCTAAGATTGTATCTAAAGCACTAGATGCAAAAGAAGTAGAATTTATGGTAGCCAAGCAACTAGAAGTGAGAAGAAATTTTTCTGAGAAAATCAGTCTCCACCTAACAAAGGAACTAAGAGGCCATTTGCCCGTGGTGATCAACAAGGAAAGGAAAAGTGAGTTCTTGAAGAACTAGAGACTATCAGAGAGGGCGCTAAGACGTCTCAAGCTGATCAGTGCCCAAAATGCAAGAAGATTAATTTTGGTGAATGTAAAGCTAGAACCTATCAATGTTTGAAGTGTAGAAAAGTTGGCCATATTGATAAAGACTACCCAAATCTAGTTGGAGATCAAAGGAAAGTTTTTCCAAGGATCTTTTCTCTTTTGGAAGATGATGGCATCGAGTAGTCTTCTATGGTTACAAGTAACACCTTTATTAATAACGTAGCTACTTATACCTTAATTGATTTTGGAGCTTCACACTCATTTGTGGCATCTGCATTTTATTATAAATTGAATTGTTTTGCTAATCTGGTCAATCATACATATAGAGTTATGTTACTATCGAGAAAGTATTTAGTTGCAGTAGTTATGCTGAAAGAATGTGTTATTTGTTTGAATAATCGATGTCTGCAAGCTGATTTTATTGTAATCGATATGAAGGGATATGATGCCATAATTGGCATGAATTGGTTATTTTATCACTTCACAACTATAGATTATTCAAAAATTGAAAAAAATAATCCTCATGAATGCGTCCTTTAATTGAAGCCAAAAGAGCAATTTTCTTTTTCTTTCTTCTTGGAAAATTGACGTAAGAAATAATTAAATAATATATTAAATTGTAATTTATTATTCATTAAAAAATTATATAATTACCTATAAAATGTTACACAAATAACTTCTTAAATAAAATAGGGTGAACCCAATATATAGGCATGTCTTAAATCAAGATAAATGTCTTTGACTTTTAATTCCAACTTAAGTTATATCTTTTTAGATTCAAGTCGTTTTATTCTTCGATTTTTTGGATATTTATCTTTTGTTCTAAATTCCTAAAAATTAGAAGATTTTCTTAGAAAATATAGATAAATATTTCAACTTGTTCAGTTACAGCAATAGCAATATTGTCGCAAATATGTAAATTGTCCAAGTATTCCTTGTAAACCAAGAAGATTTTACATCAAATAAAATGCAATAATTACTCTATTTTCTAAAATTATTATATCATAAGAGTATACACAGAAAGGAGTCATTGAGTCACTTATTAAAAATATAAATATTATGTATAGAAGTACAAAAATAAATGTTACAGTGATATTTGCACTAGCAAAGGTGAACGAACATAAACAACATGCATTGCACAAGCCCTTACCATGACACTAGTAACTCATTTCCATTAACTTTCATGTACCTGACTGTAAATTTATGGAAGCCCAAATTAACTTAGACAACTCTTATATTTTTCATTTGAAATTTTGACTTTTCATAATGTTTAGGTTAATGGGCATAATTTTTGTAACAGAAGGCTAGTTTCCATTACGGAAAGTTTTCTTTCTGTTGCAGAAAATAAGTGTAGGATCGAAATTAACTTAAAAGGGGGGGTGAATTAGGTTTATTAATAAATTTCGTGCGATAATAATTTTTCTAACTAATATCAGTTTAAACACAAAACAATCACAATATAAGAAATAATATAAGAGATAAAGTTAGAAATATTGACACCGAGTTGTTAACGCGGTTCGTCCAAGCACGCCTACGTCCGCGCTTCAAGGTTCTCCCTTGAAGATGTATTCCACTAACCGCTTTTGGTTACAACTAATTGAACTTGCACGGGTGTCAATCGAACCGTTACACAACTAACTCATAAAGAGTTACCCTTTTCTCTCAAACAATATCAAGCTCTCACAAATACAACAATCCTCACTTCAATCAATTGATATCACTCAAATAGTTTGGAGGACGTTTTTAGCACTCAAATTCGTACACAATATTGAGTCGAAAATTCGGCACAGCTTCGCTTAAGAATTGCTTGGTTACTCTTCTCTTCAGCACACATTCCCTTTATAGACTTGCACAGTGCGGACGTCCTCAACACCTTTAGGATCGTCCGCAGCCAACCGTTGGAAACTAGCCGTTGCTGAAATCTGCGTACTTGCGGATGCCATTCTCCAGTCCGCAGCGTCCTCGTGAATCGTCCGCGTTCTCCACCGAAATTGACAGAGGCAAATCGGACGCAAAATCCAGCGTCCGCAACGTCCGCGTCGAGCTCTGAAAGACAGATTCATATAGGACGTCATGGATTGGCGTCAGTGGCGTCCGTGGCCATTTAGTCAGCTTCTTCTCCCGTCCGCTTCGCTGAAGGGACGCGGAGGCCAAATGGCGTCCGCCTCGTCCGTGTGACTCGTCCGCATGAATCTTCAAAATGGCATATTCAAATCGGACGACTCGAAATGGCGTCCGTGGTGTCCGCGGCGTCCACTGCAACACAGTTTGCATTGGGGACGCAGAATTCTCTTCTTGAGGACACCTCCTTACGATCCGCACATTGTTAGTCCGCGTCCGCGTGTGTACTTGACACTTCAATCTTGCACGAGACGCATCCTCTAAGTCATACAAATCTTCCATATCACTACATAGACTTAAAAGAACATATTAAACAATCCCAATACTCTTTATCAAAGGTATTTCCAATTTAAACATCAAGAAAGATAATTATTAATTCAATGAATAAACAACTTTTACACTTTAGTTAAATTGCTCATCATCAAAATATAAATATGCCTAACACACTTAGGCTAACAGTAAGTTCTTGGAATGTGACTTACTTTTCGCAGCAAAATGATGCAGCGAGAAGAATTGTTTCCGCAACGAAAAGAATTACTTCCGTATCAGAAAGAATAGCTTGCACTGTAAAAGCTTAATGTGCTCTTTTCGCAGTGAAAAATATTCTTTATGCTTCATTTGTTGCATTCTTTGTTGTTATTTAGTGTAGTAGACAAATAAATTTTCAGAAAGTTTCTTCAGTGGATCGGAAATATGTATAGCTTGGAATATATTGATTTTTTAACAAACAGTTAACTGGAAATTTTCTATTTTTGTACCAAAATCGATTTCAAATAAGTTAAGGTTTCTTAAATCGATTGTCCTACGAGTTTTCTTAGTGAACTAGAAACATTTTGAAGTACACTAATTTCTTAACAAATAATTAATTAAAAATCATCTATTTTGATATTAAAATTAATTTAAGTTTTAAATATATTAACTAGAAATCTCTTATTTTAAAATTTTTTTTTATTTTTAATGTTTCTTCACATATTAACAACAATTTTTATAATTAAATATTTTATTTATGGCTAAAATTATTTAATAGTTGATTTGATTTTGTCTTCTTAGTTCAATATTGATTTGTGAATTATCTTATATTTTAACAACTAATAGAATTTAGAAAATAAAAGGGAAAATAATTAAATAATTAAAAAAACAGTTGAACTGGAGTCCAGCTCATTCGCTTTGTGTGTATCATCCATCATTTCGCTTCATCTATCTCCATAAAGGAAAACAGATTCTTACCTCGAGTTCTCTACATTCTTTAGCTCTGCAGTTTCGGGCGCTACTCATCTGTCTTAAAGCTTCATCTCTCCAACTCCCTCTCTCTCTCCTCCTTTTTCCACCATCTCAGTAGGCACTGAATTCTCTCTTTGTTTTTATATTTGTTTTTGTCATAGATCTCTGCATGTTTGTCTTACCCATTTACTTGTGTTTGCAGCTGAATGCCTGATTAGATTCTCAACCTCCGTGAGTGTTATCTACCTTTACCCACCAAAATTGTTACTCTCTACCACCTTACATCACTTTCTTCATTCAAAATTTTTCACCATCTTCATTTTCAACTGTTTCACTATTTAATTTTAACAAACCCTTTTCTTCTATTCGAATGGAAAGAAGCTATAAAATAAAGTCCATATATTAAATGCTTTTATGGCCTTCTATCTTTTGCTGCTTCAGCCATTGAGTTAAGTTTTCATTTCCGCTACCCAGATTCGATTGGGTGAAATGAGGCGATTCCCTCAAATGCTGACTGTTTTAGTTTGGGTTTTCTGGTCGATCTGCTCGGCGAGCGGCATTGGGGCCAACTGGGGGACGCAGGCGACTCATCTCCTACCTCCCGACATTGTGGGGAGGCTGCTGAGAGAGAACGACTTCCAAAAGGTTAAGCTTTTTGACGCCGATTACGGCACTCTCAGAGCCCTCAGCAAGTCTGGGATAGAGGTTATGGTCGGCATTCCTAACGATATGCTTGCTACCATGGCCTCTGGTGTTAAGGCTGCTGAGAAATGGGTCAACAAAAATGTCTCTTCTCATATTACCAACGATAATGTCAATATCAGGTAAGCTTCCCTCTTTTTCTGTAATGTCCTTACGATCTTCTTGGCAATTCTTTGCAGATATATTGAGATTAAAATGGCTTCAAGTTATAGATTTATGCATTTAGTTAGCTATTGGTGTGGAAATTTATTGCATCAATCTACTTCATCAAACTACGACAACAACTTTAGTTAGAACTCACTCTTAGAAATCAATATCTAAATTTAGTTAGAACATCGCTCAGTCTGCGATGAGCCTCCGTCTGAGGTGGGTGCCAATCCCACGAAGTTTGCCCATTTGATAGAATGCGCCCATCAAAATTGACTTGGACGTAGAGGGTGAATAACTGGATAAGCAATCTGCCCTTTACTCAAATTCCAACCATCATATTTGGTTATAATCTGGAGTCTGAAATCTGCCCTTTAGATTAATTTTGCTCGATTGATACACTTGTTGGAAACAAATTCCTATCCACATCAAAGCAGTTCTAGAGTAGTTTGTTTGTTTCTGATTATTGCTCTTTCTCGTAAGATGGGTATTTAAGCTGATATAGATAAAGTTCTTGAATGCACAGGTATGTTGCAGTTGGAAATGAACCTTTTTTGGCCACATACAATGGGAGCTTTCTCCGAACAACATATCCTGCCCTCGTTAACATCCAATCTGCCATCATAAAAGCCGGTCTGGCCAACCTAGTAAAAGTGACTGTCCCCCTCAATGCTGATGTCTACGAGAGCTCGTCTGGATATCCATCGGGGGGTGATTTTCGAGCCGACATCCGCGATCTCATGCTTGCAATTGTCAAGTTCTTGAGTGATAATGGCTCTCCCTTTACCGTCAACATCTACCCTTTCATAAGTCTCTACCTCGATTCCAACTTTCCTGTGGAGTATGCTTTCTTTGACGGCAATGCATCGCCTCTAAACGATGATGGCACTCTTTATTACAACATGTTCGATGCAAACTACGACACTCTGGCATGGGCCCTGCAAAAGCACGGGTTTCAAAATTTACCAATAATAGTTGGAGAGATTGGGTGGCCCACAGACGGGGATCGGAATGCAAACTTAAAGTATGCTCAACGGTTCAACCAGGGCTTCATGTCACATATACAGAGTGGGAAAGGTACCCCGATGAGAACAGGTCCCATTGATGCCTACCTGTTTAGTCTGATCGACGAGGATGCGAAAAGCATTGATCCAGGCAATTTTGAACGCCATTGGGGGGTATTTACTTACGACGGAAAGCCTAAGTACCTGTTAAACCTTGGGACTACCAATTCAGGGACACTGGTGCAGGCCAGAAACGTAGAGTATTTGGAGCGTAAATGGTGTGTGTTGAAGGGATCAGCAAATCTCAATGATGCTCAAATTGCACCGAGCGTGAGCTATGCATGCTCGCTTGGAGACTGCACTAGCCTTGGGTATGGCACGTCATGTGCAAATCTGGATTCTCAAGGGAATATTTCGTTTGCGTTTAATAGTTACTACCAGATACACAATCAGCTCGACAGTGCATGTAAGTTTTCAGGTCTGGCCACAGTCACTAAAACTGACCCGTCTGTGGACAGTTGCGAATTTGAGATAATGATCAAGCCTTATTACGGGGGAGCTGGAGAAAAGATTGATCGCCTCCAAAAGACTATGTATTGGGTTCTAGCTGTCGTTCTGTTTTTGTGGGTGCATTGAGTGAATGAAGGTGGTGTTAGGGAAAAATGAGAAGGTGGTGTTTGCAGGGAAAGAGCAAATGGATTTAGGGGAAGGAAGAGGGTGGATTTGAAGGTTTGTACACTAGTTGTAGGAGGGGAAGCCATGGCAGAGGGCGATATCCTGTCCATTCTTTTTGATGTTGTACCATAAGTAGAGGAGTCGAACACTGAACACCCTCGTCACTTCTTGAAAGTCTTTGGTCCAGGTTCTTTTGGTGAAATTAAGGTTGATAATATGGTTGCTGAATAAAAAATATACATATAACAAAATGTAACTACAGAAATATGAGTTTGAAATATAAACACTAACATGGTATTTTGGCTGAAAGTAAACAATAATCAAATAAGAATTGACTTAATAACAGTAAATAAAACACACACAAACACAAACATATATATAAATTCTATCTAAAAAGTTATAATAATTAAAATCAAATAATAAAATAACATATAAAATATAATATTCAAAGATCACGGACTTATGAGTTTGGGGCACGGTTATGTACTGCATCAATCTCCTCTATGTGAAAAACCTTGTCTTGCCCATAGTTGATTTAGATTTTGTAGAAAAAAAACTTCTCTTATATCAAATTTGAATTTAGATTTTGATGCTTCGAAAATTAAGTTTGATGAATACTATACGTCACATTTTTAAACTTCAATGGAGACCTCAATAGTTTATTTAGATTGACCATAAATCATGAACATGGTAATAAATTTTGATACATTAAATTGCTGAAAGAATTCCATGCTTGTTTCACGACGTTTGTCGTCTATGATTATTTGGTGTTGAAAAAGTATAGGTTTTTTAGGCAAGAAAAACTCATCTTGTTTATAAAAAAATATTAGTTGTCTTCCCCAACACCTTGATTATCTCATTCAAAAAATCATCACCAATATCTAATATCATCAGTCTCGGATTTAACATCATCATATGTTAAAAGCTCTTGTTAGAGGCAGTGATCACAAGTTGGAAGGTTTGTAAAAGAACATGATCTCATTTTAGAGTTTGAATTTCTTGAATCGGTTTTGGAATTACATGAATCTGCGATATTCAAAGTCCATTCATTGAAGGATTATAATGCCTCCTAATGTAATTCCTTTTGCATACAATTTTTTTTTAAAATCATATATTTGAAAATAAGACAAACAAAACATGCATTTAAATAATAAATAGCATAAGACCATTTTTAAGAAAACCAATTAAAAATCTAAACCAATCAAACTTAATTAAAATCCAACATAAATTAAACATGTCTTTCATAGTTTTAAACTTTCTAAACTATCCAAAAATACTTTTATAAAAATATCTTAACTTAAAGCCAAACACTTAAATGCATACTAAAAGTCTTTCATAATAACTTGTCTTTCATAAGCCATTACCCATGAGTCAACATTGCTCCAACAACGACACAATTTCGCCCATGAGAGTACATCTTCAACTGCATCTTTCACAAGTTTCCATCATCAAGTGTATCATTAAAGTTTTCCTCACCTACATTATAAAATTAACATATAAGTCTAAAGCTCAAGATGAGATGCATAAATATCATGATTGTGATATGTGATTTCATAAAACAATGTATTTTTCGTTTTCAGTCTTTCTTTCTTTTTTTTCACTTTACAGTTTAGTCGTTGGAGGTAATTTAATTTAGGGAAGAGGGACACCATTTGGTCCACCTCATATAGGAAAATCGGCTTGAACCTTGCCCCACAAATGACTATTTACCTACATTATTCAATCTTTCCATTTTTCGGTGAAACATGTCTTTTTTGTCATTTCTTAATGAAAACATCTTCATGATGCATGTAATGCACGTGATCATACTATATGAAACATAAACAACATAACGTTTATCAAGTCTATCTCCATATGCAAATAACATAACAACACATCCCCATTGAGTTTCACATCATTCCATCATCAACGTAAAATAGATATTAAATAACACATCATCGATCAATGTCATCACACACAAAGAAGTATCAAAATAACAAAGGCTACCCTAGCTCTTGTAACAATCACCCCTCTTGATTAGGGTCAACTTCCAATATACTTTGGTTACAAAATCCTTAGTTTCTTTGAAATTCCAAAAGATTAAGTTAATAGTGAAATCAAAATTCATTAAACTACATTGTTTTAGCAAATTCCTAAAACAAGAAAATTCTCCACTTCAATTTATTCTTGTTGTTAAATGTTTGACCTCAAAATTGCAACAATTTTCTTTTTCGTTAATCGTTAGTATGTCCTTAAAGCATAATTTCTTTTTTAATTTTTAGAAAATCAGACATACAAAAACTTTTATGAGTAAACACTAGCAATGACTTTTACAATTCCAATCAATATCTTCTTTCAACACTATAATTAATCTTATAAACAATCAATAATTCAAACTCATACAATTCTAACACCAATTAGGCTTACCTCCTGAGAACTTGAGAGAAAAAGAGGTGAGGGTCATGGTTTCCAATGAAGGGTGATTCCGGTTGACTGCTCGTTATGTTTTAATCATGTAAGGCCCCTTTCTGTAAATCTTAATTTTCTCATAAATTTCTTTTTTTTTTATGAAATAACAACAATTAAAATCTATCATTTAAAATAACTATTTAATCAAACATTTATGAAATATTTACAAGGGAAGACTTTTACGAAGTCAAAACATAATTTTTTCTAAAACATGTGTTTAAAAAAAGTCCTTTACAATTCATATAAAATCCAATACTTGAAATAGAACCCATCATCATAAAAGAAACTAATTTTAAAAGAAGTCATCATATCTCAGGCCATAACCCACACTCAAAGGTCTAAACAACACCAAGTCTCTATCACAGACAAGCTTTCTCAACTTGTATTTCTTCTATAGTTATTTCCTCCAAATCTTCCTCACCTACAACACAAAGTTCATCTATAAATCTAACACTTAATAAGTAGACCATGAACATATGAATGTGCATGTTGTTAATAAAAACATTTTCTGTTACGAGCCGGAGGTGGGCCTAACAGAATTGGCAAGTAAGGCAACTTGATCCTCGGAGAGAAGCAGATCGTCTGGTTCAAGGCTAGAAAGAAACAGAAGTCTTAATGTGAAATTAAGCTCAAAACCCAAATTACATAGGTCGGGGTCCACAGAATGATCAACAAGAGTTCAGATAGTATAACAATAAACAAAAGAATGTATTGTGCATGAATTAAATCAAAAAACACCAAACAACAAATTCCGAACGGACTAGAGACGAAGGGTTTAGACCAACGAATCTCCACTCATCCAAGGGAAGGTCGAAATACCCACAAGAGGGGACACTGAAAATGCCATAGGAATATGCATTGTAGGACTCATGCACCGAACCTATGCATCAACCTGGGGAAAACATAGTCTAAGTGATGAGTGACAAACTAAGTAGCAGAATCTACACTAAATGCAATGCATGTGAAAATTTTTTTCTCATTCTTTAGAAAATCAATGTCTTGTTTCTCATTTACCAAACATGGATTTGAAATCATTTGAAATCTCTTTATCATTTTATTAAACCGGTCCATAGCCATTGATGTGGCCTCATCAAAACCTGTTGTATATATAGACAGCTATATCACAAAATATGCAAACATCATTTTTCGTGAGAGAACGTCATTAGTGAAAAAGGATGGTCACATAAGGACCCATTTGACACACATCATAGAAAGGTGGCCATTTGTTGAAAACAAGACCTCATAAGATAGAGGAATAAAAATGATGGTGAATTGGGAGACCTAGCACGTCACCTGAGTTGCCATCGAGCCAAGCTCAACTTGGACACAACTCGTATAATCGTGATAATGGATAAGGTTGCTCACAATGGATTGCTCCTCAACTAGTCACCTATAGGATCCAAGTTGAAGGGGGTTGCCAATGAGCGAAGCTGCAAGCTGTCACACCACCCGTCAAATGAAAAGGTACTAGGCAAGCAAATCTCAGCGACTAACAACCTTCAATCTGTATGTCTAAAAAGTCTAGCCACGTTCTGGGGCTCAAGACCCAAGGACACATCATTACTTCCCTAACACTCTTTTGACATCTAGGGCTCGAAACTTAAGAACATGTCACCAATGCCCTATCACCTTTTTGCACGTACAAACAATCAATCTTCTTAAAGTAGAAGATTGTACGGATAGTCTTGTGATGCTTTAGCGCCAAAACTGCCTAAAGTATTGGGAGAATAGAGTAAACATGAGAACAGTCGATGTATGCACAGAATATCAAATAGAATATCACATAACCATGTTACGATAAAGTAAACGTGAGAAAACATATGTATACATAAAAAGGAACACACTATAAATTATAACAATAAAATAAAAGAATGTATTGTGCATGAATTAAATCAAAAAACACCAAACAACAAATCCCAAACGTATTAGAGAGGAAGGGATTAGACCAACGAATCTCCACTCATCTAAGGGAAGGTCGAAACGCCTACCAAAGGGGACACCGACAATGCCCTAGGAATACCTAGTGCAGGACTCATGCTTTGAACCTATGCATCAACCTAGCTAAAATATAGTCTAAGTGGTGAGTGACAAATTCAGTAGAGGAATCTATACTAAACGCAATGAATGTGAAAGCAATTTTTCTCATCCTTTAGAAAACCTGTAACATCCCGTAACTTTTTCCGTATAAAAATTTTTCTTTTCTTTGAAACCATTGCGTAATAGAACAACAGAGTAATAAACAATGGAAGTTTTAATCTTATAAAGCATACAGTGGAAGTCTTTTACGATTTAAACCAAATCCATTGTTTAAATAAACATTTAAATAAGCGCGTCAACTTAAAACATTTATTCGAAATCATAAAACATTTAAAAGCTTTTTAAAACATTTATTTCTTTCTGTGATCATAACAACAGGTCAATGTCGCCAACAGCACAAACGTCCACATAGCAATACTCCATCAGCTACGTCCTTTAATAGCTTTATCCATGCATCGGCTCCTTACCTACATCAACTGGACTTAACTATGAGCCTAATGCCCAGTACATGGTATAAACGTGAAACATGAAATTCATATACATTTTCTATAGCATTGCATTCGGTTTTCTATTTTGTTTCTCTGTTACTGTTCATATTTTCTATCGTTATTTCGTTTGATTATGTGCCGAGCGTATCTAACCGGTCCACATAATCATCCATTTATTGTTTATATGTCGGGTGTATCAAACCAGACCATATAAACGTCTGTTTATATGCCGGGCGTATCAAACTGGACCATACAAACATCTGTTTACTGTTTATATGTTGGGCGTATCAAACCGGACCATATAAACATCTGTGCCGTGCGTATCGAACTGGACCACAACCATTTACTTATCTTGATTTTTGTGCTGGGCGTATCCAACTGGTCAATAGCTGTTTACGTGCATTTCATTTTCATGTACTTTATGATTAAGTCTTAATGTTATCGTGAACATACAATCCTATCTAATGTGTTCCTTAATCGTATCCTTAAAACGTGATCATTCTTATCTAAGGAATTAAACTTAATCTATAAACATACAGTTCATAACAATCAATTAAACAAACAGTAAGACACCCCCTAATTCTTGAGATGTAGGCCCTTTCGGACAAAACACTTGCAGTACCACGTATCTGAAGCCTTTAGCTTTAACGAGTTATCTCTTAGAGTCTCCTTCTCGAAACCTAATCATGATGTACATGTATAATTATTAATAATTACCTTTCAATAATAAAGTCCCTTAGCATCAACTAACAAGCTTGTATAATTTCCTAAGTTCCTGATATATCCATAATATTGAAGAATCTTATTTTCCAACAATCATTTTATCCAACAACGATAAATCTTAATCCAATAACTACCCTCTCCAAAATTCCATATAATAAAAATCATTATTCCTTTACATGCAATGACCAATAATAATTCCAACTTTATCCTACAACTCATCTCAACAACTAATATCACTTGATAATGACCAACTTCATAATACCTTAATCCATTAATATTTTCTCGAATAATAATCACAATGATCAATCGGAAACTCTATAAATATTGTTACTAATATTTCCATCATATTCTAAATAAACTTGGTAATTACTTATCACCTTTTTCATATCTCTAACGATGAGTGTTGCAGACAATATTTAACCAACTAAAACCATCATAAGAGTAATAGAAGGAAGGTTAGTTACCTGAAATCCGAGAGTACAGAACACCAAAACAATACTCCCTTCACTAACGACTCACTCCCACGATTGATCTCCCTCAAACTCTTCTCTTCAACTTTAAACTCACAGATCACTCACCCATAAAACCTTCTCAGCCATGCAACCCATCCACTGCTTCTTACAAAATTTTCCTCTCTCTCTCTTACTCATCAACTCCATAACCTCTTGTCTCACTCTCTCAAACCATTTTGGCAGAGCTTCCGCATAGCTTTTCTCATCCGTCCAACCTGGCTCTCATCCCTCACTATTTATAAACAAATTATCCAACGCCCTTCATTAATATTCAGAAGATGGAAGGCTGTCAGTTTGGACTTTCCATTGTCAAGCGATAACCAAACTTTCATCTCCATATGTTGATTATCATCATCAAATGCCCATCATCAATGGCCACTCACCAACACCTTCCAACAGCCCTCAGAAGATGAAAATGTGACATCAATAATTTTCTATGCATTAGTGAAGCATCGTCGTGAAGACTTTCCAGTTTCAGTGGCAGCTTACATCTTTAGATGACGTTTAAGATTTGCGGTTGATTGCTTTTGATGAAGGACGATCGACCGCCCCTCAGCCCAACACCCGCAGAATTCTTTGATTCAGAAAACTTTCATTTCTCACGCCGGTTGTTAATGTCGATCGATCGACGTCTCATCGATTGACCGCCAAGATCGACTGCTTCACCAAATGTCGATTTATGTATAATTCTCCAGATTATGTAAATGCACACGTTAATTCCTTAACGTGACAATTACATACATACGTCAACTTATACATATATTTTCATATTTCAATCTTAATCTAAGGTCATGGTTGTAATATACTCCATACCACTTCATTTTCTCTAAACCCTTGTCCATCAAAACCATATATATATATCATCTACCTCAACATTTCCAAACTCAATTTTATCCAAGTTTCCATTCCTTACAGTATCCTCACAATATCCAATTACATCCAATTATGTTCAAATATATTTTCTCTTTGGCCAACACTTGAACTATCCAACTATCCATAATTTTATCCCTAATACACAAAGTAGATATTTATATAAATATTTCATAACTCTTCTTCCACCTTATTCTTTTATTAAATCCAATATACTCCAAATATTATAATCTTTATAACTGCAACCTTATTATATCCGAGTGCATTTTCTCTTACTAATCTACTGACTACCAAACTAATTGATATCATCCAATATAACTTCAATTATTCTTATAATCTAACTACAAACATAACTGGATATCATAATTCACTTATTTCAAATGCATTTTCTCTTAACCAATATCTTTACTTGCCAAATTTAGCTCATAATATCCCAAAATTAACACTAAGCTATGCCTTTAGCTCAAAGAAGATTCAAGATATTACAAAACCAATGTCATGTTTCTCAATTATCATACATGGATTTTAAATCATTTGATTAAACAGGTCCATGGCCATCGATGTGGCCTCATCAAAACCTGTTGTATATATAGTTAGCTATATCGCAAAATGCCAACATCATTTTTCGTGAGAGAACGTCATCAGTGAAAAATGACGGTCATATAAGGACCCATTTGGCACACACCATTGAAAGGTGGCCATCTGTCGAAAACAACACCTCATGCGACAGAGGAATAAAAATGATGGTGAATCGAGAGCCCTAGCACATCACCTGAATTGCTGACGAGCCAAACTCAGCTAGGACACAACTCGTATAATCGTGATAACGGATAAGGTTGCTCACAACGGATTGCTCCTCAACTAGCCAGCTATAGGATCCAAGTTGAAGGGGGTTAATGATGAGCGGAGCTGCGAGCTGTCTCGCCACCCGTCAAATGAAAAGGTACCATGCGAGCAAAACTCAACGACTAACAACCTTCAATCTATATGACTAAAACCTCTGGCAAGTTTCTGGGGCTCAAAACCCAAGGACACATCATCACGGCCCTATCACTCTTTTGACATCTAGGGCTCAAAACTTGAGGACATGTCACCAATGCCCTATCACCTTTTCACACGTATAAACAATCAATCTTCTCAAAGTAGAAGATTGTATGGATAGTCTCATGATGTTTTAGCGCCAAAATTGCCTGAAGTATTGGGAGGATAGAGTAAACATGAGAATAGTCTATGTATGCACAGAATATCACATAACCATGTACGATAAAGTAAACATGAGAAAGCATACGTATACATAAAAAGGAACACACTGTCGAACAGTCCCCATCAGTGTTTCAAGTGTGATGTTCCACAGAATATCATTTTGAAAACCATAATGCAATGTAGTGCAGAAATTATAAAAATCCTTACCTTATAGACGACCACGATAACCGTACTGACTAGCTAGCACTATGCACTATTGTAAGTGAGGGTCGAAACCAGCGACATTTCTGAAACCTATAACAAGGGTGATGTCAACATTTGAATATTCACACAAGGGATACAACTAGGATCCTAAGCCCAAAACCTAACTAGATCGGAAAGACCAACCCAAGATTTCTTGACTCAAACGAGAAATGATGAGTCCCCTACTCCTTGAGCCGAGAATCCACACAACTGAAAATAAGATATGGCTGACAAAGCAAAGTGAATTTCATTCAACCTTAAACTTCATGCAACAAACTATGCAGTTGACCAAAGCATAACAACGGTCGACCTCGCACCTTAACAGACAACCAGAAAGACCCACCGGTCAACAAGATATGCTGATAGTCGATGAAACACAATACACTCGACCTGAACAACTCAGCAATCGAGAAGACATAGTTGAAGTCATTGAAACCCAACCATAGTGGATAAGGCACAACAGTGGTCAACCGAGATCATGCAATAGTTGCCGAGCCAAAGCAACGGTCAACCGAGACCTCACAACATCAACAAGACTCAATGACTGTCAACCAGGATCATTAAGTGTTAATGAAACATATTGACAGTAAAGAAGAACCTCACAGCGGTTAATAAGACATGCCCTCACCCATCCAAAACTCAATAGTCGATGAGATTTAGCTAAAGTCAACCGAGTATGACTTTATTGGGGGTCAGCATGAATTCTATAAACTAACAAAGCTTGAAACCATGTTAAAGGACAAGAATTTCAATCAATGAGTAACAATGGACATGTGGAAGGTGATGTGCTCTAAGGATCACTAAGAGCACTTGTTAGAAAATTGGCCACAAAACTGTAATAATCTGAACTCGTAACTGCAAATAGATTTATCTCTCAATCCAAACGTGAACAATAGCTGGTTTTTGGAGGTAACCAAAATAACACAACCAGACAGATCATATCAAAATTTCAGTGCAAAAACCACTCGGAATCTCTAGTTATGATTGAAACAATACAACTCCAAAATCTAGGGTTTCACCCGAATAGATTTGACAACCAGAATTCAAACGGAAATATTTCGCCTTGCATACATCCAATGAATACCAAATTTTGAGGGGAGTAGCTTGACTAATTGTAGAACAAATCAGCAGAAGGAATGAAATCAATAGGACATGCGCAAGGCCATCGAAATACAACAACATTTGCTAAGATCCAGCAGCAACAAATCAAAGGCAGATTTGCGATAATCAACTAATCCACTAAAGAATCTATCTTGACATAAAACTCTCAACTATAATCACCAATTAAGATAGTAGCAACCTGTTTACAATAGAATAGAACAAAAAGGACCAAGAAATACTTGAAAGAAACTTCAAGAAAACCAAGAAGAAAACATGGAGTCCGCGAGCCTCCTAAGTGAGAGGGGTGACTAAAATGGCTTGACCGCGGCGGTAAGGACTCTCCAAGGGTTTGAAGATCTTCTTCTATCTCCACACCACAATCAACTCCTTGAAGGGTAAGTATTAGAGGAGATAGTAACCCTTCCAACTCGGCCAAGAAGCTATAAGATGGCCGAGCTCGGGCTATGGATGAATAGCCGATGAGGGAAGGGGATGCCGTGGGTTTCTCCACAAAGGAAAAGAGCTAAGTTTTCTATTTCATCAAAAATACCTTCTCATTCCAAAAGAGGGTATAAAAACCCTAAGTGTTTACAAAAATAATGCCAAAAGACCAAAATACCCTTAACATGAAAAATTCGCCATGAGGGCGTGGTTTGCATGCGAACCACGCACCTCTCAAACACTTGCCAAAAGAAAAACAACATAAAAGAAACCAAATAAAATTTCTAGAACCAAGTCTATTACTAAATCAACAAATTGCATCCATATGTTAATATTACTCTTTGAACCTTCACAACTTCATGGAGCCTCCGAGGTGGGAAATAACGTGCTATCCGTTCGGTGGTGCATGCAACCATGTGATAACGTGAAAAGGAACTCCTTTGTCTTTGTGAGTTATTTCCACTGTAGAATCCCATAATTTGATATTGCCTGCAAAATAAGAATGAGTTGGGGAAGAAATAAGTTTCTTGGCTCAGAAGTGAGTGATCGGGCCCTAGGCCATATCATCCTCCCAGGGTGGTTGAGGATTTGACCTCAAATCCTGGGAGTGCAACGCCTTTTTCCTTTTTATTGAAATTCCTCCACCCGAATCAAATAAGAATAGTTTTCCACCCCATGAAGAGACTCTAAGTGAGATGGAAGACCAAGGATGTCAACTAGAATAATGAAGTTATAGATAATGAGTATCTTCTCCATGAAAGCTTGAATACTACTATCCCCCACTTTCATGCCCGTAATTGGCGACTCTGATATTTGGAAAGGTTTATCTATCCGCAGTGACATCCCACTTCGTTTCAACGGTTTCTTTCCTTTCCTCTTTTTCACGAAACTGAATTCGGACGTAATCAGCTTTGGGATTTTGTTTAAAAAACATGGATATACCGTCGATTGTACTTTGCCACTCCTCAAATTGACGAAGGAGAAATTGGTACTCATTTGCGCTCTGATCATTTTCGCCACTGTTCCCAGGTATGTGCAATGAATCAACCGGTTGTAGTAATGAAGACAATGCAAAAGGTATTCCACGAGGGAAATTTTGATGATAACCAGCTCCTTGGGGTACAAGTGTCAACGATTTGGTTGTAGTCCTCAAGTTCAATTCCCCTCGTTCACACACGCTCGGCCCCCACATGTTCCTTGTAATTAATGGTCTAGTCACGGCCACGTTGGAGGACAATAGGGAAAGCTCAGATCTATAGATTCTCATTTGCTCGTAATCTTGCATTATCTGTGAGGGATAGAGAGGGTTTAGTTTAATGAGTCTCCCATTTAGCTTGAAGGTATAAACATTGGTAAATCCATTGTGAATAGTCTTCCGATCAAATTTTCATGGTCGTCCCAGTAATAGATGTCCCACAGTCATAGGAACGACATCAAAAAGAGCCTTATCCTCATACTCCCCAATAGAAAATGTAATCTGGGCCCGCTCATCGACAGTGATAGAGTTCTTATCATTTAACCAGCTGAGCTCTTGGCTTTGGGTGAGAGGATGTTTTCAATCCTAACTTTTCAACAATATCAAGCGAGACAACTTTAGTGCAACTCCCACCATCTACAATCATAGAACATAGCTCATTTTTCACCCGACAATGAGTATGAAAAATAGTTTCCCTTTGAACCGTTTCTGTCCTATCTTGAACCGTCATAGATTGTGTCATGGCCATGAGCAAAGGACCATCTTGTGCAGGAATTGTCACTTCCAACGGTTCTTTTGTGGGGCAAGGTGTTTCATCGGCTTCATCTTCGCTAAAGATTTCTTCAGGGTCACCTCTCATTACCATCACACGTGTATTAGGACACTGGGAAGCTATATGTCCGAACCCAAGACACTTGAAGCACTTGACATCTCTAGATCTCGGCTTGCTAATATCATTAAAGGCTTTCTTTTCTTCAGTATTCTTCACGGAATTACTCTCGACATCCCCCTTTGGAATCGGCTTTGGAGGATTGATATTTTTTTGGAATGGCCGAGACAAGCCTTCTTTAATCCTTCTCTTTCTTTGTCTTTCAATTCTCAAAGCTAATTGTATAACATCATCAAGAGTTACATAGGCTTGCAATCCGACAATGTCACCGATCTCTTTGTATAACCCTCTAATAAAACAAGCTACGGTTTGCTCCATTGGTTCTACCACATTACAGCAAATCTTTAATATCTCGAACTCGGTCAAATACTCATCCACCATTAGTGAACCTTGTTTCAAATTTTTCAATTGCAGGAATAACTCTTGCTTGTAGTGTGGAAAGACAAATCTCTTTCTCATGAGTGCTTTCAAAGCTTCCCAACTTCAGACCTCACCTTCTCCTTCCTTCCGTCTTTGTGCTTTAAGGTCTTCCCACCATATACTAGCATAGCCCGAAAGTTCTAAGGCCACCATTTGAATCTTTGTTCTTTCTGAATAATCAAAACATTCAAAAATTCGATCCCCTTTCTCAACCCACTCTAGAAAATCACCACAATTACAAGAGCCTTTAAAAGGAGGAATAGAGACCTCAACATGTCTCATATCGTGCTTTCCATTAGATCTCCTTCTTGGGCTAGGTGATTCCCTCTCCTCGGTTTCCTCCCAATCTTCATCAAATAAACTAGCATCTTGACCTCTTGAATCAATCGACGTACTGATCCTTCTTCTAGGCTTTGGAGTTCTAGGACCCCATACATTATCATTATCCGAAGCTTCAATCTTTTGCTGAAGCTTAAGGATCATTTCAAACATCTCTCGCATACTCGGCTCAGTTTGCTCATGAGCTTCCTCGGCTGGTGCACTTGGATTATTCCTCTTCTCTCTAGGGTTATGATAATGAGCTCCACTTCTAGTACTCATTATAGACCACTATAAATCACAATAATAATAGCAAGAAAACGTGAGCACGGCTCTGATACCAAAGGATGTGCTCTAAGGATCACTAAGAGCACTTGTTAGAAAATCGGCCACAAAACTGTAATAATCTGAACTCGCAACTTCAAACAGATTTATCTCCCAATCCAAACGTGAACAATAGCTAGTTTTTGGAGGTCACCAAAATAACACAACCAGGCAGATCATATCAAAATTTCAATGCAAAAACCACTCGAAATATCTAGTTATGATTGAAACAATACAACTCCAAAATCTAGGGTTTCACCCGAACAATTTTGACAACCAGAATTCAAACAAAAATATCTCGCCTTGCATATATCCAATGAATACCACATTTTGAGGGGAGTAGCTTGACTAATTCTAGAACAAATCAGTAGAAGGAACAAAATCAATAGGACATGCGCAAGGCCTTCGAAATACAGTAACATTCGCAAAGATCCAGCAACAACAAATCAAAGGCAGATTTGCGATAATCAAGTAATCCACTAAAGAATCAATCTTGACATAAAACTCTCAACTATAATCACCAATAAAGTTAGTAGCAACTTGTTTATAGTAGAATAGAACAAGAAGGACCAAGAAATACTTGAAAGAAACTTTAAGAAAACCAAGAAGAAACCGTGGAGTCCGCGAGCCTCCTAAGTGAGAGGGGCGACTAAAATGCCTTGACCGCGGCGGTAAGCGCTCTCCAAGGGTTTGAAGATCTTCTTCTATCTCCACACCATAACCAACACCTTGAAGGGGAAGTATTGGAGGAGATAGTAACGGAGATAGTAACCCTTCTAACTCGGCCAAGAAGCTTCAAGATGTCCGAGCTCGGGCTATGGATGAATCGGCGATGAGGGAGGGGGATGCCGCGGGTTTCTCCACAAAGGAAAAGAGCTAAGTTTTCTATTTCATCAAAAGTGCCTTGTCATTCCAAAAGAGGGTATAAAAACCCTAAGTATTTACAAAAATAATGCCAAAAGACCAAAGTACCCTTAACGTGAAAAATTCGGCATGAGGGCGTGGTTTGCACGCAAACCGTGCACTTCTCAAACACTTACCAAAAGAAAAACAACATAAAAGAAACCAAATAAAATTTCTAGAACCAAGTCTATATCTAAATCAACAAATTGTATCCATATGTTAATATTCCTCTTTGAACCTTCACAACTTCATGGAGCCTTCGAGGCGAGAAATAATGTGCTATCCGTTCGGTGGTGCATGAAACCATGTGATAACGTGAAAAGGAACTCTTTTGTCTTTGTGAGTTATTTCCACTATAGAATCCCATAATTTGATATTGCCTGCAAAATAAGAATGAGTTGGGGAAGAAATAAGTTTCTTGGCTCGGAAGTGAGTGATCGGGCCACGGGGCACATCAGAAGGGTCCTATACAAAGTCTAGGAACCCAACCAATGCACAAAAGACTTAAAAATGTGAGAAAATAGTTTACGTGGTCGACCAGGGACCTCCTACGGTCGACCTCGGACATTTCTTGGACAATTTGGACGTTTCGTGGTCAACTAGAAATAGAACAGTCGTTGACAAAAATGGCTGTAGTTGATCAGACGTGTGTTTGCAGTTAATCGGACACGTGTGGTAGACCTAATGATGGACTACGGATTCCCTCTATCAACAATTGAGCACAGAGATTCTCTAACCATATTTTGAGTGATTATTCTATAGGTATTCAAAGAGTAAAGAAGATGACTTACATTCCTCATGCATCCAAAATTATCATGGAGTTTATTAGCATCAAGCATAAGTGAAAGTTCAGGGACAAGTGTAGAAGATTTTGGTGGACTTCACAAATACGCCTTCAATTTAATCTCCGACTAGTAATTGCCATTTGTGGGATTTTGGATGATTTTATATCAAGAAGTGTGCTTTATGAAGATTGTAACTGGCTTCTTAATCTTTTTAAAATGGGTTGTTTTGTTAAAATTGGAGTTTGTTTACTATGCCAAAAGTTTTGTGAACAGAGAGCAATTTCTACTTGAAGCCTAATTTCTCTCAATTGGAGTTGAAGATAACCAAATTAAAAGGTGATGGTTTTCAAGGCCCAATCAGGAGGGCTATGGCTAAAAGATTCATCAACTCTTATACTTCATCTTATTTGGAAGGTAACTCAATAGTGGATAAGTGAAGAAGTCACCATCTCATGAAGATCAAAGAAAGTCAATGCATGTTGAGTTTTGGAAACCTTCCCAAGTGGCCGAGCATGAGGAAGGGAAAGTTGCCAAAAGACATTAGGACTCGGAGAAGAAAAAACAAGAGATAATTTAAGAAGTTTACCTAAGTTAAGTTTAGTAGTTTTTAAGTATAGATCAGCCAAAGCGAGTGTGTGTGTGTGTGTGGCCTCTTAGTAGTATTATTTAGTTTTCTTTTTAGTTATTTCCTATTTTATAGTGTATGAGTGGCTATTTAAAGACACCTTATGTGATTGTTTAGAGATATTGAGTTTGAATACTAAAAGCTTTACTTTGTTTCTTGAATTTGGAGTGATTCCTTTTTCTACATTTGGTGTGTTCATCCAAAGTTTTGTAGTGTGATATCACATTAAGATTACTTTGGGATTTGAGTAATCTTTCTTATTGGCATCCGTGTCCTTGTTCTCTAGAAGAAGGACGTGCGAAGTTGTATTCAAATTTCAAGAAGAATTAAATTGGTGGAACTTTTGATGCACCAACGAAAAAGGTAAAGAAATAACCTGTAAAATATATGGAAGAAGTGTAATACCTCAAAAATATTTTCCAGTTTAATTGATGTAATTAATTTTGGATAATTAATATATCACGTTGCGTGACGATATGTGTTGATTTATGCCATGTAAACATGGGGTAAATATTATGGAATAATCAAAGTCTAAAGTTTTGTTGAAAGAAATATGTATTTAGAGATTTTGGACGATTGCGGACTACACATGGACTTGGAATGGCATCCAAAAATGCAATCCAAGCCATCCCTTGCGTTTTGGGATGAGGAGGGGACGACGCTTTGCGTCCGTGGTTCATCCTTTGTCCACATTTTGGGACATTTCGAACACATGCGGATGAGGTCCGGATGCCTTCCTTCGTCCAAAAATGCAACTCTATCTAGAAAATGAGGAATTTAGACGAATGCGGAAGAGGCATGGACGACCATCCTCGTTCGAAAAGATCCAGATCTGTGAGAAAATAGGTTTTAAATAGTCGGTCATTTGTCATTTAGTCATTAAAATCCCACTCAATAGACCAAGGAAGTAGCTCCCCCACGTTTGGACACCCTTCACTGTCTCGTTCAGTGATCACCCATCCCTTTCAGGTAAGGTTTCTCCTATTAATCGTCTAGTTATTTCTCCCCTGTGGTCCCTGCATTTTCTTGTCTGTGCATGAGCGATTTCTCTGGAGAGTTTGTGAGTGTTTTGTGAGTCTAAGTTGACATAAATGTGAATTTCATGAAGTGAAACGGGAGCATTAGGAGTGGAGTTCGTGAACTGGAGTGCAGGATTTAGCTGGGCTCGCTGCTGCCTTTTCTGTTCGTGTAGGATTTCTTCAATAATTAGCAAACAAGATAAGAATTGGGTAGAGTCTTGGCCAGTGGAGTCCTTACCTACAAGTAGTGTATGTTTGTTTCTTTGATTTATACTTCGTGCTTTCTTTTACTACAAATCAATGCTCTGATAAAGGAATGGATAATGCTACTACTAAGATTATCATTTTTGACGTTAAGCTCTATGATACAAATTGATGAACTGATGAACTGAACTAATGAACTAAGGACTTATTTGATGTCCTGTCTCGTATGGATAAGCTGTGAATTACTTCACTGATAGAAATTTTGTTCTATTGGACGTGCTTTATATCATCTTGCTTGTTAATATAGTAGACCCGATTGATGACTGCTATTTAATCCTTGTGTTAGATAGGAGCTGCTACTTTCCTTTGATATGACCATGCATAATTGACCCCTAATATGACTTGTTTAATTTTCTATAAATCTAAAACAAGTTGTTAGCTCTAGTTAAGAATAATGACATTGAACGATGCTCTTATCTATTCGAATGTATTATGTCTCTGATTATTTAGTTAGGTTCAATTCATGCCATCAACTTATTGATTTAATAAGCATGTTTCCATTTACTCACCATATCCATGTTTCTTTCATGCTATCATATGGTTGTCAAAAATGACTAGTTTGTTGAGTATCTCGTTACAAATTACGATTTAATCTTAGTATAAAAGCATGTTAAATTGTCGTTTTCATTGCTATGTGTTCTGTTAATTTTAAGCATGTCATTTCGCTGTGATATTCACTGTTTTAATTCGCTATTCTGTTTATTCTTTTTATTTGCTGTTACGCGCTATTTGCTAGTCGTTATTTTTGTACTGCATCAACATGCATCATGATAATAGAAATAAGTAGGAAGTGCCACCTCTAGGGTTGTACTCATATGCATTACGTGAGGAAAAAGAATAAATGAAATGAATGAAAGGAAAAGAAAATGGCGAGTTGGGGGATGGATGGGTAGTTCGGATCTAATCAGGTAGCTTAGACTATGCCCCTCTGTAACATTCCGTAACCTTTTCTGTATAAAATTTTTCTTTCCTTTAAAACCATTGTAAAATCATTGCGTAATAGAACACCAGAGTAATAAACATCTGAAGTCTTAACATACAAAACACACAACGGAAGTCCTTTTCATTTTCAATACCATAAAACCATTGTTTAAATAAACTTTTAAAAAAACACATTAACTTAAAACATTTATTTAAAATCATAAAATATTTTAAAGTCTTTAAAATATTTATTCCATTCCCTTGAGCCATAACCACAGGTCAATGTTGCCAACAGCACAAACGTCCACACAATAATACTCCATCAGCTATGTCTATCAACAACTTTATCCATTCATCTACTCCTTACCTACATTAACGAGACTTAACTATGAGTCTAACACTCAGTACGTGATGTAAATGTAAAACATAGAATTCACATATAATTTCTACAACATTGCATAAAGTTTTTTATTTCGTTTCTCATTTACTGTTCATGTCTTATATAGTTATTTCATTTGTTTATATTCCGGACGTATCAAACTAGACTATACAAACATTTATTTACTATTTCTATCTTTTATTGTTTATATGTCAGGTGTATCAAACCGGACCATACAAACATCCGTTTACTATTTATATGCCGGGCGTATCAAACGTGACCATATAAACTTCTATGCTGGGCGTATCCAACCGGACCACAGTTGACTTCTTTGGCAGGCGTAACTATCTGGTCCACAGTTGTTCACTTGATATTTGTGTCGGGCGTATCTAACCGGTCCATGGTCATTTACTTGATATCTATGCCAGGCATATCTAACCGATCAACAGCTGTTTACGTATATTCCATTTTCGTGTACTTTAGGATTCTTATTCTTAATGTTATCGTGCACATACAAATCCTATCTAACGTGTTCCTTAATCGTATCCTTAAAATATGATTCATCCTATCTAAGGAACTGAACTTAATTCTAATAAACATGCAAGCAAATAACATACATTTCCATATAGTAACATAACTTATGCATTTAATAAACAACATCAAACAAAACTCTAATTCCCGTGATGTAGGTCCTTTCGGACAAAGCACATGCAATAACATGTACCTAAAGTTCTTAGCTTTAATGGTTATCACTTTAAGATTCTTCACAAAACCCTAGTTATGAACAACATAAAACAATCAATAAACAATCCCCACTAAATAACTCTAACTACTAGCAATTCATATCTCAATATATCTCCTGAATTCAATTCATCCTAACAATTTGCTCCCATAAGGTATAGCATACAATATGTCCAACAATGACAAATCCTTATTCCAATATATACCTTCACCAAATTTCACATAACAAAATCCAATCACTAATCCAATAACCACTTATCCTTAAAGAGAACATGAAAACCACAACATTCTTCAATGTCCAACAAAATAATACCTTAACCATATAATATATCCAGAGTCTAACCAAACTTACTAACAATCTCAGACACATAAAATCATGTAAACCTAATCATATTCAATAGCCACAACTCTAACTAACAATTATATTCAATATAATTATTTGGCAGAACAGTAGTATGCAAGACAAGAACTTCAAACTCCAATAAGACATAAGGAGAGTGTCTAATACCTGAACTATTCACGCTAACCTATTCATCACCAAAACTCACTCGATTTCACTTTTGTGGTTATATCCAGCAACTACTCAAAAGAAAGTCATTGTGAAAACACACACAGTTTCTCATTTCCTATTCTCTTCCAATAGAAACAAAACCCTCACAACAACAGAGCTTCAAAAGCACTTCACTCACGTCTAAGTTCTTGCAGAGTAACCTTACCTATATCCTCTTTTCAAAGTTCACGGCCACACTTCTCTATTTATAGGCCACTAATATCAACTTTCCATTAACTGCGTGAAGGTAGAAGGCCATTGGATGTTCCATCATTTATCCAAGCGTTCTGACAATACCCTTCCATCTCCAGGCGTTGAATACCATTAACAGACGAGTTCAAAATCATTAACAGGTAACCCTTAGATGTCCCAACATCTAAAACGCCAATCTTCTCAGTTTCTCATCTATTTAACCATGTCTCCTTTGTTGCCTAGACGTTCCAGACAATGGCAAGCGGTTCGTTTCATCACCAGACGTTTAAAAACTATTCAGAATATTCTTCAAAATTGGCGTTCGACAACTTATTTTTCAAGAAGATCGGCCACCATTCATAAAATCGTCCGCCAACAATTTTCTTCAAATATACGGTTGATGACGCCGGTCGATCGACTCCTCGCCGATCGATTGCCCCGATCATTAGCACATTCCAAGCTACAAATTTATGCATTTCTCTCCAGATCATGCATACTCTCATGACACATCCTAATATATATCAATATATATAATTATATATTTATCCTTAATCACCTATTCTCACTTTTCCAACATTCTCACTTTTCCAATTATTCAAAAACTCAACTCATACTATATCTTTCACCATTCCATCTTCACTTTATCCTTCATTGAATTCAATATGCCCTAAAAATAATATATATATCCTATACTTTCAACCTTATAATATCCAAATGTGTCCAATTATATTTTCTCTTAATATTCTCACTGATTGTCAAACCAATTGATATCATCCAATACAACATTAAGTTTCACTAAAGAATTCTCCAGTTGACTACAATCTTTCCCATAATCTAACTATGAACCTAATAGGGTATCATAATTCACTTATTCCAAATGCATTTCTCTTGACCAATATCTTTACTTGTCCAACTTAGCTCCTAATATCCCAAAATTATCACTTAAGCTATGCTTTCAGCTCAACGAAGATTTAGGATATTACACCCTCCCTTGTCGGGAATTGGACTAGCTACCGTAGGTGGTTAGAAGCAGACCAAGACTATTCCCTCCAACACAGGTTCCTCTAATCTCTAGCTCGACGTATGAGTTATGAATGAAAGAATGAAACATAAAGAAAAGATTGGTTTGGAGCGGAACCCATTCCAAAAAAAATAAAAGAGAGGCATACATTATACTGCATATCCCTTTCCTTACTGGGTCTTTAGGCTCACTGTTTTACTTGTGGTGTAGGAGATTGTCAAGATGTAATAATCCCAGGAGCAGAAGAAGATGCATTTCCCGTTGAGCCTGCAGGTTATTCGGCTGAATTGACCTGAGTAAGATTATGGCTCGAAAGAAGAAAGAAAGAAATCACTCTTTTGAAATGGTTTGAAAAAGGACATTGTTTTGTAAAACAATTAACTCTTACCTTAACTCCCAAACTGTATTTTGAAGTTAGTTATATTTCCATTTTTAATCTGATTTTATTTAACGCATCTCATGTTTCCGCTTTTGTAACGACCTGGTTTTAATTTACTTTAAAAATTGTGTAAATTTAAAATTTTTCTTTTTATAAAAACGTCAGAGTATTTTTCCTTTATAAAACCCGATCATTAAAACGCTTTACTTAAAACATTTATCAATTTCGGCAGAGGTAATAAAATCCTTTTCTGAAACGCAACGGATTTAAAACAAATATTAAATAATATTAAATAATTTTACAAATAATTTTTATTTAATTCTTTAGACCAGCCAGCCACAAGATTCACTCATGCAAATCCTTCATCAACTGTCTTTGACCTGTTCTCTTGTTTCTCGTACATACCTACATCACAACACTTAATCTAATGAGCCTAAGGCTTAGTAAGTGATATAAAATAAAAGGTATGATGCACATGTCATGCAGCTTTTAAAATCTCTTTTAGTTTTCCGTTTATGTTTCTCTTCTGTCTTTTCTTTTACCATTTTCTTGATCTTAACTTTATTGTTATGCCTTTGGTATTCAACTCAAGCATCAACCAATGGGGGACTAATCCACCCAAAGCCTCTAACCATGGGGACCATGTCCACCAAGCCTCTATTTATGAGTTCGAGTTCAACATCAAAGCCTTAACCATCTAACATTAGGATGCAACTCAACCATTGGGGGACGAATCCACCCAAAGCCTCTAATCATGGGGACAATGTCCACCAAGTCTCTCTTTATGAATTACATGTCAAAGCCTTAACTGGTTACCATTAGAACGTAGCTGAACCATTGGAGGACTAATCTACCCAAAGCCTCTAACCATGGGGACCATCTCCACAAAGCCTCTATTTATGAGTTACGTGCCAAAGTCTTAAACTATGGGAAGCGCATCAACTAAACCTCTAACCATGGGAGAACAATCCACCCAAGCCTCTATTTTTTTTCTTTACTTTACTTTATTATTTATTATTTAATATTCAATTCTGTTCTTTACAAAACCATTTTCGTATAAATTTGAAAACCATGATACATGATGCTCGTGAATGCATACAGTTCATATCGTATCCCTATGTAATAGTGAAACATGCTCATCTATTAAAAATATAATTAAAAGAACCTAATTCTAATTAACATCCGGTAAAGAACATTACAATTCACGGAACATGCTCAATATCTGATAAAGCAGTAAATAATCTAAATATTCTAGTAAAGCGATAAACAGTTAGCAAACAAAGTCCTAACTCTTGCAATGTAGGGTCCGAAGACTAAAGCACATGCGTATCACTTACCTGGCGTCCTTAGCATGGTTCAGAAATTAACGTTGTCCTTCTTCCCTTTTATACCTTCAAAATAATTATTATTTATTTATTAATATTTTCTCAATAATAAATCTTAACTTTGATACCATTATTCTTCGTTTATTATTTAATAATTTAATTATCACTTAACAAATTTCTATTAATCTATCTTCATTAATTTCATGGTCAATAAACAAATAACTTTAATTTATACCTTTTCCCTTAAATCACAATTGCCCAATTTAACCGATATTTATTCATTAATAACAATCACTAAATCTCCATAATTCTTAACGCTTAACAAATCTCATTAGTCAACTTAGTTACTTAGCAATCACGAAATAACAATTCCAATATCTTAACTTGTGCAACGAAAATAACAATAACCAACAATAATTGCTCATTCCATCAATGTGACTAGATAATAAAGGGAATTTACTTTATGAAACCGAACAGTAGCAGTTATTCAACGATAACAATTATGAAGCCTATATATCATCCAAACAAACAACTAGAAGATAATCTGAAATCAATCACTGCAATAAACATTCAACGACCAATCCAGATATCAATCCAACATGTTTGCACGTCCAAAAATCCATTTTCCAGTATATAGTTGTCCAATGGTAAACCGAATTTAAACCAGCTAAATTCTATATATTTTTTACATGCACACCAACTATACAATTTAACCAAGAAATAACCCAATCAAAGAATGACTTCACTGCTTCAGCTCTGAGTAACAGAATAATGTCATTATCCAGAAAACAGAAATCCAAAGATAGAACCAAACTTCATATATAAAACACCTCCCAACAAGACTCTTGGGCAAAACTAAAACCATGAACAAAATCAATTTCAACATAGTAATATTCCCTCGTACAGTCCATCGGCAGTTTATTAACACAAATTGTGTAAACACAAACAAAACTTTCGATCCAAACAGGGTCTAACCACTCACAACCAAACAGTAGTAATCACCATCACACTATTATTTCCTACATCATATTCTCAACAAAACCCATATGTGAAACAAACAAAACCAAGAATCATCCCTTCTTTATAGCATTGCACAGTCATAAATAAAAACAGAGTCCAACACAGAACATACCATCCAATTCAACAGGGCAGTCTAACAATCAATCCATAACACAATATTTATATATATCCATTAGTATGCTTCAACTAATTAGACAGGAAAGGAAATCGCTCGCCCAAAGGAGTCAAGGCTCGCGCAGAACCAGGAGGAGTCAAGAACAAGGAGTGCACTCCTCAACTCCAGTAGATGAAAACAAGAACAAACCCGAGAGTGTTGCTGCCAACCTCTCCTTCCTCTTTTTCTCCTTTCTTCCTCCCAAACACTCGGCCACACATCTTCAGAACATCACCATTTCTCCCCCTGACATTTTCAATTATCCAAAGCACTCACTAGTAGACCACAGAAAATGGAGACCTAAGATGCAGAGTGTCCACAACCTCAGTAGCTCCCACTATCTTATAGCCAAAGAAGAGCCTACGGGGAGCAAAAAACTGATGAACAATCACACATTTTAATGGAGAAGGTCCAACGCTTCATCACCACATGAAAAATTGCTATCCTCTCGGGAGAGGTTGCTGAAGGAAAAACGCACTTTGGTTCACCACAAATTTGAACCACCCAGGCAGCGAGTCATTGCCGACAATCGGCCGAATTCCACTACCCATTCAATTCACATCCACAACTTCGCAGTAACAAATTCAAGCAATCCGTCCAAGAAATCAGAACACCAAATACAATGCATAACCTAGTAGAGACGCTTACCTTGGTCGGAAATCGCAGCCCAAATTGCAATTACAAACTGACCGAATGAACCCGTGCCCTTGCCCGCACGGTTCGCTCCCACGGTACGTCGCGCCGACGTCTAGCAATCTACGCACTTCTGAAGTTCGCACGCCGAACCACCACGAGCCATCGCCGTCGTCTCCTCTCGATTTCGCCTCTAGGTCGCCTCTCCCTCTCTCGCGCTCTCGTCTCCCAGTTTCTCTTAGGCTCACTCTCGCTTTCTCCCCCTTATCTTCTCCAATTTTCTTCTTCAATAAAAACCATTCAATTTTTCCAGCCGAACCGAACCAACCAGTTCACTATCCCCTTTCCCATTTTTCATTTTTCTTTTACCTTAATCACTTCTCATTTGATTTAATTTAATTTAATTTTATTTCCTTGTTAATTTAAATTTCCTTTTCACTCAATTAAATTCTTCATTTAATTAAATTATTTCTAACCCAATTCTAATTACCGACTTATTCCAAATATTGATTAACAATTATTACGGGTCCAATTTAAATTTTCCAATTCCAGTTCATAAACTAATTTTCCATTAAATAAATCTTTGATTATTATCCAAATATTCTCCAATTAAATTTCTCATCAAATAAATCTCTCAATTATCCTTAATTAATTCTCTTATGAAAATTGGGACATTACAACTTTACTCTGATTTAATCATGCACTCTAGATTTTGACTTACCCTCGCTCATTTAAATAAATAAAAAAGAAAATAAAAAGAAAATTTTTACACGATAATTGAAAAGGAAAAATTTAAGTGAAGAAAGAGAATTTGACGCGGGGCGTCACAAGAAGTGTTGAATAATTGGTTGAAGAAGTAGGATAATTGTTGAAGTATGTTAATCAACCAAAGGTGGTTGTTTTCTAGCTTGCGGTCAACTGTGCAATTGTGCTGCTCGACCTAAAAGTAGGATAGATTCTGCTTTAGAATTCGGTCTATGATCTAGTCTCAGAATCGGTTGAGTTGGTTGACCTAATCTTGAGTTTCCTTATTTTTCTATAATTTCAATTATGGAAGGTCCGACTTTGGAAGCTTATAACTCCTTCGGTTTAGAAGCTTTTGAGCTGAAATTTTGACCACATCTTCTTGAATAAGATATGAAAAGAACCCTACAAGAATCCAACACAACGGGCTATCCATCTAACCAGATTACGCATTCATTCCAAATTGTCAAAGTTATGCTTAATCCTAAAAACAGGAACTAATGCCAAAACAGAATCGAATTGATGGAATACATTGAAGAAAACTCACCATCTGGACAAGGCATCCGAGAATAGGAGTTTCACCTTCACAGCCAACACCTCCACTCCAAAGCTCCACACTTTCCTTCTCTCAGCTTTCAGAAGACTCAGATAGACCAATCCTCCAGATAGCTCTCAGCTCACCCGAGAGCTTTTAGCTCTTTGCCATACCCATTTATTTGGCCTTCTCCTCTCTGTCAAAATCGAAGCCAAAAATCCTCGCCGGCAGAACAACACCCGAGGGAGTGCCAAACACGAGCCCTAGCTGCTCACGACTTGCCTTTCACTCGACGTTCACTCGTCCTCACGTCGCACGATGACTCCCGCAGCAAAGAACCCACCGACAAGCTCCATCGTCGCCCCTCGCTCGCTCGATCTCACCCCTCCCTTTCGTCTCTCTCTTTCTCTCGTCCTTCATTTGTGTCTTCACAAATGGCCGAAAGGCAATTCAAAATCTCCTTTTAATTCCCTAAACTGGACTGCAACAATTCACACCAAAAACATTGAACCAGTTCGGTCCCCCATCCGCAATTTAATTCAATTTCCATTTATTTCCAAATCTTTCACTTAATAATCATAAATCCCTAATTTCTAATTCCAACCCCAATTTAATTTCCTAATCCCCCAATTAATCTTTACTTAATTAATAATTCCCACTTAATCTTTAATCCAAATTAATTCCCACTTAATTAATAATTCCCATAAATTAAAATCTTTCGAATACGTCCCTGATAATACCCCGATAATTATCCAATTAATCCAAAGTTCCCAATTTCTTTCCAATTATTCTTATTAAATTTCGACATAAAAAATTAGGGTATTACAAGGTGATTGACCGACATTGAAGAAATCTGAAGGTTTTACGATCGATCATTGAAAGGGGTTAATCAACCTGCAAACTGAAAAGTCACCAGAAAATGATAAACTGTTGCCTAGAAAATGAAAGGAACATCATTTGAAGCTTCATGGATGATCAAGCATCTCTCCACTTGACCTTTTCACCTTCATTGGGACACTTAAGGGTTGAAGAGGCAGCAGGAGGATTGTATTATTTTAGAGAAAGTGCATGAGAAATAGACCAAGAGAGAGAGAGGGGCAATAGAGAGAGAGAGAGAAGAAATTTGGAGAAGTTCTCGGAAGCAAGTCATCTTTTGTTTCCTCGGGTTCTTCAGGTAAGCATGATTTTATGGATTTTATGGAGAGTGGTTGAAGAAGAAGATATAGGATGAAGGGTAAGACTTTGTCTCTTTCGTTATTGTAGTGTTATGAAGTTGAAGATGTTTACCCGGTGAATTTGTTATGAACTGTTCTGTCATGTTTTGTTGAAGGATATTATAAGGTTTTATTCTATTGAATTGGGGACAACTTTTTGTTGTTAAAATGCATTGAGGATACATGTTAAGTTGATGGTATTGGTTATGTGCATAGTTTTTACCACTAGGATTGAGATTGTTAAGGCCTAATGCTTCATAGTTGGGTATTAGTTTTGTACTGTGTTGATGAATGTCATAAGACCTATGTTCTGCTATTTGGATTTTTGGTGTTATCTTGGCCTAAGCATTGTTAAGTTGGAATAAAACTATTAAGTTGGTTGTAGGATTGTGTTCGTCAAGGGTTTGCTTATTACTTGAAAGGTTGTACATTACTAGGGGGGGAGTTAGTATGTTGAGTTGGGTTAGTAAACACAATCAGCATACAAACCCTAATATGTAATACCCCGATAATATTTCTGTTTAAAATTAATGTAATGAATTTTAGAATAATTAACGTGTTATGTTGCAGGGCGATATGTTGCTAATTAATGTTGTATATATATGGAAAAATATTAATGAGTGATTAAAGTATAAATTTTTGTTGGAAAAATGTGCATTTGGGGTTTTTGGATGCATGGGGATGACACGCGGACTCCTTCCTTTGTTCGAAATCGTAATTCTAAAGGAGAATAATGAATTGAACCGGTTTGGTCAGGCTTGGTCAGGAAGCAATTAAGTGGCTTGGTCTTTAGTTAAAGGAAGAAGATGGAAATGAGATTAATTATAATTGTTTTGAATTAAGGATTAATTGAATAAATAAAGTGAGAGATTAGATTAAGATAGGATTAGAATTAAAAATGGATAAAATGGAAGGAAGGATTAATGGGTGAAGGGAAGGCATGAACCGGTTCTGTTGAACCAGTTCACGTAGTATGATTTCGGGTCTGGAAATAAAGAAATGGAGAAGGAGAGATGCGGGGGAGAGGGAGAGCTCAAGTGGAGGTCTCGGGTGGTGTTTTCCTGTGATGCGAGAGGAGTACGGCGCGGGTGACGGATCGGCAAGCAAGTAGCTGGCGATGGAATGGAACGTCGGTCGTGGGATGAGGGCTCGGTTGTCGGGGTTGCGTCGGGTGAAGGCAAGCTGCGATGCTCTATCGACTTCTGTGGCTGGCGACGATGGATTGGTGACGGCGATGAGGCAATGATTGTCGAATTGGTTGGTGATGGCAAAAGAATGGCCTCGGGTCAAAGGCAGGGAGCTGGCAGTTCGGGTAGCTGGGATGGAACTGTTTGCTGTTGGGTCTGAACAGGTCCACCAGTGGCTGGTTCTTGCCGTGAAGAATTTGACAATGGAAAGTGCATGAGGAATGGTAGGGCAGAGGCAGGGCATGGCCGTGGCAGAGGCATTTTGTGGAGTGCTGGGCTAGTGAGTTGAAATGCAGAGGAGGAAGGGGAGGTTGGCAAAGTTATCTCGGGTGTGCCTCTCTGAGTGAGAAAATAAAGACAGAGAGGGAGAGTGTGCATTCAGGAGAAAAGGGAGGAAAACTGAGGAAGTGAGGGAGAAGTGCTCTTAGGTGAGTTGGAATTAGGAGAGAAAATAGAGACAACGTGTGAGGGAGAGGCTTTGGATGAGGAGGGAGGTAGTGTTGTGGCTTGGAGTTATAGCTCACGGTCCAGTTGTGGCTCTCGAGTCTACCTTGCCTACTAGTGAGGATTCCTTCTCGGATGTTTTGGTCATTCAGTTTCTATTTTTGGGTGTTAAGTCCAACATTAATATTGATTATCGTCTTGGGATCAGTTTGGTTAATCTTGAAATGTTGCTCCTTTGTTTATTCAGATAATGGTTGTGGTGGATTTATTGGACGTTGGTATTGGTGAATAATGCCTTAATTATTACTACTTTGTTGACTGTGAGGATAGTATTGGGAGAAATAAATTATGTTGTTATGTTGTTGATATGTTGTTCCTTAGTGTATTTCTAGATTAAGGGTTTTAAATTGGATGTTGGATTCATGGCTGGATGGGTTTTCTAGAATGTTGGGATTGTATGCTCTGAAGGGATTTTGAATGGTGAAGTTGTGGATAATGCCTTGTGGTTTATTGCTTGTTGACTGTGAATGATATCGATCGAGGTTTGGATTTCGTATTGTTATTTTGTTAAGTGACCTAAGGGGTGTTTGAATTGAGAGTATCCCGTTAAGTAAATGAATGGAGAATAAAGTTCTTTACATTTTATTAATGGAAAGTCAATATGTTGAAATTGGGTTATGTTGCTAGAAAATTAGTTGTTAATTAGTTAAACATGGATATTGGGATGAGTCATGTTTCGTTTAGGCGGTAATGGGTTCCTAGAATTATTATACAATTTAGAATACAAAAAGGAAATGAAATTAATGAGTTGTAAATGTTTTTAATTATGAAGGTATGGAAAAGGAAAATAAGGATAAAGATTAAATATGAATACGCGATAAAGCTTCAAGGTAGAAAATTGAGTAGAGTCGTAGGCCAGTGGAGGCCCTACACCATTAGCAGTGTCTTTCCTTAAATTGTGATTATTTTTGTACTATGCTGCCATATTATACCTATGTTGTTTGCATCTTATTAATTTAATCTCTAAGCATGTTTAGGACGTTAGCATATTGTTATTGCTTCTTTTGAATTGCCAAGCATGTCTATACTGTTATTATTTCCTTTAAATTGCCAAGCGTGCCTACATTGTTATTGTTTCATTGAAATAGCCAAGCACGTCTATGTTGTTATTTATTTCTTTAAATTACTAAGCATGTCTATATCGTTATCGCTTTTTTGAAATTGCCAAGCATGCCTATGATATTATCATTTCCTTTAAATCACAAAGTATGTCATATTGTTATCGCTTCCTTTGAATTACCGAGCATGCCTATATAGTATGTTAGTAGACTTTCCATATCTCATACTTTTATATTGTTGTGATTACTGCTTTATGTCTCATACTGTTATATTGTTGTGATTACTGCTTCTCATTGACATGCATCACGATAATGTTTCTCATTGACATGCATCATGATAATAGAAACAAGTAGAAAGTGTCACCTCTGGGGTGGTACTCTTATGCATTTATGTGAGGAAAACGGATAAACGAAATGAAATGAATGAAAGGAGAGGAAATGGGGAGTTGCGAGATGGACGAGTAGTTCTGATCTAATCAGGTAGTCTAGATGAAGCCCCTCCCTTGTCGGGAATGGGACTAGCTACCCTAGGTGGTTAGAAGCTGACCAAGACTATACCTCCAACACAGGTTCCTCCAATCTACCGCTCGATGTACGAGTTATGAATGAAAGAATGAAATGTAAAGAAAAGATTGGTTTGGGGCGGAACCCATTCAAAAATAATGAAAGAGAGGCATATATTATACTACCTATCTCATTTCTTACTAGGTCTCGGGCTCACAGTTTGCTAATGGTGTAGGTACACGCACGAGAAAATGATGAACAGATCAAGAAGTAGTTGATGAATGATTTGCACAGGCGGATCTTGTGGCTGGCTAGATTAAGGAAAGTAAAAGAGATAAGTTTTGTAAATATAAAATACTAGTTCATTTATTGTCTTTTAAAATGAATGATTTATGCTTCCTCTGTAAAATGAGAAAAATGGATTTTATAAATAAAGTCTTCCCCTATTAATAAAGACTAAAGTAACGAGTTTTAAGTAAGACATTTTAAAGATCGGGTTTTCAAGAAAAGAACTTTGATTTCAATTAAAAGGTTTTAATAAGGATTCAATTGTTTAATAAAAGTTTTAAATTTAACGCATTTTTAAAGTAAATAAAAACCGTGTCGTTACATAATAAACTGTTGTTTTTGATGAATAGGTATTGAGAAGGTCAACTCTAAGTGCTTAAACTCTCTAAGGACTCCCACTAAGTGTTATTGCATGTATTTTCCTTTTGGGGCTACATCACTAGAAATTAGGGTTTTTCTGTTGACTATGTTTACTAGATGCTTAGGTTGTTGATATTGTTATTGTTCGATGATGTATTGTTGCTTGATGTTTAATGTTGTGATTTACTAGACGTAGGTTCTTTAACTTAAAGATTGATCATGCTTTAAGGATATACTAGATAAACATGTATGATAGACTTGTATGCGTGCATTCATTCATCATTGTTTTCCTAAAATATAAGAAAATGGTTTTCTGCATCGTTTTAAAAGTGTAAATAGAAAAAAATTGAATAAACGTAAATAGGTGTAAGAGATGTAGGTTCTCGAGTAGCTGCCCCATGTGGGTCATTAGGTGGTACTCTACCTTCTCAAGTTGACATCTCTAACATTTGCATGGGTAACTAGAACTAAATGAAAAGGGAATACACGTGAATAAATGTAAATAGATGTTGTGAGATGTGGGTTCTTGAGTTGGCTACCCGTACGGGTCATGAGGTACCAATCTACCTAGTCAAGTTGACATCTCCAACATCGATAAAGGTAAAGGTGATTAGAAAATGAACATGAAAACTGCATGTGTTTTTACAAAGAGCATAGCGTGAACATTTTATATTTATATTGATTATTGAGCTTTAGGCTCACAGTTTAAGTCTTGTGATATAGGTAAGGAGCCTATAATTAGATAGAAGTTTGTAGAGGATGCAACTGGTGGAGTATTGCAGTGTTGGGCCTTTTGTGCTGTTGGCGGATTGACCTTGGTGGGTTATACCTTAGGAAATGGCTTTTAAGTGTGTTAAGTATTTCAAAGTTTTATTGAAGTATTTTAATAATTCTCAAACTACTTTCAAGTGTCTTTCAAATGTTTGTTTGCTTCAAAATGTTTTATGTTAATATTTTTGTTTTATAAGTATGGTGGTAATGTTTGTTTAAAATCATTTTAAGTGGTAAATTGTGTATGTTATTTTATAAATGACTTCCGCTTTAGTTTACTCTGATTTTCCCTTGCACATTTTTAAAAGCAAAAATTTTTATACAGGTTAAATTACGGATAAATGAACATGGGATGTTACACATCTCATAGGTTCACCCTTTCGGGATAGCTTGTCCTTAACCCCTACCATGACATGACTAGATTTATGTATCTTTCTCTTATCTATTTTGTTTAGTCTTTCTTAATGAAAAACATATACATGAAAAACCGTTCTGTTCTGAATAAAAATATGATGCATGAACAGTCATAAATATCCTCAAAATAATCACAACAACATCCACTTAACAGTAAGGGTCAGTACTATCCTCGTATCACTCACATCATAGAACATATCATCCAGTAACATAGACAACAAAAAGGGAGTCAATACTATCCCCACTCCCACTTAACAGTAAGGGTTAGTACTGTCCTTGTATTACTCACAACATAAAACATATCATCTAGTAACACAGACAACAAAAATGGAGTCAATACTATCCTCATATTAAACACACCATATAATATATGTAATACCCAAATAAATCCATCTATGTATAATGTAAAAGATTTTACAGAATAGATGTTTTGATAAAATAAAATACATTCCGTGATAGTGTATGCTACACTTGATATAATGCAATGAAAATGGGTACAAAAATTTAGATAGAAGTATTGTTGAATTAATTAAAGAATAAAACTAAGATGGAAGTATTGTTGGATTAATTGAGGCATGAGTTTAAATTAGAAGCAGTGTAAATTAAATTAGTTAAATAAAAAGAAGTATTGAAGATAAAGAATAATTGAAGATAGAAGAGCAGGGTTCGCGGAAGAATAATTCAAGAAGTAGTATTAAATTAAGAAAATGAATAATTGGGGAGAGAGAAGAGCAGTTTTGTTGGAGACTTGGCCATGTAGATTATCGAGAGCTGAACAAAGTGACAATTAAGAACAAATACCCTTTGCCTCAGATTGATGATTTATTTGACCAAATGCATGATGCCTGTGTATTTTTGAAGATTGATTTTTGATCGGGATATTATCATCTGAAAGTATATCCGAACGATATTCCTAATATGACATTTTGAATGAGGTGTGGACATTATGAATTTCTTATGATGTCGTTTGAATCGACAAACGCTCCAGCAACTTTCATGAACTTGATGAACCAGATCTTTAGAGATAACATGGACAAGTTTATTATCGTCTTCATCGATGACATTCTAATATATTCTCAGTTAGAGGAGGAACACCATGAGCATCTAAAGACTACCTTGTCTATTTTGGAGCGTCACCAATTATACACGAATTTCTCAAAGTGCGAATTTTGGTTAAACGAAATCAGCTTCCACGACCATGTGTTTTCTAAGGATGGCATTGTAGTCGACCCAGCAAAATTTTAGGCAATTGTCAATTGGGCGCAACCAAAGAGTGTGAGTGTTGTAAAAAGTTTCCTCGTACTCACAGGTACTACAGACGGTTAATAAGTGGATTTTCAAAAATTGTTCTACCTCCTACTAGTCTAACAAAGAAGAATGTATGATTCTGGTGGTCAAATGAATGTGAAAAGTGCTTTCAGGAGTTGAAACACAGGTTGACTTCAACACCTATCTTGGCCTTACCAGAAGAAGAAGACAATTTCTATATTTACTATAATGCATCCAAGTGTGGATTGGGTGCGATACTAATGCACAATTGAAAGGTGATTGCATATGCTTCGAGACAACTCAAACCGCACAAGGCTAACTATCCCACTCATGACCTTAAACTTTCCATTGTGGTATTTACACTCAAGATACGGAGGCATTATTTGTATGGACAACGGTGTCAGATTTACATGGACCACAAGAGCTTAAAGTATATTTTTATTCAAAAAGAGCTGAATATGAGGCAACAAAGATGGTTAGAATTTGTAAAAGACTACGGCTATGGAATCAAGTACCTTCCCGAAAAAGCTAATGTGGTAGCTGACGCTCTAAGCAGAAAGGTTGCCCTCATGAGTACAATGTGTGAAGAAATGCCCGTGGGACTTCAGAAGGATATTCAAGAGTTGGATGTGCAAATGGTCCCTATGTAGGTGACTGCCCTTTTATCAACACTAACCTTAAAGCCTTTCATACTTGAAAGGATTAAAGAAGCCCAACAGAAATATGGCCAATGTGAAGATTTCAAGTTAAATCCAACTTTGGAGGAGTTTTGGGACTATTCTACATCTGCTGACGGATTTGTAAAGTTTAAGAACATATGGTATGTGCCTGATGATTCACAATTGCAGTTGATGATCTTAAGAGAAGCCCATTCTTCGAGCTTTTCCATCCACCGTAGGTGCAACAAGATGTACAAGGACCTCAAGATGCGTTATTATTGGCTTGTGATGAAGTTTGATATTGCTCAGTATGTAGCATTGAGCAAAGTATGTCAACAAGTAAAGATAGAACAACAAAGGCTAGGTGGAATTCTTCAACCGATGTCGATACTAGAGTGGAAATGGAAGCACATCACCTTGGATTTTGTTAGTTGATTACCCAAGACTACGATAGGGCATGAGGCGATCTGGGTGATTGCTGACAAGTTAACCAAGGTTGACCATTTCTTACCAATGAAGATGATGTACAAGATAAATCATTTTGTAGATCTATATATTAAGGAGATCGTATAATTGCATGGAGTTCTGGTCTCAATTGTATCTGACCAGGATCCGCAGTTTACTTTTGCATTTTAGAAGAGTTCAAATAAGGCTATGGGCATGGAATTAAAATTTAGCACCGCCTTTCATCCACAAACCGATGGCTAGAGCGAACATACAATACAGATCCTAAAAGATATGTTACGCCCTTGCGTGCTTAAATTTCAAATTGGATGGGAAAAAATGCTACCCTTCGTGGAGTTTGCCTACAATAATAGCTTCCAAGCGACGAACGGAATGACACCTTATGAGGCATTGTATGGTAGAAAGTGCACATCCCCATTACATTGGAGCAAGGTAGGGGAAGCTGAGTTTTATGGCCTAAATATGATATAGCAAACTGCCGAATAAGTTGCAATTATCCGTCAAAGAATGATGGCTACTCAAAGTAACCAAAAAAGTTATGCCGATCACCGCCGACAAGACTTGGAGTTCAACGAATGAGACTTGGTATTTTTTAGAAATATCACCTTTCAAGGGAGTCATGCCATTTGGAAAGAAAGGGAAACTGAGTCCAAGATATATTGGTCCCTTTATAGTCACGAAAAGAATTGGGAAGGTGGCGTATCAGTTGCAATTGCCTGTTACCATGAAGGGTGTAGAGAATGTATTTCACGTATCTATGCTAAAGAAATGCCTCGGGGATTCAATTCAAATGGTACCCCCTACTGATGTGGAAGTTCAATCGAACTTAAGCTATGAAGAAAGACCTATCCGTATTTTGGACTCAAGAATTAAATAACTTCTACACAAGTAGATCACACTAATCAAGGTCCTATGGCAAAACCATTCAGGAAAAGAGGCTACGTGGGAAAGAAAAGAGGACATGGTGACCAAGTATCCAGAACTATTTTATTAGCTAAATTTTGAGGACAAACTTTTGTTAAGAAGGGGAGAATGTAATACCTATTAAAGGATTTTATGGAATATATATTTTGATGAAAGAAAATACATTCCATCATAGTGTATGGTACACTTGATATAATGCGATGAAAATGGGTATGAAAATTTAGATAGAAGTATTGTTGGATTAATTAAAGAATAAAATTAAGATGGAAGTATTGTTGGATTAATTGAGGTATGATATTAAATTAGAAGTAGTGTAAATTAAATTAGTTAAATAAAAAGAAGTATTGAAGATAAGAATAATTGAAGATAGAAGAGCGGGGTTCGCGGAAGAATAATTGAAGAAGTAGTATTAAATTAAGATAAGGAATAATTGGGGAGAGAGAAGAGTAGTTTTGTTAGAGACTCGGCCATGTGGGAGAGGTTGAGCAGAATGAAAAGATAATCTTTCATGTGGGAGAGAAGGAAAATGAAAAGTTGAAATGTCACATTGGAGAGGTCAAGCCTTACTCGACCGATAAATGTGGATTTTGAAATTCATGGCCATGATCGATCGCTCCCACGCAGTTTTTTGAAAAAATAGCTTTCCAATTTTCCCGCAATGGGCGTATTCTGCTTCATCGATGATTTCTCGAAACGACAAAGTGTTGGGCCACTTCAACCTAGATTCCTAGAAGCATCTTTGGGTTGTTTCTCCGCGTTCTCCTCTGCTTATAAAAACAAAGGCAGAGAAATGCTCTGCGTTGTTTTTATTACAGAGAGAAAGTGAAGCTGAGTGAGAGAGTAAGAAAGAAAGGGAGAGAGAGAGTGTGTGTTTTCTTCAGAGAGCTGAGTGAGAGAGAGAGAGAGAGAAAGGAAGTTGCTGCTTTGGATTTCCTGGAGTGTGCTGCTGCTCTGTGTGGTGCTGTGGTTGAAGAAGAAGCTCTGTTGCGAAATGGTATTTTCGGCAAAGGTAAGGAATGGAGTGATGTTTGGCCAGTGAAAGCCTACATCTCAGGACTTAATTGTTTGTTTGAATACTATCTTTGCTACTCATTGTGAAATGTTAATCTTTTGTTGTTAAATGTTTCGGTTCTGTCATTTATAATTTGATGGACAAATAGAAAAATGCTCTGTGATTTACTGTTGACCATGATTTACTGTTGACCACGAAGAACATGTGAACTTGATTATGTCAAATAATTCACTTAATAATTTCTTGTTGAAAGGTAAATTGTTCTACACTATGCTGAAAGTAAATAGGTGAAAGAGAATGTTACTAGGGTTCTATTGTTCTTGTATTACCACTTCAAAATATGGCTTTATGGATTACTCTTTACCCTGTTAGTGTTGGCTGTTCTCTGGTTTGATGAATTGCTCTTTGTTAATAAATATGCAGTTTATTTTGATACAATAGTCCTCAGACTTTTATTTATAAACCATTGATAAAATTTTATATGATTTAAATAAGCTGCTTTTGCTTAAGCCATGAATTGTTACTTCGATGTTGTAATGTTATGCCTAATTTATATGCTCTATTAATTGTTGTGAACTGATATTGTATGACATACATGCATCATGCTTTAAATTTATGAAAATGTTGACATATGCATGACATGTTAATGCAATGACTAGAATAAACGTAAATAGGCATGTGGGGTTTGGGAGAGTAGGTGATGGTCATTAGTGGTGACACCCTTGATGGATGTAACTCATCCCATGTAGGGAGGGAATGACGTTTAAGCCACAAGGACCAGATGATGTATCATTCCTTCTATACAAGAAATCTCCAACACTTGGATTGAGTAGATAGGTAACGGTCGTAAGTGGTGATACCCTTGAAGGATGCAACTCCCCCCAAGTAGGGATGGAGTGACAGATAAGCCACATGGACCAATTGATGTATCCTTTCTCTGATAAACAAAATGTGAACGTAAATACAAAAAAGATAGAAAAGATAGGTTCTTTTTCGAGATAGACTGCATAAGCACGCATTGAGCATTACATTTCATTCTATTACTTGTTGAGCTTTAGGCTCATTGTTTTATTATGTGTTGTAGGTGACTATCAGGATATCAACGATATACTAGTGGAGGAGGAGGCATTACAAGATGAGCATTTGGGTTATCAACCTGGTTTGACCTTAGGGTTATGGCTCACAAATAGTACTGCTGGTTATTTTTGAATAGTTAACTATGGTTTTTAAATGTTTTGTTAAATAATGGACTTTTGTTTAAAGTACGAAAATGATGTTTTGAGACCGTTATTAATTTTCATTTTGGCCACTATAATATTTTTTTCTTCATATGTTTTTAAATAAATTAGAAAAAAGATTTTATGACTAAGAAAAAGATAAGGTTTTAAAATATGAGGCATTAGAATATATCATTCAATAAACACAAACAGTAGGGAGTCAATACTATACTCATATCATCACAATATAACAGTTAACACAACAACATTAAATGTAGAGGTATATATACATATATATTAATCCCTGCAACTACTCCACCTAGCCCCTTCTGTTGTAAGCTCAAAGGCCATACATGTACGACATTACTTACCTCAAGCTCTTTAATGGAAGAAAAATGCTTCTTGCAGCTTGACCTTGTCTTCCCAATCGCTCTATCTACTTGTAAAAGTTTCAGACAAATTCATTATCACCGACCTCAATGAAACAGTTCGATTTCTCATAAATGCTCATTTTTATTCTAGTGGCTAGGGCATGGATGGATGCTCCTTGGTCTCAAAATGATGACGTCCTTTGTTTTATTGAAGGCATTGCCCACCTCGAATGCCTACACTTCTAGGGTGCTCACTATTCTTTGCATATTTTTTTATTAAAACAACGACATTTTCCTTGGGTCTGTGGATGCATTCCTTTCTACAAGTGCTTATGTTTCTACGATACATATTGTGGCAGTTGTCCCTGTGAAGGCCACAAAAGGCACAAATGTGGGTCTGGCTCATATCAATGGGGGTGCACAACCCCACATTGCTTGAGAGAGTAGAAAACCATGGTTTATAAGTAGGGTTCCCCTCCCTACTTAGTACAACGCATTTTAGGTTAACCTCAAGAACAAAATCGTACAGGTTTCTGCCCAAAGCAGACAATATTGTACTGGGAAAACGGGGGACATTACAAATGGTATCATAGAGAAATCTCAACTGGAAGTGTGGCCGACAAGGACAACGGGTCCCCAAGGGGGAGAGATTGAGGCAGGCCGCCCTGTGAAGGCCAAGAAAGGCCCAAGTGTGGGTTCGTCCCATATCAATGGGGGTCGACAATCCCATATCGCTTGGGAGAGTAGAAACTGCATGGTTTATAAGTAGGGTTTCCCTCTATACCTAGTGCAACGCATTTTGGGCTAACCCCAAGAACAAAACCATGCAGATTTCGGCATAAAGCAGACAATATTGTACTGGGAGCACCGGGGGACGTTACACATACCGTTTCCAAAACTCCTTAATCTAAATGACAATGTTTCATTGATTTACGAATGAGTTCCATTCTGCAGAAACCTACGCTCCCATGACACTCACTGTTTTGTGTGGATCATTGACCCAAACAACGATGTTTCCTTTGTTTTGCAGGTGCATTCCTTTACGTTGATGCCTACGCTTTCACGACACTCATTGTTCTCTACAGATCCTTGAGCCAAACAACAACATTTCCTTTATTTCGTAGCTATGTTCCTTTTCACGAATGCCTACACTCCCATGACACTCACTATTTTCTATGGGTCCTTGACCCAAATGATAAAGTTTCCTTTCTTTCATGGCTGCATTCGTTTCTGTAGGCATCTACGCTTCCAAAACTCATGTTTTTCTTTATAGATTATTACTCCAAAATGACCGATATATCACGCTTCCTATTTGTTGTGGAAGCATTCACTTCTTTTAATCCTCTCACCTCAAATATTCTATCCAAACTACAGCAGTTCACACATTCCACTATTTGCCGTGAACGGATTTCCCTTCCACAGATGCTAATTTTCCACGTATTTTGAACCAAAATGATTACTTTTTTGTGTTTACTTTCTTTTACACAACAGAATCTTTTCTTTCTGCAAAAGCATATTCTCTTTTGCCCTTCTCATCCAGTGCTTGATCTTTCATATTTGCTTTCCATAAAATGATCAGTATTTTATTTTATTTTTTCCTATATTCCACGGACATGTTCCTTTGTGCAGTGTTCATCGAATGGTCAATGCTTCGTCCGCCCTTCCCATCCGACGACCATTGTTTCATCCGCTCCTTTAATCTTTTTTATGCCCATTTGCAAATTTGAACGATGAAGTTTCATTTGTTCCACTTATCTAAAATGGAATCTTTTCTTTTCGCAGCAACAACTTTCCTTTACGCTCTCTTCATCCAACGATTAGTTTTCCTCCATTCCTTCCATTTGATGGCCATTATTTTGTTTGCCCCCTTCATCCTTTCTGTGGGCATGTTCCCTCCTCCAGGTCCCTCTTTCTTAGTGAACACCTCATCGACGATGTTGTTTCTTCATTTTCTTATTTTGCCACAAAAATGCATTTTCTTTCTGCGCCTAAGTCTCATCTCCCATACATCATTCCACTATTCCAGACCAATAAAAATTCAATTTCTTAATGTTTATACATATTCGCCAAACAAAATATCTTGAACTATTATCTTCATTCAATAGATCACAAAATATTTAAAATCATTATCTTAATTCCACATGCTATCAAATTTTAAATTATCATCTTACATCAATAGGTCATAAAATATCATAAGTCATAAAAAAGGCAACCAATATAATTCATTACATTGCATAAACATATTTAAATATTTCTAAATATGTTCTAAAGAAATGCCAGTAACTACAAGTCAATTACACTATTATCCGAAAGCCTTTAAATTTTTATTTTCCTTGGAACAATTGACTGCCCTCCAAGTCTGGTCACTGCGAAACAATTTGAGAACCTTAGCATTGATTTTTCTTCTGGTTGCCAATCGCCCTCCAAGTTTGGTTAATCGCAAAATGACCAAAGAGGTTTTAACTTCAATTATGTACAAATTTGCTCGACCACCCTCACTTTCTGGTCAACCGCTCAACAAATCAAAAGTATAAATAAATCCTTATTTCACATATTTTCCAAGTATTATGAAACCGTCAATATTATACATTTCTACAATCACATATTATCAATTATTCACTTAGTACGTTTGATAATGAAAAAACCACAACTTAAACGTCAAAGTGTCTTAACATGTCAAGCTCGAAATTGATAAAATTTTTAAGTGTTATATTCATCCTTTTTTAATTAATTCTTTTCCTCAAAATTTGCCTTATAAAATAATTCTGGATACTTTACTTCAATCTCCCACTAAGTTTCCCAAGTCACTTCCTCCAAAGAGGGATTTTGCCATAACACTTCCACCAGCATAATTCATTCGAAGCTCTTGAGTTTAAAATCCAAAATCTATGTTGACTTTTCCTCATAACTCAACGTTGATCAAATTCTGATATCATCTTACACCACTACTTGAGAGGAATCATGGACACACTTAACATCAACACATGGAAAACATTGTGAACTTCCTCCATTGAAGATGGTAACTCAAGCTTGTAGGCCATTTTTTCTTATCTTCTCCACAATAGTGAAAGGTCCAATATACCTTTGACTGAGCTTTTTTTTTTTATCAATCCTCATAATTCCTTTGAAAGACAAAATTTTCAAGAATACCATATCGTCTGTCACGAAATCCAATTCACTTCGTCTACGATCTACATAACTCTTCTAATAGCATTGGGCCGTTAGCATTCTCTATTTAAAAATACCCATCATATTTGTTGTTTGTTGTATATTTCAGGGTCAAGTAGTTTATCTTCACTTACTGTAACGACCTATTTTCCTTTACTTGAAACATTGAGATTTGAAACACTATTTCTTTGTAAAACGCATAGCGGAACACTTTTCTTAATAAAAACAAAACATTTGAGAATAACCACCACAATGAAATACCATAAATAAAATTTTCTTACTTTAAATCTTTAAAGCATATTTTTACAAAACATGTCATAAATTAAAAACAATGTACATTCTCTTTTTCCTTTATCCCTTAACCCAACCAACGCAATTTCTCGCTGCGTAAATCCTCAATCAACTGCTCGTTTCCTTCATTCTCTACCATGCATACCTATATCATAAGACTTGAACTATTAGTATAAGGCTCTATAAGAGATAGAAATATGTTATGCTTATGCTATGAAACTTCATAAAACAAATGCAGATTATGTTTCATGCTTTTCTTTTACCCTTACCTTTTTCTTTATCTTTAACTTTACTTTTACTTACTCATCCATGCGTTATAGATATCCCCGTAAAAGGGATAGTGGCACCTATTGACCCACACAGGATAGTCGTCTCAAGAACCCATATCGCACAACATTTATTTACGTTAATTTCTGTTTATTTCTATTTTCCTATAGTTGCACTTACCCATGCAGATGCTAGAGGTATCAACGTATAAGGGAGAGTGACACCTATTGATCCATATGGGGCAACCATCTCAAGAACTCATAGCTCTAGCTCTTAGCATTTATTTATGCTTATTTGCATGCATTTTCAGTTTCTTTTTCAAAACATATGCATAAAATATTTACATACATTTGCATTAAAACCATGATGCATGACTATGAAATGAATGCATACTCTCATGACCCAGAGGGGGGCTTAACAAAACCATTGGGTTAGGCGACCCGATCCCAATAGAGGATTCGATCACCCAACCCAAGGCGTGAGTTTTAACAGAAGACTTTTAAACTTAGATCGACCCACAAGGTATGGGTCTTGGTCTGTATAGTGATCATGAAAAAATAATGGTGCATAAATTAAAATGAAATCCAAACACTGTGCAACAAATCCAAACCAATAGTATTAAGATTTATCAACCCAAATAATAGTAACATTCTCACCAAACAATAGTCTCAACACTCAAATCACTAAACAAGAAATGAGAAGTAAATTGCATTCTCCGACTTCATATCCTCAGTCACTCTTGCCTTTACTTGGAATTTTTGGCAATGGATTGTTTGGGGTGAGTAACTAACTCAATAAAGTATATCTAGACTAGGTGCATCACATTGCGAAAACTGGTTTTTCTCCTTTAGAAAACAATGCTATGTTTCTCTTTTTACCATACATGGATTTTAATCGAAAACTCTTTATCATTTTACAAATCTAGCCTAAGGCTATCGATTAGGCTTTTAACAAATCCTTGTTGTATACATAGAAAACTATACCTCGCAAATAGGCCATCACCATTTTTTGATCCGAAAATGTTTTTAGTGAAAAATGGTGGTCACTCAAGGACACAGCCGACACTCATGCGAGAACAGGTGGTCACCCATCAGTGACAACACCTTATGAGGCAGAAGAATAATAAGTATGGTACTCGCGTTTGTAGATCAGACAGAGTACCCATCCGCGATATCAATAACGAGTGAGGTCTCTTGTGTTAGGTTGCTTCTCAACTTGCCACCTACTGCATCCAAGTCGACGGAGGTTGTTGATGAGCGGAGCTACGAGCTGACACGCCACCCATCACTTAAAAAGATGCTAGGTGAACAATCCCAGCGACTAACAACCTCCAACTCATGTGACTAAATAACCCTGGCCAAGTTCTGGGGCTCGAAACCCAAGGACGCGTCATCACCACCCTATCACCCCCTTTTACTTCCGGGACTTGAAACATGAGGACATGTGACCAGTGCCTTTTCACTCATTTGCATGTACAAACATCCATCCTCTTCGCTATAGGAGATGGTACACGATAGCCTTATGATGCTTTAGCGTTAAATTGCCTAAAGCATCAAAAGGATTTATCCTTCCATTATATGCACAATATATCATCACAGGACCATTTACAAAAATTGAATGTGAGAAAATATATATATGTCATTGTATTGATGTTATGCAATGCAAGAGGCATAGAAATCCTTACCTTTGCGGTGCTCTCTCTTGGTACTTGGAGCAACCGTCTCCTCGGGGATTGTCTCGCAATCTCTAAAATCATCCAAGCTTGACAAATGTATCAAACACATGAATCTTCATTAATTTAATTCCAAGAAAGAGGTTGAAGAGTTCTATGTCAGGAATCGGAACCCAACCAACGTGTAACCAACTCATCTAAGAATCCCTACAAAATCTTCCAACTTTATCACTCGGTAAACTAAATAAGGCACCCATAAAGTATTTACAGTTCCAATAGGCATATAAATACCACCCTAAGCATTGTATCATATGCTTAGTTTAATTATCGTAACAAAATCATTGTGTAAGTCTCTAGTTGCATATGCCATCATTTGGCCGTTAAGCACAGTGCACAATATTTAAAAAGTTTGCAAACAGATTCTCAACCACACAGAATTTATTACACATTACGATTAGCTTAATGGTATATCAACCCACTAAATAACAAATCCTCTATTCTCTATAAATACACCATGAGCATAAACTATATACCACCATAGAACATTTCCTTCGGAATTTTATCAAAGACGGCCAATGAAACCCAAGCAGTTCTTATCAATAAAACTGTAACAAAATAGTCTCAATTCCTCAATACGGTGACCAACTACAATCCTCAACTTCTATCAATCAACTGAAAGAATAAATCATGCACAACAAAACAATAAGTGAACCCACAACAATTTTATCAGTGGACTGTAACAAAACAGGGCAGGTTATCAGCATTTTCCATCAAACATAATATTATAAATCTAAGGCTAACATCATCAAAACAGGGAGCATGTTATCGACACTTTTTTTTTTCATCCAAAGCAGCAAATTATTATATCCACAGCTAACAACATCAAAGCAGCAACCAAAACGTAACCCATTATCGAAATAGAATCCAACCTCAAAATAAGAATCCAAAAATCAGAACTGGGTATTTGAATTTTACAGTTTAGGTCGAGAGACCAAAAATCACACATACGGCATTCTCACCTTTAGTGTGCCGAGGGAGAACCTCACTATCAGGTTCCCGTTCGGAGTGCTCTCGGACGGACTGCACAATCATCGAAATCCCGAGTTCCCGATTCTGCCAACTCTTGCAAAATGTCCTCGGACGGACGGATCACTCGCCCGAGGTCGAAAATGCTCTACCTATTTTCCCCTTTTCTTCCTTTCGCAGTCTGTTACCTTCCTCCCTCTTTTGATTTTCTTCTTTTATTTTCTTTATTTAAATCCTTTCTTTTATTTTACTTTCACTTACCCTTTTGTCCAATATAATAATATATATTTATATCAAATATTCATATCTTATATTATATAACTTATTCCAAATCCTTACTCATTCGGAACATCGCTTGACAACGGTTACATATCCAATTTAAGTCTCTAATTCTATTTCCTCAATTGATTTATCAGCTAGAATTTCTAATTTTTACCAATTTTAACTAATTGACCAAAATTTCACATGTGGCTACTAGCGTCAATTATTCAACATCATAACTGATTTTAACACGAAAAATTTACATGTAGAATTTATTTATTTTAAATTTCATGGGTTTTATACATCATTCTATCATCCTATCATATAATAACAATACAATGTTTTTCATTTATTCATTCGTTCTTTCATTTTAGTCATCAAACAACCAATGTTTTATTTTTTTTCCAATGATCAATACTAACCTTATATAGTTCATAACATATCAATAATCATGTATTAGCATAAAGACAAGTCAAATCATATCGTATTACTAACCTCATATACTTAACATGTCATACAATTTCTAATACTTGCGATGTAGGCCAAAGGGCCAAGAACATACAATATCTCTTACCTAAAGCCATTAATGTAGTTCCAATCACTTAGAAATACCTTCTCGTATAACAAAACCTAAACACAATAAAACTTTCACCAATAGCTACTCAATTGCATAACACTCAAAATATACACACAATCTAGGGTTTCCTTCTAATTTTCAATCATCTTTAACTATTCATAACTTCCTCTATACTTAACCAAATTCCTTAATTCTAAAGCCTATCTCTTCTTTAAGATGTTCTGATTAACATATCTATTTGGCTTTACTCGAAATTTCCAAGAAGATGGACAACATACCCTGAACATCTTAATCACCTGATTTCACTATTTTCTCCATCTTTTACTTCTTTCCTTCAACACAACTCTCATAACTTCATATAGAATTATTAAGAAAATCATAAAACGACTCTTTGAAACTTTCCTTCCTTTGAAGGTTTCTCAAGTATTCAAGCCCTTGTAACTTAATAGAAGACCTCCCCTCCAACACCAAGTTGGAGGTGTATTCTTGCTAGGCATGCACTTGGGTGAGCCACCCCTAAAGCCTCCAATAAAAACATAGCATCACACATTAATTTAGGTGACTTTTATTATTTGACCACTTTCTCGAAGCCGGTCGGTCACAAACCTTCTCGAGGCTTAATGTTTGCATTCTACCGAAATTGTGGTCTACCACTCCTTCACTAGTTAACCACTCTGCTTTTCAAAAGTAATTTTACTTAATTTCTCACATCTAACTTCCATTTCCATCCTACCATCAATTTCTCCTTAACAACTGACATACGATCAAACTATAATCTTCATCAAACTAACATCCAATCACCAAACATTGTTATTGTAACATCCCATTTTTCACATAAAACTTTTTCTTTTTAAAACACATTTGTAAAACAAGTGAAAGACAAATACAAGAGTAAGCATAAGCGGAAGTCTTTAAATTAAACATAAAGACATCCTTTAAGACAATTTAAAATAAAAATTAACTAAAATAGTTCAATAATCCTTGAAAAATTGATTAAATAAACTTTATTCCAATCTGTAAGCCATAACCTCCAAGGTCAACATTTGCCAGGTAACACAAATGCTCATTCCATCATACTTTCTCCACATGCACATCATTAAGATCACAATCGTCACCCACATCACAAGAGAATTGTGAGCCTAATGCCTAGTAAGAGACATAATATAATAAAGTGAAATACTCATACAGGCACAATATACATATTTTTCACATCACAAAAGAACTTATTCCTTTCATACTTTATTCTAAATCTCACTATAGTCTAGAGCATTAGAGATATCATCGAACGAGAATAGATAGATCATGGGGATCTAGCCTGGGCAAAACTGTCACCCATCTCGATCAAAATTAAGATACCTCATCTCGCAGTTCTCCTAGACACCGAATCCACGACACTTGAGTAGAACTGTCACTCAATTCTAAAGGAGATGAGATACATCATCTCTTTGTTCTTTCAAACATCACTGTCACTAAACCTTTCGATCTCCAACGTCTATTTACGTTTATTCATTCTTGTGTAATTCCATGCAAGTCATGCAACAGTTCATACCATATAACAGAAATCAAACAGAGAGCAGAACATCATGCTTTATACATTTATCGAATACAAAAGAAGCATCATAAAACAGAATCCAACAGAGAATAAAATATCATGCTTTATACATTTATCGATTGTAAAGGAAGCATTATATAACAGAATCCAACAGAGAGTAAAAAATCGTGCCTTATACATTTATCGATCTGAAAAGAAGCATCATACAAAAGAATCCAACACAGAGTAAAATATTATGCTTTCTACATTTATCGATGTAAAAGAAGCATCATAAAACAAAATTCAATAAAGAGTAAAATATCACGCTTTATACGTTTATCGATATTAAAAGAAGCATCATATAATAGAATGCAACAGAGAGTAAAATATAATGCTTTATACATTTATCAAACGTAAAAGAAGCATCATAAAACAGAATCCAACAGAGAGTAAAATATCATGCTTTATACATTTATTGATTGTAAAAGAAGCATCATAGAGCAGAATCCAACAGAGAGTAAAATATCATGCTTTATACATTTATCAATCATAAAAGAAGTATCATAGAATAGAATCCAACAAAGAGTAGAGCACAAATCAACCAACTTTATATTGCTTAATGTAAAAGACAAAAACTTTATCATTCAGCAAATCAATGTTATCTCACAATCTTAAACAGTGAACTCATACCAGTGATCAGAATATATTTCTAGCAGACAACTTATTAACTGGAACTCAAAAGCATACGTATTATCCGCAATTCACACAAACAAACCCTACTCTTGTGATGTAGGCCACCTTTGGAAAACCACATGCAATATCTCTGACCTTTTTTTGCGAAAATTCTCTCTTGTTGAGGTTTCTTTTGCACCGGCAGCGGCATCCTCCTCCTCATTCCAAATCATGATAAATCCCTTTTCTGAATTTGGAAAACACCTCCCCCCAAATCCTTCAGATTTCTCTCATATTTCAAACACAAAAAGAATAGGATTATTATGCATAAATATCTGTTTAAAAATCTATCCATTGATTTAAAAATATTTCATATTTCTTGTTAAAATATATCCGACGCTTTTCAAAGTATTTCATATTTCTTGTTGAAATCTATCTGACGTTTTTCAAAGTATTTCTTATTTCTTGTTGACATATCGCTATTATTCTAGGCGATATTTCAATGCTGCCAAAGATTCTCGCTATACAGGACGTCCGTTTTCCCAAGAAAGACGTCTGTCATAACCCAAACAACGCTGTATTCTGTTAAATTCTTATATTATATTTATGCTACAAAACTAACACTAACTCAAATACCTCTACCGTAAAATTCCACTATATAAATAAATTCAACAATTACAATGTACCATGTAAATTTACTATATTTCACATAATTAAAGCTTTACACGTAAACTAATTTTTTGGGTATTATAGTTATGACAAAATCTTATACTTACCATGATAAAATTTGAGGCATTACACTTACCTCATCCCAATATAGTGGAGATCTGCACTTTCTTTTATATAAAGTGTCATATGGTGACATACCAATCATGATTTAATAGTTGTTATTATAAGTGTACTCCACTAATGGTAGTATTTTGTTCTAACTAATATGAAATTCATGTACATAAGTTCGTAACATGTCCTCTAGTATTTAAATTATCTTCTCTGATTGGGCATCAATTTGATGATGAAACGTTGTACTGAATTTCAGTTCTATACCTATAGCTTTGTGTAAGCTCTTTCCAAAGGCTGAGATCAACCTCATATCACAATCTAACACAATAGAAACTGGTATCTCATGTAGTCATACGATTTCTTAGATCTATAATTTGGTATACTGATTCATCGAATAAGTCATCTTGATAGAAAAAAAAGTAGGCAAACTTTGATAACCTATCCACGATCACCTATATCATAGCATGACCCTTCACGATCCTTGGTAAAATGACATCAAATTCTATTACAATTTGCTCCAATTTCCATTCTGGTATTGGTAGAGACATTAAGTTCTCGCTTATAATACCACGTAGCGTAAATTCTTTTTCTTGCCAATTTTTAAATTCATTATGCCATTAAAATAGGACAACGAAAGTCTTAAAAGAAATTTCATTTAAAATCCAAACATACTAAAACCCAGCATAAATATTTGTAAAATAGTTTGACTAAATCTCCAAACAATTAAAGTATAAATTAAATAAAAATATTTCGTAACAACTTATAAAAAATTCTTGAATAATCCTTCAATTTCAGTCTTCACCCACGGGCCAACTTCGCTCCAACAATGCCATAACCTCGCCCATAAGAGTACTCCTTCAACTCTAACCTTCATGTATTTTCTCATTATATATCTCATCAAAAGTATCTTTACCTATATCACAAAGTTTATCTATGAGTCTAACTGTAATGACCCAACTTTATTTTATACCATTTATCTTTTAGTTTTTCCATTAAAAATTTTTCTGTTTATTTACTGAATGAAAATATATGATATGAAACAATTATTAGAGCGTGTAAACCAGAAATCATTACCAAATTCAAAATATAGTTTAAACATTTATCAAAGTTCATAATATCTAACAAATGTTTATTGTCTCGCAAACCATTAAAACAAACATAATTATTTATTTCTTTAGGAGCCATAACTTTTCAAATCAACTCAGCTGGGTAACTCAATGGCTCAACGGGTAATGGTTCTTCCTCCACTTCAATAATATAAATATCTTGGCAGTCACCTACACCATAAGCAAACTATGAGCTTAACTGATAGGCTCCAAGAAACAAATGGAGAGCCTTAGAGAAATCTGTTCCGGAGAATGATCAATACTCGAACCAGCAGAAATAAAATGAATAAAACTCCAAATGTGTACGTGAACTAGAGCTGTATTTTGGAGAACATAAACTTAATATAATCAGGAGAGTTGTACAAAAATCCAGCCCAAAAAGCACTCTAGATTAGGAGATCTATCAATTTTAATAACAACCCGAAAATCTCTTTCCAGCAGGACAGTTTTACCAGTGCAGATTCAAAACGGAATATCTTGAGCTATGTTTACCAAATGAAGCTCATTTTTGGAGGGTTGCTCACTAACTTACTCTTGAACAAATCACTAGAAGACATAAAATGGAGACGAATGTTGTAAGGGCCTCAAACAGATACTGCAATCAGCGATAACAACAATCCAGCACAAATCACAGATTTCAACAACTCAACAATAATCCGAAAATAACCTTTTACAATCAATAAACTCCAAAAGGCTTCCTCAACACATAACATTCATTTAATCACCAGAATATAGGCTATCCAATCAGCAAGAAAAGAACATAAAAGAACCACAAAAATCAGAAGGGAATACAATGGAGTCTTCGGACCTCCTAGTGAGAGGGGCGACTTTGGGGTTGGCCGAAAACCAACACTCTCCAAGGTTGGAAAGTTCTCTTGTCTCCACACCACAATCTTACCTCGAAAAATAAGGATTGGAAGAAACAATATCCCAATGACACAAGGTTGAGAAGCTTCAAGAGGAGCGTTGCTTGGGGTGGATGAAATCGGCGCTAAGGGGAGGGGGAGGCCGTCAGTGTCTTCTCTCAAAAGAGAACAAATTTTCTTAATTCATCAAAGTCCCTTTCCAATTGCAACCAGGTAGGGTTTTAACCCAGAATGTTTACAAAATAGGCAAAAAGACCAAATTGACCCTAACTTAAACAAATAGACATGACTTACACAAAAATTAAAAATCCCGAGTGGGATTTTTTTAGACTCTGTAAAACGTACATTTGACATACCAAATGAAATTCGAATATTACGTTCAAGAGCTCGTTGGAAAGCTCTGTCTGTTGGCTACAATTCATATGAAGGACAAAAGTCAAAACAAAGCCGTCCCGGTCGTCAAAATAGACCTTGAACGTCCACAGCTCCGGTTTTAGGCGGAAATGGAAAACCTATAATTTCCTCCCAAAGATTACAAGATCTCCATTAGCTCAAATGCCAACTCCTCTTTGTTTATTTGATTCAAAAACCTACAAAATAAATAAAAAGTTAGAAAATAAAAGAGGCCTTGGCTCGGGCTCAACTTCCGGAACTTGGGGCACATCATTAACGCTCAGCAAGAATTAAGATGTAATATGATGCATACTTTTTCGTGATTATGTCAAAAGGGAATCCACCCCAAGTGTCTTTTACATATAGTTTCATATTTAACCATATATTGAGTTCGGATATTGGAAATATTTCCCATTAGGGGAATAGTTTTTGACCGAAAACCTCCCAGGAGACAGGCTTTCACATCCCTATGAAGGAAGGGTTTAATCTCAAGTCCTCCGGTTAGAATCTGAACTATCTCCTCAACCCTCAATTCCAATTTCATTATTAAGTTCGATCTCTCTCATGCAATGTCTCTTCCATGTTATGTGAATACCAATCCCACATGGTATCACTCTTAAGCCTATCATTATGATGTATGACAATGAATTAAAGAGAGAAATAATAATATTACACAAAAATCATGGGCAATATAATAGGAACTAATTTATTTTCTGAAATGATGCTTTGTATATTTATTTCACATTTACTTTTTGTAATCTGGTGAATATTTCTTTTATACCAACATGAATACTTTTAATTTATTACATACCAGGTAAATAATATGGTATGGATTAAGAAAACTAAATACTAGAATTCATTAATTACAATGCACGAATAATGACAGGAAATGAAAAACTTTCCTAATGAGAATTTAACATATTAAAATACACGAATAGTAAAATGAAAGGAACCTAAAACTATCATAATGATAATTTAACAAAACTGATTAATTAATTAAAATGTACGAATAAGAAAATACCAAGAATTAGTAAAACTAAATAGCAAGAACAATTAACAACGAAGGGACCATTATTAATAATTGTTAATTATCGTTTTACGTTCATTATGCTTGACAATTTGACAATTTATGAACAGTAGATAATTAATATGGAATTTAAATTAAAATTGCGTGATCAAGAGTTAATAGGTTAGAAAGTAATTATTTAACATAATATTAAAATAATTAAAACAAACAGACTACTGTGGTGTAGGGCTTCCTCTAGCTACTACCCGCTTAATTCTTACCGCGTAAGAGTTTGTCATGCATTTGATCTTCACCTTTTGTATACTCACAAGCATACTACAAATTTAATAGATTACATTCTCACTCAATTCATGCATCAATCCCTTCCTTTCTCTCTCAATCTTACGTTTGGTTTTTTCCTTCTCCCAACCTACCAATCTCTCAATTTATAGGCAAAAGTTTTTGCCAGACAATGTCTTCGTAATTTCAGAAAGGCAATCATGATGGCAGACAAAGACTTCTCAATTTAGGGGCAAGCTTAAAAGTGTCCAATTAATGTGTGTTTTCTACTGAAGAAAATGTGTTTTTTCGAAGACCTTTTGGTTCCTGTCGATAGCTAACATGTCCAGAGCGTCGACATCGACCGTACCCACATGGCGAGTATGCGTTTGGACTCGAAGCAAAAGCCGCCCATCCAACACCGCTGTTTTCTCCACTTCTCCTTTTTGAATTTCTTTTAACTTAATTTTTATTTTCCATTTTATCATTCTAATATTTTTATTAATTTACCAAATAATTTTTTACCCCAATTTATACCCAAGTAATTTATCATAATTGTCTCATTTAAGTATCATTCATTTTTAATTTTTATTTCACAAAATTCTTTATATTATATTAACGGAAGATTTTAGCAGGTTATTACACTAACGCTCAGTTCGAGATGCATAAATACATCATCTGCTTGAGATGCAATTTCATAAAAACATGTATTTTTGTTTTCAGTTTTAGTTCTTTTCTTTTCTTTTCTTTCATTTATTTTTTTCTTTCATTAACATTGGGATGTGACAGCAAAGACTTAAATCATTGGGGAATAAGTCCACAAAAGCTTCAAATCATTAGGGGATAAACTCGCCATAGTCTCTAATCATTGGTGCCAAATTGTCAAAGCCTTTTATGTAATTTTCTTTTCATATTTTTATTTCTATATGAAAACATATGCATGAAAATCACTTTTCGTTGAATAAAAATTTCAAGATGCATGAAACTTACATAACATATTGTAACGACCCGGTTTTAAAATACGTGAAATTTAAAACTTTTATAAAATAACTAAAATCTTTCCTAAAACCTCTTTAAATTAAATAAGAATTCTTTTCTAAAAGCCGAACCGTCAAAAATCTTTTCTTTGGACTTGTTATGAAAATCGTTATAAGCGGTAGAAAACTATAGTTATAAAATCATTTATCAAAACATAGCGGAAGTGTAAGAAATTCATTTAAGGAATACCAAACAAATAATTACGTGTTAATTGCAATTTACTTTTCTCTTTTACTTTCCTTAACGTAGCCAGCCACAAGTCCCGCTCGTGCAAATCCTTCATCAATTGCTCCATCTGTTCATCATTTTGTCAGGCGTGTACCTACACCACAAGTAAACTGTAAGCCCAAAGGCTTAGTAAGAAATTTGGGTTATACAGTATGATCATGCCTCTCTTTAATTCTTTTAGAATGGGTACTGCCCCAAATCAATATTTTCTTTACGTTTCATTCATACTCATACGTCGAGCGGGAGATTGGAGAAACCCATGTGTGACGGTATAGTCACACCGGCTTTTAACCTCTTTGTGTGTAGCTTGTCTCGTTCCTGACAAGGTAGTGGTGTAACCTAGCTACCAGACTAGATCCGCACTACACGTCCGTCTAACAACTCCCTATTTCATTTTCATTCATTCATTTTCATTGGTCATTTTCCTCATGTAATGCATATGAGTACTCACCCCAGAGGTGACATCTCCTATTTGTTGCAATTATCATAATGCATGTTGACGCAGTACAAAATAATGACTATCAAGTAGTAAATAACAGCGAATAAAAGCGAATAAAAGGACGAATATAACAATGAATTAAAACAACTAGGAATATGCTTCAAGTTACAGAACAGAATAGCAGAAAACATGAAATATATTAGCTAATTTAGCATGCTTCCACAACGAACATAATCAAGAATTTGACATACTTCTAATAGTGAATTTAATATTAAATTTAACGTGTTTCTAACAAAGAACATAACAGTTAATAGACATGCTTCTAGCAGCAAATAGAATGGCAATTTAACGGGTTTCTAACAACGAACATAATTACTAATAAATAGCGAACATCATTAGATGAGATACTCAAAGGGTTAGACATGCTTAACCATATTAAATAGACAAGTAAATTGCACGAGATGCTCAAAGGAAATAGTCATGCTTAACTATATTACATGAACAAGGATATAACCAAAAAAGGGAACATGCATAGAAGTTTGCTAGGAGATAATGGCATGAATTGCTCCTAAGTATAACGATAATGTGTATTTGAAAGTAAAACATGGTTCAATGGTATGAATTTCAACTAGAGCTAACCACTTAGTTTATAATTACAGAATATTAAGCCCACTAACTATGCGTGCTCATATTAAATAAACAACAACTTCTGGATTGCATAGAGAATTTAAAGTAATAGCAAGACAATATCTAGCACTAACATCGATCGAGTCTATCATAACAGTAAGTAAGGCAATAAACAACACGTCCAACAGAATAGAATCATTGTCAATGAAGTAACTCATAGCTCGTTCATGCTTAACATAACATAGTGTGATCTTCAGTTCTTAATGTTAGAGACTATCATTCAAGCAGTAAGCATTTATCAACTCTTTATCAAGTAAAGCAATGAATTGCAGTAAAGGAAAGTACAGGAATCAACCCAAAACACACACACTACTTGTGGGTAGGGTCTCCACTGGCCAAGACTCTACCCAATCCTTACTTGTTAAAGAAATCCCACACGGACAGATCAATCGGCAACAACCAAACACAATCCTTTTGTTTCCTAGTTTCCAGAACTTCACTATCACTCACGAATTATTCAAAGAAGTTCACTCCTCACAACTTAGAACTCTCACACAGCTCACAATTTCACTGGAAGCATTCTCTCCCTCGTAGGTGTCTCTCTCTTGCAGGAAGACTGAAATTACAGAGAGTTGTAGGAAGAATGGCTAAAATCGTAAAGCCTTACCTGGAGAGGGACATACGTACACCAAATGGAGAGGGAGAGGTGTTCTTCGATGTGGTGGGGGGCATGGGCCAAATAGGGGAGATCGTCTCCCTTATCGCCTAAGTGCGTATTTTTGCACTACGTGACAAATGTTCTATCATTTAAAATATATTATATTCGTAAAACTGGGACATTTCAGACGAGGGAGTGCATCCTGGCCTCTTCCGTGATCGTCCGAAATCCTACATTCCACAGACAAATATGCATTTTTGGACGAAAGGAGTAGTCCCCGCCTTCGTCTGAAACTGTCTAGAAATTGGACAGATTCAAAGCGTTGTCATCCGCCACCGTTCGCGTTCGTCCGCCATCATCTGAAATGTCTTGAAATTTGGACAGAGTCAAACTTCATTCGTCCACCATCGTCTTGCATCATCCCAAAACTCGGGGATGGCGTGTTATGCATTTTCGGACGCTACTCCTCGTTCGCGTGCATCCAAAATTGTTAATTGTACATTTTCTCCACTTCGTCCAAAATCTCTATTTTATTCATTTATACCAAATTTTTCACACTTCAATTATTTGACAATATTTACCCCTACTTGCAAATTAATCTTAATTATCCTCCAAGAAATTTCTTATGTTATAATCTTACGAATACGTCCTTGGTAATACATCAATAATTATCTAATAAATCTGAATATCCCAAATTACTTTCCAATTATCCTTATTAAATTTTGATATAAAAAGTCAGGGTATTACACGTATAATAACAATATGATCTATTACAATATGCATGAACATAAAACTTAATATTTGTATAGTCAACATAGTAAGCATATCCTCGATTGACATCTCCAAAATAAGCAATAAACAACAATTAGTAAATAATAAACATATCCTCGATCAATAGTCCAACATCTCAAACATAATAGTAAATAGTAAGTAGCAAGCATATCCTTGATCAACAGTCTAACATCTAAAACGTAATTGTAAATAGTAAGTAGTAAGCATATTCTCAATCAATAGTTCATATGCATCAAAAGTATAACAAAATAATAAATATAAAATACAGCACTTTGTGATGTAGGTCAAAGGTCAAATACATACAAACATCACTTACCTAGAATTCTTAATGAAGTCTGTTCAATCGTAATATCCAACTCATGTTCCAATGCATTTATTTCCCATGAGATAAATAAAAAAATGAAGTCCATAGAAAGAATGTAAATTTATCAACTACTATGTTTCAAAGATTGAAGAACAAGTCCCATGATTTTTGTCATTTACTATCATAGTTCATCTTATGAACAATAAATGAAACTCTAGTTTTTAGTAGACTTACCTTCAGAGAGATTGAGAGAAAAACCAAGCTTTCAACTCATGGGTGATTAAGGTTTTCCTCTAACCCTCTTATTTATAAACCATTAGTCTGAAAATCCCATGGAAGAAAAGTCTCGTAGAAAACGCATCCAAGATTATAATTTTCCTTACTAGCAGTATGAGAATCTAATTGCAGCTCAAAAAATCTATGAACAAACACGTCTTGAACTTGTCCCATATAATTGCAACGGGTGCGCAAGCTTCCACTGCAGATATCCACTCACCTTGTCCTCCCTAATACTTTAGCAGATACCATCTGCTTTATTTGCCAATAACTGTAGGCCACATATGCAATCATTCATGGCCATCTCACTTTCGCAGATACATTTCATTCTACGAACACCCTTCTGCCTACACTTTACGCACTATTCTTTCCAACTTCTTTCCACACCCATCTTTCCTAATTGTGACTTGCTCAATAAATCTCATATCTTTATATTAAAATTTAACATTTTTGCAGACACTTTCACATTATTCTTTCCAATTTCTTTTCGAACCCAGCTTTTCTAATCCTATATCGTGCCTTTATTTTATTAGAATATAACTTTTTACTATACAATATACAAATTTCTCATTGTAACGTTTTCATTTCACGTAAATTTTAAAATGTCACGTTACACATAAAATTATTTGTTGAAATATTTTCATGTGTTACACCGTTGGCCTTTGATATTATGCCTTAACCTATTGACAAATCAAGCACAATTCCACATATTTAGCAACATCATCTTTGAGATTAGGCCACCAATAATGTTGTTTCAAGTCACTGTACATTTTGGTGCTTCCTAGGTGAAATGAAAAAAATAGAGTGACCCTTTACCAATATTTCTCGTCGTAGCTTCTTATTTTTAAAGACATACCATCTGCCCTTAAAATTTATTATCCTCTCATTAGAAATAGAATAATCTGACTGGTCCATCAGGGTCTTATGTGACTTAAGGGTTACGCACTTGGGGTCGTCTGCTTGTGCCTCTTTAATCTTCTCCAATATTGTAGGCGTTACCGTCATATCTAAAAGTGTAGAAGCTAGTTGCGATGTAATTACCTCCAATCCAAACTTTTGAATTTTTAATTGTAAAGTTGGGGGCAATTTCTGCCATAAAGAGTATGCTGATACTATTTTTCTGCTTAATGCATATGCTACATTATTCACTTTCTTTGGATGGTATTTAATCATGTAGACAAAATCTTTCATAAACTCTTAACCATTGTCCCAAACACATATTTATCATTTTCAAGTAATTATGTTCATATTCTTTTAACTGCTTGTAGGCATAAACAATCAATTTACCCTCTTGTATAAGCATATAGCCCAAACCATTTATCGAGGTATCGCAATAAATAAGGTGCTTACCGTTTTTCAACGAAAATGCTAAAATTGGATTTGTAGTTAATTTCTACTTCAAGTCTTGAAAATTTTTTTCACACTCATTAGACCACCAAATCCGGTATTCTTCCTTGTCATACTAGCCAATGGCAAAAAAATCTTAAAAAACAATGAATCTTCTGTAATATCCTACCAAGCCAAGGAAACTCTGCACTTCATCGATGCTTTTTGGTTGTGGCTAATAAAAAACTACTTGAATTTTAGCTGGGTCAACAACAAAAACATCCTTAGAAAAACATGACCTAAAAATTTGATTTTATCCAGCCAAAATTCACACTTAGAAATTTTTGTGTATAACTGGTGTTCTTTAAAATTGACAATGTGATCTCCAAATGCTTCATATCTTCCTCATGTGAATGAGAGTAAATTAAGATGTCGTCAATGAATACAATTATAAATTTAGTGAAATAATCCTTGAAAATGCAATTCATTAAATCCATGAATGTTGCTAGTACATTGGTCAAATCAAAGAACATAACCATAAACTCATAATATTTGTATTTGGTACAAAATGCATTGTTCAGAATATCATCATATCTAACTTTCAATTGATAATACCCTAACTCCAAGTCAATTTTCAAGAACACATATGCACTTGGAGTTAACCAAATAGATCATCGAATCGAGGAAAAATGGTACTTATTCTTTATTGTTACTTTGTTAAATTTTTTGTAGTTAATATACCTCCACCTTGACCCATTTTTCTTTCTTAACAAATAGAACAGGGGCACCCCATGGAGAGAAACTAGGGCGTATAAAACCCATATCTAATAGTTCGTCTAACTAAATTTTCAACTCTTTCAATTCTATAGGTGTCACTCTATATGTGTTCTCTAATATGGGTTTAGTGCCAGGATACACATCAATCACAAATTCAATTTTCCAATTGAGTGGTAGACCAAGCAAGTCATCCAGAAAGACTTCAAAAATTTCTAAATAATAGGAATTTCATCAAGCTTCACGTCTTTCTTCACACGTAAATGAACTACATTGGTCAAGGAAATGATGTATCCATTTTTCAATAGTGGTGGAGCTTTAATCGCGGTGATGATTGGCAGTTTGTTCTTCTCTTTGTGCATTGGAATACATATTCTTTGCCGTGTGGGAGCTAAAAATAGACGGCTCTTCTCTTTCAACTTATGGTTGCAAAGTGTTGAGATAACCAGACCATGCCAAGAATGACATCATATCCTTTCATATCAATCACAAACAAGTGATTATTCACACCAACAACACATTCCTTTATGACATCTATTGTATTCAAGTACTCTCTTGATGGTAATATTACTCTATAAACATACTCAGATAGACCAGATAAATAGTTTAACTTAGAATAAAATGCATATACCAAAAATGAGTGTGTAGCACTAGAATCAAACAAAGTATAAGCAACTATGTCATTAATAAATATAGTACCTAACATAACAATGGACTGCTTGTCACCATCATCTTTGATAAGGGAAAGACTCTTGGTACAACCTTCTTCTGCTCTCCTGCTAAAGTCAAATAATCTTTGGCTATGTGGTCCAACTCCTTGCATTTGAAACATTGCTCATCACTAGCTTTACATTCACCAAAATAGTTCTTCTTGCACTTAGGACATTGACTAGCTTTAGATGTCCTGGCATTGTCTCTAATAATAATTAGCCCTCCCTGGACAAGCATTTCCTTTCCTTTTTGTTCTCCATCATGGAAGGGTCTCTTTACTTCTCTCACATCTAGTTGTCCTCCCTTTTTCTATTGAGGTTGATTCTCCTTTGGAAACTTTCTTCTTGCTTCTATTTGTTTGGCAACTTAGAATTCAACTTCTTCCACTTTAAATGCCTTAAACACAATCTTCCAATAGGGTACATCTTGAGTGTCATATATCTTCACGTTTCTATATATCTCCACTCTTAAACCTTGAACAAACTAATTTACTTTGAACTCGTTTATAGCTATAAGATGCAGTGCGAATCGTGATATTGCTTCAAAATTGCGCACATATTTAGAAACATATCCCTTTTGGCTAAGCTGAATAAACTCCATCAATTTTGGTATTCTTACAGTGTGGTTAAAGTACTTATAGAACACCTCCTTGAATTTATCCTATGTAATACCCCAAGAAAAATAAGTATGTTTGAGTTGGAGAAATTGGAATGTTAAAGGATAAATAAAATAAAAAATTATAAAGATTTAAAAGTTGGAAAAATATCCACGGCAGCTTGGTAATAAGAAAAGATGTTGTATTAGAAAAATAAATCATTGTGGAGAAAAGGATGTCTATGGTATAAGGAGCAGTGTCATTTGGACGAAAGAAATGACAAGTGTTGGATAAGATCAATGGATTGCTGAGATTAAGCATGTGTAAGGCGCTAAAGGTTGAATTAAAAAGGATGTTGTGAGGAAGAATATGATATCATTGGATTAATTAACAGAAGAATTGTAACCTTTGGATTTAAGAAGGAAAAATCAAAAAGATGTTTCCCTAGAAAGATGCTTTATGGGAGAGAAAAGGGAGTGTTGGAGGAAGGATTATCATTGGATTAAAAGAATAGAAGAGTTGCAGCTGTTGGATTAGAAGGCAGAGAAGGAAGATGCTTCTGTGGAAAGATATTGTGGAAGACGAAGAATGATTGTTAGATCAAATTAAAGGATGAAATAAGAACCGTTAGGCTAGGAGAAAAATGCTCATGCAGATGGGAAAGATTCCTTGCGGGGGGATAGTGGCAACGCATAAAGGAAAATGTCATCGTTTTAGGTAATGAACGTGTCCACGGTAGCAAAAGTAGATGGAAATGTAGCTGTGACAACATTTTATTAAGAGGAAACATTGACATTTTGGATAAGTGGCGTGCATGGAAAAGTGGAACCACTGAAGTGTTGATGTGCCCCAAGGTCACGTCACCTAAGCCCGAGCCAAGGGCTCCTTTATTTTCTAAATTTTTATTTATTTTGTAGGTTTTTTTTTATCAATTTAGCAAAGAAGAGTTGGTGCATTTTGGCTAGTGGAGGTCCTGCATTCATAGGAGAAAATTGTGAGCTGTCCATTTCGCCTTGAATCTGACCTCCTGACGTTCAGGGAACTTTTTGGTAATTGGGATGACTCTTTTTCAAATTGTGTCCTTCATACAAATTGTAGCCAACACCCAGAGCTTTCCAAAGAGGTATTGGGAATTATTTTTTATGTTCTTTTGACATGTCAAACGTTACAATTACATAAATGAAAAAACCATCCTTGGACTTGTTTTTGTTCTTTATTATTCGGGGTCAATTTTGTCATTTCATTTTGGGGCAACTTTGTCCTTTTGTTGTAAGGCTCCTAGAGGGTATTTAGTCCCCTCTAGGGCAAGTAAGAACTCAGATTACCTTTGATAAATTAAAACTCGAATTTCCCTTGTGGTGTGTGGTGTGTGGATCTCCCTCATTGGCCGATTCCTTGCATAGCCTGAACTTGCTGCTCTTTGATTGCTTCTTGAGCAAGTTGGAAAGGTTTCTATTTCTTCCAACTCTTCATCTTGGTGGAGACTTTGTGGTGTGGAAATAGGAGAAGCATCGGATCCGTTGGAGAGTGTTTGATCTTCGATCAAACTGAACTATCCCGTCCCTCTCACGGTAGGAGGATAAACGGACTCCACGGTTTTCTTCTTGTTTTTGTTGAAGGTTCTTGCAAGTATTTCTCAGTTCTTTTTGTTCTATTCTTCTCGTAACAGGTTGCCACTATCTTATTTGGAGAATATATTTGTTGGTTTATGTTGAAATTGAATCATTAGTGGATTTCTTGTTTTTCCGCAAATCTGTCTTCAATTTGGCGCTGCTGGATTTATGCGATTGTGACTTTGTTTTGAAGCCCTTGCGCATATCTTTTAAATTTCAACCCTTCTGATGATTTGTTCTACTATTAGTCAAGCTACTTGCTTCCAAATTTGACATTCATTAGATGTATACAAGGTGAGATATTTCTGTTTGAATTTGGATTGCCAATTCTGTCCAGTGAGACCCTAGATTTCAGAGTTGTGTTGTTTTTGTCATATCTGGAGATTCCGAGTGGTTTTTGCATTGTATTTTAGATATGACGCTCTTGAATGAGTTGTTTTAGTGATCTCCAAATTGCAACTAATGCTCACGTCAGGTTTGAGAGTTATTCTTGTTTTAAGATTGGTGGACAGAGTATTACGGATTATTTGGCAGATTTCAATCAAGTGCTCTTTTAGCGACTTGGAGCACGTCAAGTGTAGGTGTCCGCAGATGGGAACACTTCCATAGTGAACAGCAAATGTGCGGGAGTGCAAGTATCTGGGGAAGAGTTTTTCTCTACGGGACAACATGGCGATTATCGGTTGGCATATAAAGGAAATATTTGCTGAAAAAATGTGCAACGGGAGAAAATGTATCTGCAGCGGATGCGTACGCTTCCGTAAATGCACAAAAATAAGAAACAAAGGATTTTTAAGGAATTTGTTTTTTAGGATAAATTGGGAATTCATCAAACAACTCTAATCCACACAATCACAATGAATTAAGATGAGGTAAATGGTTATAGTGGCTAATTGTAAATGGTGGAGAGCATGACTCATGGGGTAAAATCATTGACTTAAACTTCTATAAATAAAGGGGTTTCAGCTCTTCAAAGAGAGAAAAGAGAGCCACACTTTTTTGCTCTTCTCTGAAGTATGAAGTATTCTTTGAAGTTAATAAGATTTTATTTTAAGTTTAAGTGAATTATAAGTTGAAGTGGTGAATAGATAAGGAATTTCTAAGGAGGTGCAAAAGGTTAAGATTATGTTATAAAACCCGAGTAGGTTCTGTGCACCAACCTATTTGAATGGCTTCAAATTAATAAACTGCTTGGATAAGTTTTTATGGACAATTAAATAGAACTTTGGACAAGTTATGAATTTTGGAAGTTTGTGGTAGAGCAGTGTAGTGAAACTGATTATGAACAATGAGAATGTCTTGTTTTGGACAATATGAGCATGACCAAGGAAGTTGATTTCATAAGCCGATTTAATGAGACTAATTAAGGAGAATTGGGAATTCAAGAATTAGTCAAAATGATGAATGGGAAATTCAGATACTAACAAATATTGTGATATGTTTTAGGTCTCTTAACTTAAGAAAATAAATCGGATAATTGCTAAGAACTCAAGGCAAGTAATGACTGCATGTACTTTGCCTAATGGTCTACATCACAAGATGCTAGGATTTTAATAGTTGTGACTGTTTTGTTCATCGATTATTTGTTATAGTATTAATGATTATGATAATATGTTGTTCGAGGATGTGAAGTATGTTAAGGGTGTGAGATGAGTTTTTATATTATATGTGAGGGGTATTGTTATAGGAGGATATGTTTTACAGAATTAGAATTATGTTGTCATTGATCAAAGTATGTTATATTTGTGCATTCATGCATCATGTGTTTTAAGAAAATGATGAAGATGTTATACATGTGTATGTTCCATTAAGAAAGATTTAGACAAATAGATGTACGTAAATAGTCTTGTATGGGTAGAACTCAAAGACGAATAAAAATAAAAGAAAATGCGTAATTGAAAAAGAAAGACTATATAAACGAGGCCATTGTAAGGGATGAGATTGAATTTAGCTATCCTGCAAAAGGTTGACCAAATGGTGCCTATTCTTCCCTGGACTTTGCCCAGTGATCAGTCTGGCGAGAGAAAATAAAAAGAAAAAAAGAATGTTGACTGAAAATGAAAACTCATGTTTTTATGAAAAGTGCATACCATGTTTTTATTATTTACTGAGCATTAGACTCATAGATGAATCTTGTGGTGTAGGTAAAATTGTATAAGAGACTTACAAATAGAAAACTATACAGTTGATGAAACATACTTATGAAGAGTGCTTGGAGTTGTTACGGCAAATTTGAATTGTGGGAGAAGACTTGGAAATATGGATTATGGACTAAAATATATGTATTAAATAAAAAACATTGTGATGTATATATTGGACCATTGATAAAGATATGATTTATAATTTTATTATTGTTACCAAGGTTAAACAAAAAAGACTTCTGCTATGCTAAAGAAAAAGAAATAAAGGTTTAAAAAAATAAATGGGTAATTTACAAGGAAAAATAGGAAAAGAAATCAGGACACTACATCTCAAGTCCATTATCTTCACATCATGGGTTATCTTAATTGAGTTCCACCAGAACCATGCATCCTGAATTAGCAAATATATGGCACACAACTTTTTATCCTCCTTCTATCTTTGCATAATCAAAAATATCCTCTAGGGCTTAGATCCATTTTTCAGCTTTGCTTGGGTTAGAGGAACTCCCATAAAAACTTAGTGCTTTCAACCGACGAAACTTTTCCCAGGTAGCTTCCACATGAACAGTTGTATGTGAATTTCCTTGCCTTTTCTTTTCCATGAACCTCTCTAGATTTTGGAACTAACGTTCCACAAGTTTAGATAATCATCTAATAGCCTCATCTCTAGCATTTATATTCCTCCTAGCTACTCTTACTATACTATCTCTTAGAATATCCTAATATACCCAAACAAGAAAAAGTGACTTAATAGTTAATCTTATCATTAAATTAAGAATACTTATAGCTGAGGAAGTATTCCCATCTCGAGGTTTGCATTGTTAATAGTCTGCATAAATGACTTTGATTCAGCCTACTCTAACACCATAACTGTTATGCTTGTAAATTCTTTTTAGTACTTTTTTTTTCAAAACATATCTTTGAAAATAAGACAACAAAACATGCCTTTAAATAATAAACAATAGAAGACTATCTTTAAGAAAACTAATTAAAAACCTAAACCAATCCAACTTAATTAAAATTCAACATAAAAATAAACATGTCTTTCATAATTCTAAACTTTTTAAATTGTCCAAAACTACTTTTATAAAAATATTTTAACTTCAAGCCAAACACTTCAATGCATAATAAAAGTCTTTCATAATAACTTGTCTTTCATGAGTCAATACCCATGAGTCAACATCACTGCAATAACGTTGCAACCTCACCCATGAGAATACCTCTTCAGCTACATCTTTCACAAGTTTCCATCATCAAGTGTATCATCAAATTTATCTTCACCTACATCACAACTCTCACCTATGAGTTTAAAACAGTAAGAGATACATAAATGTCAAATTGTGATGTGTGATTTCATAAAACAATGCATTTTTGTTTTTCAAGATTTTTCTCTTTTCTTTCACTTTACAGTCTAGTCATTGGGGGTAATTCAATCTAGGGAAGAGTAACACCATTTGGTCCATCTCATTCGGAACAATCAGTTCAAACCCTGCCCCACAAGCGACTATTTACGTCCATTACAATCTTCCCATCTTTCAGTCAAAACATGTATAAAATTCTTTTTTGTCCTTTCTTAATGAAAACATTTTCATGATGCTTGTAATGAGCATAATCATACCATATGAAACATAACAACATGATGTCTATCAAGTCTACCTCCATATGCAAATAACATAACAACACAGCACCATAAAGTATCATATCATTCCATCATTAATATACTATTAACATGAAAATAAACATCAATAACACATCCTTAATCAACGTCACCACAAAAAAAAAACTATGAAAATAACAAAGGTTACCCTAGCACTTCGTGATGTAGGCCAAAAGGTAAAGCAAATGCAAACATCATTTACCTGAGGATCTTAGTCCAACTCGATCACCAATGACAATCATTGTAATGAACCAATTATTTATTTGCTTTTAAAAATGCGTGAAATTTAGAACTTTTATAAAATGACTAAATCTTTATTAAAACCTTTTTAAAATATAATCAGAGTTCTTTTTCTAAAAAGTCAGACCGTTAAAAATCTTTTCTTTAGTCTCGTTATGAAAATCGTTATAAGTAGTGGAAAACTATAGTTATAAAAATCTTTTCTTAAAACATAGCGGAAACGTAATTAATTCAGTTAAGGAATACTAAACAAATTATTACAGGTTGGTTGTAAAACATTTTTCTCTTTTACTTTTTTAGCCCAACCAACCACAAGTCTCGTTCGTGCAAATCCTTCATTAGCTACTCCCTAATCTGTTGGTCATTTTCCTACATCGCAAGTCGTAAGCTATGAGCCTAATGCTCAGTAAGTGATAATACCTAATATGCTAAATGTTCATGCTGTTGATGCTCGTGAATGCATGCAATTTCTAACAGTTATAACGAAATATAAATAAACATTCAACGTGCGATTCACAGAACGTGCTATAAAAACTGTAGACATATTGTAAAAACGGTAAACAATGAAACGTACTATTAAAAACTATAGACATGCTATAAAAACAGTAAAAATTGAAATGTGCTATTAAAAATTGTAGACATGCTTGGAAAGCGGTAAATAACAAAACATGCATATCCTATTCTTGCGATATAGGACCCAAAGACCAAAATACATGCATATCACTTACCTCAGTTGCTTAAAGCGTTCAACGCTTGACCGTTATTCTTTTCTTCTATTTTAGTACCTTTAAAATTTAATAACATTTACTTATTAATAATCACAACCTATTAATTTCATTCTTTTCCTATCCTTAATTTACTAGAAATTTTAGGAACCCATTATTGCGGAAAACGAACATAACGCTTAACAATTCTAACATTCTCAACTTAACAACTTCATCATCATCTATAACTTAAATCTTTATTCATCACTTGATAGCATTTCATAATCTAAACTCATTATCCATTTGAATCAACAGAGCATGATTACACTTCATACCAATCACAGATTTGCCTTTTAATCGTGCATTACCATCATAATAGAACTCTTCCATTCATTTCATTCTTCATCTCATATATATCAATAAGCAGTAAATAAAACATGGAATAACTTTCTACATTTCCACATTTAACCAACACAAAATAACCATACACTTCAGCAACACTTCATTTGTAACATCTTGTAACCTTTTCCTTATAAAAATTTCTTTTTTTTTTAAAACATTGTAAACCATTGCGTAATAAAACTAGAGTCATAAATATACAACAAAAGTCTTAATCATATTAAACATACAACAGAAGTCTTTTACAAGTAAATACTACTAACTCATTGTTAAATAAACATTTAAATAACACATTTGCTTAAAACATTTATTTGAAATCATAAAATACTGAAAAGTCTTTGAAACATTTATTCCTTTCCGTGAGTCATAACCACAGGTCAATGTCGCCAACAGCAAAAACATCCATACAACAATACTCCATCAGTTACATCCTTTAACAACTTTATCCATTCATCGGCTCCTTACCTACATCAATGTGACTTAAAAGGTTTTTTATTTCGTTTCTCATTTACTGTTCATGTCTTATATCGTTATTTCATTTGCTTATATGTCGGGCGTATCAAACTAGACCATATAAACATCCATTTACTGTTTATATGTCTAGGTTATCAAACCGAACAATATAAACATCTATGTCAGGCGTATCCAACTAGACCACTGTTGGCTTCTGTGCCAGGCGTATCAAACCGGTCCACAGTCGTTTACTTAATATCTATGTTGGGCATATCTAACTCGTCCATAGTCATTTACTTGATATCTATGTCAGGCGTATCTAATCGGTCCACAACCGTTTACTTGATATTTGTGCCGGGCGTAACAAACCGTTCCACAATCGTTTACTTGATACCTGTGCTGGAAGTATCTAACTGGTCCACAACCGTTTACTTGATATCTATGCCTGGCGTAACTAACAGGACCACAGCTGTTAACGTATATTCCGTTTTTCATGTAATTTAGTATTTCAAATCTTAACGTTGTTGTGCACATACAATCCTACGTGTTCCTTAATTATATCCTTAAAAAGTGATCTGTCCTAACTAAATAACTGAATTTAAATCGAATAAACATCCAAGCAAACAACATACGTTTCCATATAATAACATAACTTATGCATTTAGTAAACAAACATTAAACAAAACCCTAATTTCCCGAGATGTAGGTCCTTTCGGACAAAGCACATGCAATAGCACGTACCTGAAGTCTTTAGCTTTAGTGGGTTAACTCTTTAAGATTCTTCACAATAGCCTAACAACATGAGATAATCAATAAATATCTTTCAATAAACAACCCTAACTACTAGCAATTCATATCTCAATATATCTCCTTAATTCATCCTAACAATTTACTCCCATAAGGTATAGCATACACTATGTCCAACAATGTCAAATCCTTATTCCAATCTATACCTTCACCAAATTTCACATAACAAATCCAATCACTAATCCAATAACCACTTATCCTTGAAGAGAACATGAAAATCGCAACATTCTTCAACGTCTAAAAAAATAATATCTTAACCATATAATATATCTAGAGTCTAACCAAACGTACTAATAATCTCTGACGCATAAAATCATGCAAACCCAAATCATATTCAATAGCCATAACTCTAACTAACAATTATATTCAATATAATTATTTGGCATAATAGTAGTATGCAAGACAAGAACTTCAAACTCCAATAAGACATAAAGAGAGTGTCTGATACCTGAACTATTCATGCTAATAGAGAAGTCAAAGGCCACATTCCTCCATTCATCACCAAAACCCACTCGATTTCACTTTCGCGGTTATATCCAGCAAGTACTCAAAAGAAACTCACTGCAAAAAAACACACAGTTTCTCATTTCCTATTATCTTCCAACACCAACAAAAATGAAACCCTCACACAGACCCATCACTCTCTCTCTCTCTCTCTCACATAAAATCACCAGAACATCTCCACGCCAGCTTTTCTCTCCAAAATTCTACAGAATAACCCCCTACAATTTCTTCTACCATTCTCGTTCCATCACACTTAAACTTATAAGCAAATAAGTAACGTCTAACTATTAACTCCAGAGGAAGATGGAAGGCCATAGGACGTGGCTTCATCAATGTTCAGCAACGTTTAATGTCCAGCAACGTTTAATGTCCAAACGTCCATCCTTTCAACTTTCAAATGTTCCATACTTTCCAAACGAAGAAACCATTTCATCTTCTCATCATTTACCATCTCTAGAATATTCTTCATTAATGGCGGTCGATGACGCCGGTTGATCACCATCAAGGCAATCGACCGCCATAAACGGCCGAAACATTTTCATTCAGAAATGATCTATTTTCACTCCGGTCGATTCCACCGGTTGATCACTCCATGCCAAACTTCCGTAACGATCGACTGGAGTTCATTCCTTCAAAATGTATTCACGTTATTCCTATGCATGAATATATTATTATATTCATATCATACAAGTGATTAGATCAACCGCACTTCCCAACACTCAATCTTTTTATTTACAGGATGATCACACTGGTTGATCTCGACAAACTGCCATGATCAACCACTCCTTCAATACCCATAATCCATACCCATTTTCTTGCTTGCTGGTTGATCACACCGGTTGATCTCGATCAACCACCATGATAAACCACAATTCCAAACAATCATCCGCCATTCTCTTCTCCAATATAGATATTCTAATATATATATAACCATATCCTTAATAAATTACTCTTCCAAACTATTCAAACTTAGATGTCCAAATTTGTTTCACTTGACTAATGTCTTAAACTACCCAAGTTAATTCCAATAAATTATATATTCTTAACCTTATTATTAACTAGTTCTCATCCCTTACAACATCCAAATACGTTCAATTATATTTCATCTTACTATCAATCCAATTGATATTGCCCAATATAAGTTTAAGTATCTCCAATTGACTTCCATTCTTCTCATAATCTAACTATGAACCTAACGAGGTATCATAACTCACTTATTCCAATTGCATTTCTCTTCATCAATATCTTTACTTACCCAACTTAGCTAATAATATTCCAAAATTATCACTTAACCTATGCTTTCACCTCAACGAAAATTTGTGATATTACATCATTATCTCCATAGATTTCCAAATATAACCTAAGAGGTAGATAAACAACAGAGCCTTATCCCATTATCCACTATCACGAACTCAGGAAAGCACACATGTGTATATATATATATATAGAAGCACAATTGACAGAGAACAATTCACTTCCAACTTCAGGCACAGAGCATACATCCATTCTTCATGTCAATTAAAACATCCAACTCAAAAATACACTTCTAGAAATTTACAGAACATTGGTATGCTATTAGTTCCTACCTCAACTGTATAACAACGTAACTCTGTAAAACTCCAGAGTAAAGGTGAAGGACTTCACTCACCAGAGATAGCCGATTTGTAGCAGCTGCTCAACCTTCCAGAGAGCATTCCTTCCAGAGAGCATTCCTTCCAGAGTTTTTTCCCTTCTCCCTCATTCATCGGTTTTTCTTCTCCCGAGAGGCACACTCCCTCTCTGTCTCTGCATTTCAACTCACCAGAGCACTCCTCGCCTAAGTTTCTGCCTTTCTACTTCACCAGAGAGGTCTTCCATGCCTTGCCTCTACCATGGCATGCCAAGCCATGCCCTGTTAGCACCATTCCTTGCACGTTCTATTGCCTAATCCTTCAGGGCAAGAACCAGCCATGGGTGGACCGGTTTGGACTGAGCCATAGCTGCTCCAGCCATTCCTCGCGAATTGCCAGCTCCAGCCTCTTTGACCCCAAGCGTCGATTGCTCCACATCGACGCCATCCATCTCGACGATCGTCGCCACTTCGCCGTTGCCCATCTGTCGTCGCCGAGCACCAAAAAATTGCAGAGCACCGGAGTTCACCACAACCCAACGCTGCCCCAATGACCCAAAGCCTGATGCCCGAGCCTGTCATTGCCCCGTGACCCGACGATCCCAAACGTCGCCATAGCAGCACGCCAAACGATGCGCACGCTGCGAGGGAGCCCCGACCAAGCCTAAGCCCTTCGTCACACTCACCTAACCCGCATCTCCTCCTCCTCCCCTCTCTTCACTTTCTCTCTATCTCCTTGCTATCACTCTTGTTCTTTCTTAGACAGAATGGCCGCAGGCCATTTTGTCTTCGCTGTGAACCGGTTCACATCCCCCTCAATTCTTAATTTCTTCCTTTAATTTTTCTCTTCTAAATTATTTATCCCAAACTTCATGATTTAATTCATTAAACTAACATATATCTTAATTACATAAATTTCTATTTTATATCTAATTAATTACTCTCTTATATTTTAATCCCAACTAATCCATTATTTCTCCCCTTAATTAATATTAATTATCATCCAATAAATTTTCATAAATTATAATCTAACGAATACGTCTTTGGGAATAACCGATAATTATCCAATTAATCTAAATACCCCTAATTACTTTTCAATTATCCTTATTAAATTCTGATATAAAAAGTTGAGATATTACAATCACCCTCCTTGATTAGGGTCAACTACCAATGGTTTCAAAATCCTTAGTTTGCTTGAAATTACAAAGATTAAGTTAACAATGAAATCAAAATTTGTTAAACTAGACTATTTCCAAAAATCTCAGAAACAGTAAAATGTCCAACTTTAACCTAATCATGTTGTTAAGGGTTTGACAAAAAAATCCAAACAATTTTCTCATTTCTTAATTGTTAGTATGTCCTTAAAGCATAAAAAATTTCTAAATTTTCAAAAAATAAGACATACAAAAGCTTTTATGAGTAAACCCTTGCAAAGACTTTTAGAACTCGGATCAATATCTTCTTTCAACACTATATTTAATCTTATAAATAATCAATAATTGAAACTCATACAATTCTATCACCAATTAGGCTTACCTCTAGAGAACTTTATAGAAAAAAGAGGCGAGGTTGCAATTTCCAATGAAGAATGACTATGGTTTTGTCTAAACTTTCTTTTAAACCCATGCCTCGTCACGATTCCAATCAACCACTCGTTAAGTTCTGGTCAGTCACACTATTACCTTAGAGCCTTTAAATTTTTATTTTCCTCAGACCGATTGACAACCCTTCATATCCGATCAACCACAAAATGACTCGAGAGCTCCTAACATTGACTTTTCATTTGCCGCTCAACTGCCCTCCAAGTTTGGTTGGCTGTGAAATGACTTGAGAGGTAACTTCAGCTATGTACAAATTCAGTCAACCATCCTTGCTTTCCGATCAACCTCTCAACAAATAAAAAGTGAAAATAAATTCTTATTTCTCATCTTCTCCCAACATTACCAAACTCTCAATATCTGACTATAATCACATATTATCTATTATTCACTCAGTAGATTCGATAACGATAAAACCACAACTTAAACGTAAAACTGTCTCAACATGTCAAGCTGTAATTTGATAAAATTTTCAAGGGTTACATGGATGATTGTTCTTTGGGCTAAATAATGGTTGTTGTTGATTGTTGTGACAAGTTGGAGATGATGGCTTCCGTTTTAGTAGTGGAAAACATCTGGCTAATTCCATGGTAAAAATTTGTAGTTGTCCACCACATTAAGATTTCTTCTGACCATCGTTTTCTTTACTTTTGTCATTGTTAAAGTAAAAGTCTCTAATCTTCAATCATTTGGTTGCACGTTCATATCTTCTCTTAGTAACTAACACAACAACAATCTACTTTATGTTACAAAGAGTTTCTTCTATTTGGCGTTGCTAAATGACATCAAGTCTACATTTGTAAAACCAGATAATTTTCAACATAATAAATTTTATATGTAAATTTTTTGCTTTGAAATCTGTCATAACATTGAAAAGTTAACTTGAATTGGAGCGTAATAACCACGTATGAAATTTTGGTCAATTAGTTAAATCGGTGGAATTGAAAATTTTTGAATGAAAAATTTATTTAAAAAACAAAAATAGAGAATTACATTGTAGCAGTAAATGTCATTGGGTGATGTTTGAAATAAATCAGGATTGAAGTTGGAAGTTGGAGTTGAGTGATATGATTTATAAATAGAATTAATGGAGAAGTAAAATGAATAAAAATAAAGGAAAGAAATAAATAGGATAAAGAAAAAGGGGGAAGGAGGGGAAGAAACTCGCGGGATAAATTGAAGGCAAAACAAATATAGGAATGAATAAAATGAGAAGGGAAATGATTTAAATAAAGGGAGAAAAGAATTAAATGGGGAAATAGAAGTCCCGCAACAACAGACATTGCAGGAAAAGAAATTAGGGCAACCATTCCACTGCTTTCACATTCGGCCGAGAAGGAGTTTCGCGACAAAGGAGATGCGACGGTGGCTGCGAGTGAACGGAACACCGGAGCTGTCGATCACGGGCAACGGTGACCAGCGAGTTCTGACAGCGAGCGAGTGAGCATTCCGTCCGAGAGCATTTCGCGAGGGTTGGCAGGAAGGCGAGCAACAAGGACCGTCAATCGCGAACGACGGCGAAGCTATGTCTGAGGACTCTCGGAAAGACGACGTTACTAGAAACATCTCAGAGGGCTGAACCGAGGAGGCTCCACTTTGCCATTCTCCAACTCCGGTGAGTAGGGTAGAATGCCCGTTTCTGTTCTGTTTGGTGAGGGATTTTTGGTTGAGTTTTTGCTTCAATAATGGATTCCAAGTTTGGGTATGTTTTGTTGATTTGATTGAATGATTTCTGGGCTTTACTAAGTTGATGGAATGCCGATAGTTTGCCTCCGCTTGTAACTGAAGAAATTGTTTTGGTTCTGTTTAATCTATTTGTTGTTTTGTAACTGCTCAAGTGAAATCATGATGTTGCAATTTGTTGAGAATCTGTTGGTTCTGACTGATTAAAGCCGTGTGATTTTTGGTCTGTTTTGACGTTGGATAGAAATGTTGAATGTTGTTTTGGATGCCATAAAAACTGATGCTCTAATTTCTTTTGTCTCCTGTTAAGTTATAAGTTTATGACTGTGATGAGGAGATAGATTTTAGGGATTGTCTGGGGTCTCTCGGCCAAATTGGTTATGGCTGTTTCGACGCATTAGTTTTGGAATTCTGTTCTTAGGAAATGATTTGATTCATCGCTGTTTTGGTAGATAAATATTGGGGATGATTTTGTTGTTGCAACGATAGATGAGTTAAAGCCTGTTTTGGTTATTAAGGATAGATGTTAAGCTTAGACTTAGTTTATGATTATTTAACTTAATCTTTGAGATTTATTTTTCCCATTTTGGCAAACTTTTAGGCTTTGACGAATTCGAGAATTTTGAGCCGGCGCCTGAGGCAGCTATTCCTTCGTATACAAGGAAGGACCGCCAACGAGATAGGAGTTTTATACAGAGTTGTTATGCACTGCATTGCATAGTTTTCAAAAAAACGTATTTTGTGGAGCACTACATATAAAAAACCTGACAGAGATTGTTCGATAGCACGTAACCTTTTATACTATGTATGTACGAAAATTTTATACGTTTACTTTTATGCACTTAATTTCATGTTTTGGTATGTTGTGGTTCTGTTTTGGGAGTAATGAATCCTCCTGATACTTTGGATGGTTTTTGTGTCAAAGTATTAGAAGGCTCTCCCTGGTACATCTTCTACTGCGTGGAGATATTTTGTTTGTGCTCTATGTGAAAGATGTGATTAGGAAGGTGGTGACGTTTTCTTGGGTTTCAAACATCTAAACATAATCAGGATGTATATACGTTCGTGTCGTTGTGGAGCGTGCTCGCCGACAACCCGGGTGATGAGCCGGGTCTACAGATTGCCGTCATTTGCCTTCCTCTAGGCTCATGAGGTGTTGCCCGTATTGATGGCCTCCTTTCTATGTAATTGTTCGGAGGAGTCCTTGATAGATATTCCTTTTTAACGGACAGCAATTTCAATATAAAACACGACGAGAGTATTTTAACTTATATTTGTCTATGTATATAACCATATTTTCTTAATATTTTGTCATAGGCTTTTGAGCCGGATATCCTTGAGATGAAAAAATTTTAAAATGTACATGATTTCTCGAAACTCATGGTTTTCACGAAAATGGTAAAAAATGTTTTACACGCGCATAACATTAAGTATAAGTTCTCTACTGAGTTAGTCACTCACCCTTTAGACTATATTTTTCTCAAGTTAGGATTTTGGTTAAAGACTCTGCTACTATTTATTTTATTTCATTTCCTTAGTCGAACCCTTATTCCTTGGTAAACAAACAGTTGGGATAACTTGTGTGGTGTTTTGGATCTAGTTTCTGGATAATTGGTTTGTATGCACAGCATAATCTTGGATCATGTAAATTTATATTTCCTCGAATGATTGTACTCTACATAATTTAGTTTTCTGAGAAACTTGAATTGTATGCACAATATTATTTGAACTCTTTTAATCTATTATTTTGAATTATTAATTATTCTCGCTATCATTATATGGAGTGGCTGTCACACCCCTAAATTTTTCTCGTGCAGAATAAGGGCGAATAGGTGTGCGGCGCCGTGATCCCCGATCACGACCAGCCTTCCTCGATGCGCTTGCTCATTGCGAACACAAGAACACCTCACTCGAACGTTGCCTCCTAGCGATGAAACTAGATCTTTACGGGAGCCCCGCCCCCAACCCGCTCTTTTGATTCCAAATCAAAGAACCTAGGATACAATTTTTCCACTTAGATCACTACAACTGCTCAAGAAAGCTAAACCTCGCACTTAGCTCTCCCCTTCGACTCAATTCTACTCAATTGATCGAATGCTTTGGCTTGGTGTATCAAGGGTCTTATTTATAGGCAATAAGCAACCCTAATTCAACTATAACTAGGAATCCTAATACAATTAGAATTATAACTAAGAATCCTACTACAACTAGAACTAGTAATCTTTGGGCAACTAGAACTAGGAATCCTAGGGCAACTAGGAATCCTAAAATCCATCAATTCCTATCTGGTCCGCTGGGCCCTAGGCCTAATTGGCGCGCTGACGGCCCAGTCTGCTTTACCCAGTCCCTACTAGGACCCTTCTGCACCAGTTGGGCGCGCTGCAGGCCCGGCCCGTGCAGCGGCCCAGTGTGGCGCGCGCGCTGGGCCCGACTCCCAGTTGGCTCATCTTCTGCTTGGCGGTTATGCTGCCCAGTTGTGCTGCGACCCAACTCCTGGTGATGGCCCAGCCATCCTCGTGCGGCCTAGACTCCCGATGGACCCTCCCGACAGCTCCAAGCTTTCTGGAAGGCGCGTTGGCTTGTTTAAAAACTATTGGTCGTTGGCAGTTGGCCGTTGCCTATCTGAATAACTGCCCGCTTGGCGCGCTGCCTGTTTGGTTGGCGCGCTGCCTGTTTGGCTCTTGTGCTGATTGTCTGACAATGCGCCAATTGCCTCGGCTGCGCCCATCCTGCTCGATGGTCTCTTTGCCTGGCACGCGCGGTGGGCGCGACCAGTTTGCCTAGTGCGCCCAGCACACTGTAGCGAGGCTTCCTGGAAGCCTCCTTTCGGGCGTCGCGCCCGTTCATGCCTCTTGAGAAAGGGGGCGTGACGAACCTCCCCCACTAACTGAAGTCGAAGTCCTCATCGACTTACCCTTAAAGTAAGCTGTCACCCCTTTTTCTGATTGCTCCAAGTCCTTCTTGACTCATACGCATCTGCTGATATAGCTCTCCATTCGTTGCGATCTACTTTGCTGCCTGTGTTTGGCCCTCCTAGCCCGTCGTGGTCTGCTGTCTCGTCGCGGTCCACGGTCTCTACTCATGTCAAACCTCCTTGACCTGCATTGCCCGCACTCTGCTGCGGTCCCCTGTGCTGTGCCCCTGCTCGGGTTCGCTCGTACGCCCAAATGCTGCCTCGCGCCCATCTAACTCGTACTTTTGGAAAGGTTAGATCCGCCTCCTGGATTGGCCCATCTGCCCCTCTGTTTAGCCTGTTTGCCTCCGGTGCGCTTGTGTGCCCACGCCCTTGGCAACTTCGATGACACCACTTCACCGGATTTCTCTAACACTGCTCGCACTCTCCTCGACCTCTCCCTCACATTGTCCTGCTCGACGTTGCATAGTGTCGCCTAGAAAGTCTCCCCTTCCTTCCGCACTCTCACCTTTGAATGTAGTGAAGATAACATAGTACGCTTGCCCCAGTTCTCGCTCTGAACGGTGCACGGTGTGGACTCGTCTTGGATGAAAATCAGCCCAAGGTGGGGCATCACTGTTGCCTTTGCTTGCCTGAAAAACTCAAACCCCAAGATTAAGTCAAAATCGTCCAACAACACTATCATCATTGGACACGGTTGCTGCCACTCGCCTACTCGCAATAAGGGCACCACCGTCCCTTTAATTGGCTGTGCTCCCGAATTGACCGCCTTGATCATGCTCGAGCTCTTGGTCACCTCCAAGCCTAGCTCGCTCGCCTTCTCTTGCGAGATGAAATTGTTCGTTGCGCTAGTGTCTATTGTAGCACGAACCTTCTCTTTGCCGATATACGCCGCGACATACATTAATCCCCTCGGCATCGTTGCCATTGTGTTGCTTACTGTCGACGCATTGCTGCTGATTAGGGCATTCACCAACTGAATGGGGCTCATCCGAGGCCCCTCCTCTCCGTCAGAAGTCGCGCTCTGAGCCCTTACAGTGGAAACTGATGCTTTCTTTGTGCAATCTCGTGCAAAGTGTGGCCCACCACATACGAAACACCCATAGATTCCTTGACGTCGGTGTTGATCAGATCCCTTGGCCTTTAAACCCTTGGTCCACATTCCTTTGTCGTGCCAACCTCCCTGTGATTGCTTACTCGCTCGCCCATCATCTTTCCCTCTCTTCCTTTCCGGGGAAGAGTTGGGTTTGAAGTCCACCAACCTTTCAGCCGTTGCAATTGCCAATCCCACGTCCTTCACCCCATGCCTTCGCAATTCCTTTTGAGCCCATGGTTGAAGACCCGCAAGGAAGTTGAATAATTTGTCGTCCTCGTGCATGTTGCGAATATCAAGCAATAAAGAACTGAACTCTCGGACGTAATCGCTCACCGATCCCGTCTGCTGAAGCTTTCTCAAGGCCTCCTTTGCCGCCCACTCAGCGTTCAGAGGAAGGAATCGCTCTTTCAACTCCTTCTTCAAGATCTCACAAGTCACGATCCTCGGCTCCTTGTCTTGACGTTGCCTCCACCACAACTTTGCATCGCCTGCCAAGTAGATGCTAAATATCATAACTTTATCTTTCTCCTCGACTCCGGTTGCCTAGAAATACTGTTCTATGTCCCACAGGAAGTTCTCTAACTCCTTAGCATTCCGATTGCCGCGGTATGGCCTCGGTTCCGGAACCTTCAATTTGGTAGTCGTTGCGCCCTGCCTCCTCGCTGCGCTGCCCGATACCACTGCTGCTGCCACTGACTCGCTCAGCCATGCCAGTGCTTCACTCGTCGAAGTCTTGTAGGCTTCGAACTCCTTCTTTAGGGAGATGAGTTGGAGACGTAATGCCTTCTCGTCGCCTGCCTTCGTGACTCCTGTGAACTCCTCTAGACGAGAAAGTCTCACACTTACCTCGTCCTCCATCGCGATTTACCTCCTTGTAAACCGGTTGAAAAACTCCTTGAATAGTGATTTCTGAGTGCCTCCCGAAGTCAACCCTCAACTATGCTTGAAAGTTGTCGCCTTTTTCCCGGATACCAGCTTCAAACTCCTCTCTGAAGGTGCGTATACCGTTCTCTTAATGCTAAGTCTTCAAACTCCTCTTTGAAACCACGGATCAAGAAAGAAATCGAGCAACCTTTGTTCTGACACCAAATCTCGATGCTAACCTTAAGTCCCGCTCAAAAGTTGTCACCTTTATTCAGATAGCAGCTTCAAACTCCTCTCTAAAGATGCGTAGCCTTGCTCTGATACCAAATTCAAACTACTCTTTGAAGTTGCGTATGCCTAGGTCTGCGCTTTGATACCAACTTCAAACTACTCTTTGAAGTTGCGTATGCCCAGGCCCAGTTGGCGCGTTGCCGGCCCAGTCTGCTCGGCCCAGTCCCTGCTGGGACCCTTCTGCGCTAGTTGGGCGTGCTGCAGGCTCGGCCTGTGCAGCGGCCAGTGTGGCGCGCGCGCTGGGCCCAACTCCCAGTCGGCCCATTTTCTGCTTGGCGATTATGCGGCCCAGTTGCGCTGCGGCCCAACTCCTGGTGATGGCCCAGCCATCCTCGTTCGGCCTAGACTCCCGATGGGCCCTCCCGACAGCTCCAAGCTTCCTGGAAGGCGCGTTGGCTTGTCTGAAAATCGTTGGTCGTTGGCAGTTGGTCATTGCTTGTCTGAATAACTGCCCGCTTGGCGCGCTACCTGTCTAGTTGGTGCGCTGCCTGTCTGGCTCGTGTGCTGACTGTCTGACGATGCGGCAATTGCCCGGCTGCGCCCATCCTGCTCGATCGTCTCTCTGCCTGGCATGCGCGGTGTGTGCGGCCAGTTTGCCTAGTGCGCCCAGCGCACTGTAGCGAGGCTTCCCAGAAGCCTCCTTTCGTGCATTGTGCCCGTTCACGCCTCTTGAGAAAGGGGGCGTCACAGTGGCCCATCACAAGTAGGTTGCGGCTCGGTATTTATACAAGTCTTCCACAATAATTTAACAAGCCTTGGGCTGGACGATTGGGTCCTCTATGAGGGCTGGGTCATTTGGCCCAGCGTTTCTGTTCGGCCCGCCTCCGGGTCGTGATAGAAATTTTTGGTATCAGAGCTTAAGGTTCCATGATTTTCAAATAATGATTGCTTGAGAAATATAGTTGTGAGAATTTGGATGAAGTTTACTGTGAATAGAAAGTTTTAAAGCAAGTATATTCTACTTCTATGAATTTTGAAAATGCGGTCGAGAAGGACAACTTGTGGCCGACTACAAGAGTGTGGTTCTGATCACATTGTAGCAATGATGGATGCTTTGCGGAACCTGACCAGTAATAGTTCTGCACTGGAACCCAGTACGACGAGGATGACATATTTTTGGGAGTTTGCTAGATTGAACCCACCAATGTTTGAGGGTGGGATAGAACCAATGAGAGTAGAGAATGGGCTCCAGAAAATGGAAAAGAATTTCGAGGCACTCTAAATTTCGGAAGAGTTCCACGTGTGGAACGCCGTGAGTTCTAGTTACGATGTCCAGTCGATGGAGTGGAAAGATTTTACCGAGGTATTTAGAGTGTGGTATAATAGTTGTAGTCATTATGAGTCTATGGCTTGAACCTTTTATGAGTTGACCTAGGGTCAGTGGAGGAGATGAAATCTCTTTTGATGCTCAGTACTCCTCTAGGTGTCTAGAGGGGAGTAGCGTCTATGTGCAGAGCCATCTGTGTGGTGATCAATGACTGCAAATTTTCTATAAACTTGGTTATATTATTGATGAGTTAGTTTGATGTAATTCTGAGTATGGATTGACTGAGGAAGTATTGAGCAATTGTAGAATGTCATCTGAAAAAGGTTATAGTTATTGTAAAGGATGGATGGGTTGTTGTCTTGATGTGCTCCAAGGATGATTGGGAGCACAATATAGAAAATCGGTTGCCAATCTGTTAAATATTCTAAGATAGTAACAATTAAACAAATATATCTCCCAAACTGTATGTGAACTTTAGCTGAATTTTTGTAGGCACCAAATTAACTCAACCAGTCAGCTCGTGTAGAAATTTCAGTTTAAAATCCACTCTGAAACTCGAGTTACAAACGAATCAACACAACTCAAAATCCTGGGCGGTAACAGTTCAGATCCGACAACGAAAATTCAAACGTAAACAACTCGATTTATACACCACCAATGAACACCAAATTTGCAGTCAGTAACTTAGTTCATTATAGAACAATTCTTCAGAAGAAACGAAATTGATACAAACAACGCACAGGCTTCAAATCAGAGCCCCAACCGAACTCACCCAACAGCACAGGACAGAAACAGATTTGCGGCCAAGAAAGAAATCCAATAAAAACTCCAAATCAACAAGAGCAATGAATTTATTCTTCCAACATAAATCAATAGCAACCAGATTAAAAGGGATCAGAATGAAGAAATCCAGAAAAACACCTGCTTTGATCGTCAAATAAAAGAAAACCCTAGAGTTCCGTTTTGGCCTCCTACCGTGAGAGGGACGAATTTCTTGGCTCAATCAATGATTGAGTTTTCTGCAAGGGGTTTGATGCTTCTCCTATCTCCACACTACAAACACTCCACAAAAGTGAAGCATTGGAAGAGATAGTAGCCCTTCCAATTTGCTCAAGAAGCGATCAAGAGCGGCAAGTTCGGGCGATCGGAGGGTGGCCAATGGAGGTGAAATCCGCTGGTCTCTCTCTTCAACAAAGGGGGGGTTTTTGTGTTCACAATCTCAAAGTGATCTTCAATTGCAGCAAAAAGGGTTATAAACCCTAAAGTTTTTACAATAAGGATAAAGACTAAAATGCCCTTATCAAGCCAAAAATTAGGCATGAGGGTGTGGTTTACATGCAAACCGCGCTCCTCTAAAAAATAGCTCACTAAAACTCAAATCCAACCAAAATAAAATTCAACACATCAAGGTTGGGAATAATAAGTGTTTTGAATACGAAAATTGCAAATAAATAAGGACTAATTTGTAGACAAAACGTAACCTCAAAATGACTCAAGGTTGGAAACAAATATGTTAGTCCGTTGGTGATGAGCTGATCCAAGTGACAACATGAAATGGTCTCTCTTGGTCTTCATGAGTGACTTCCTCCTTAAAACTTCATAGTTTAGTATTACTTACAAAATAAGAATAAGTTAAGGATGAAATAAGTCTTTTGGCTCGGGCACGAGTCATTGGACCCTGGATCACATCATCCTCCACGGGTGATTGAGGATTTGACCTCAAATCCGTAGGTTGCTCCATCATGCCGTCTTCCTGTAATTCTCCTTCGTGATAAGGTGATAGATCCTGGACATTGAAGGTTGATGACACGCCATATTCCTCTGGAAGCTCAATACGATACGCGTTGTTATTAATGCTCTCCAATACTTTGAAAGTACCATCAGCTCTCGGCAAAAGTTTGCATTTCCTTTTTTGAGGAAATCTCTCTTTTCTTAAGTGCATCCAAACAAGATCTCCCACTTCGAAAATAACTTCCTTTTGGCCCTGTTTTGCAGTTTTGGCATATTCCAAGTTCTTCTTTTCTATACTCTTCTGAACTTCTTCGTGGAGGGACTTAATTCTTGCAGCTTTCATAGCACCGTCTTCACTAATATACTCAGATACTGGAAGGGGAAGAAGATCCATAGGTGTAAGGGGTTGCATCCGTATACTACTTCAAAAGGGGTATGTCTTGTAGTTCCATGTACGCTACGGTTGTATGCGAATTCCACATAAGGCAATTGCACATCCCAATCAGACAACTTCTTACTGAGCACGGATCTGAGCAAGGCACCGAGAGTTGTCCGTCAGTTTGTGGATGGAAAGAAGTACTAAAAAATAGTCTGGTACCCAATTTGTGCCATAAAGTCTTCCAAAACGAACTCAAGAACTTGGTATCACGATCCGAGACTATGGAACGCGGAACCCCATGCAATCGAATAACCTCTTTGAAAAACAAATTAGCTATATGTGGAGCATCATCGGTTTTATTACAAGCAATGAAATGCGCCATTTTAGAGAAACGATCCACAACCACCATTATAGAATCCTTGGCCCTAGGGGTTCTTGGAATGCCCAATATAAAATCAATGCTAAGTTCCACCCAAGGGTGAGTGGCCACCGGTAAGGGTAAATATAAGTCGTGCAGAAGAATACGACTCTTGGCCTTCTTACATATAATGCACCGCTCCACTATCTTCTGCACATCACGTCGTAAGTGTGGCCAATGAAAATGCTCCTGAATTGCCTCTATAGTCTTTTTATTACCAAAATGACTAGCCAAGCCACCACAATGAGCCTCCAAAATTAGTGCTTCACGTAGACTGCAAATAGGAATACATAACATTCCTCCTTTAAAGAGAAATCTGTTCTCGACAGAGTAAGGAAATTCCGCTTTACTCACACAACTTTGACAAATACCGCCAAAGTCCATATCATTGGGATACAACTCTTTGATCCAATTAAGACCAAAGAGTCTTGCATTTAATTCGGTCATTAGAACAAACCTCCTGGAAAGAGCATCGACTACTTGGTTTGTTTCCCCCTTCTTATATTTAATGACATACGAATATCATTCTAGAAACTCCACCAACTTTCCATGACGTCTGTTAAGTTTGCCTTGACTTCGGATGTGTATCAGGGCTTGATGATCTGAATGAATAATGAATTCTTTGGACAATAAATAGTGCTGCCATACTTCCAAGGCTCGTATTACTGCTAAGAACTCCTTATCATAAGTGGAATAATTTAGGGCAGCACCTTTCAACTTCTCACTAAAATAAGCGATGGGTTTTCCTTCTTGCATTAGTACGGCTCCGACTTCCAATCCAGAAGCGTCACATTCAATCTCGAAGACTTTAGCAAAATCAGGAAGCGATAGTAGAGGGGTATTGCATAGTTTTTCTTTGATGGCCTCGAAACTAGTCTGGCAAGCTGAGGACCAATAGAACTCCCTTCCTTTCTTAGTACAATCCGTAATAGGTGCCATGATAGAACTGAAATCTTTAATAAACCGACGATAAAAGGAAGCTAAACCATGAAAACTATGCACCTCTGAGACACTTTTTGGAATCGGCCAGCTTCGAATAGCTTCTATTTTACTTTCATCCACTTCCATACCATCTTTAGTAATAATGAATCCCAAGAAATAAACGCGATCTTGGGATAATGAACACTTCTGGAGATTGCCATACAATTGAGACTTGCGTAGAAATTCAAATAATAACCAAAGATGCATGAGATGAACCGACATATCCGCACTATAAATAAGTATATCGTCGAAATAAACGACGATAAACTTTCCCAAGAAATCCCGATGGAGATGGTGCATTGCTCGCATGAACGTGCTCGAAGCATTGGATAATCCAAATGGCATAACAAGCCATTCATATAGGTCGTATTTAGTCTTGAAGGCTGTTTTCCATTCGTCGCCTTCCCGCATGCGAATTTGATGATAACCACTTTTTAGATCAACCTTAGAGAAAATAGCCGCTCCACTAAGTTCATCCAGCATATCTTCCAATCTGGGAATCGGAAATCGATACTTAATAGTAATTTGGTTGATGGCTCGACTATCTACGCACATGCGCATTGTACCATCCTTCTTTGGTACTAATAACGTGGGAACGACACAGAGGCTAAGTGATTCTCTGATGTAGCCCCGATCAAGTAACTCAGTCACTTGCTTCTATAACTCTTTAGACTCCTCTGGACTCAGTCGATAAGAAGGCCAATTTGGCAAAGAAACTCCGAGCATAAGATCTATCTAATGTTCTATTCCTCTCAAAGGTGGAAGTCCCTAAGGTAGTTCTTCTAGAAACATATCTTCATATTCAATAAGCAACTTTCGAACAGAGTCGGGAATAGTTCCCAGTTCTTATAATCTTTCTCGAAAAATCATAAGAATAATCGGTCCCCCTTGTAGTAAAGACCTTTTAAGTTCCATTTTTGTAATGATAAGAGAAGCTTCGGTTCTATTTTTATTCATACTTTCATAATCTTTTACAATCTGATCCGGACTGAGGGGTGCTAGGTTAACTGTCTTCCCTTTGAATTTGAAAGAATAGTAGTTTGTAAACCCGTCATGCTTGGTCCTCCTATCGAATTGCCAAGGCCTCCCAAGTAAAAGGTGGCTAGCGGTCATTGGTACAACATCACATAAAGCTTCATCCTCATAACCCCCGATGGAAAAGGCTACCTTGACTTGCTTAGTAACTTTGATCGGATCTTTATCATTCAACCAGTTGAGATTATAAGGAGTGGGGTGAGCCACAGTTTCAAGCCCCAATTTCCCAATAATGTCTGAAGAAATAACATTGGTATAGCTGCCCCATCAATAATCACAGAACAAATCTTTTTTTAATCATGCAACGAGTGTGGAAAATGGTTTCTCGTTGTAGTTCATCAACATGATTCTAGATAGGCAAAGAACGTTTCAAAACAACAAGTAGAGGTCCTTTCGGAGCATAAAAAGTTTCTTCTTCATCTTCCCCTTTGTCAACAACCGATTCCTCAACCTCATCTTCACTAATTATCTCATTGGTTTCTTCCTTTAAAATCATCACCTTTGCATTCGGGCATTAAGAAGCTATGTGGCTGAAACCCAAACACTTAAAACACTTGACGTCTCTAGATCTCGACTTGCTTGTATCACCAAAATTTTTCTTTTCTTCACTAGGCTTCACGGTATTAAATTTTCCATCCCACTTTGGAGTAGTTTTTGGAGGGTTGTTGCCCTTTTGGAAAGGACGAGTTACACTTTCTTTTATCCTCCTCTTTCTTTGTCTCTCTACTCTCAACACCAATTGAATAACATCGTCAAGAGTATTATAAGTTTGTAACTCCACCACATCAAATCTCCTTTTGCAACCATCTAATGAAACGGGCTACGGTTTGTTCCATAGGTTCTTCCACTTTGCATCGTATTCTTAAATTTTCAAATTCGGTCAAATAATCATCAATTGATAATGAACCTTGTTTAAGGTTTTGTAGTTGGAGGAATAATTCTTGCTTGTAATGGGGAGGAACAAATCGCCCCCTCATGAGTTCCCTCAAGGCTTCCCAACTTTGGATTTCAACTTCCCCCATTTTTCTTCTTTGTGCTTTAAGGTTTTCCCACCAAATACTAGCATATCCGGAGAACACCAATATAACCATTTGTAACTTCATCTTTTCAGAATAATCATAACAATCGAAAATCCGATCCACCTTTTCAACCCATTCCAGAAAATCCTCACCATTACTAGAGCCCTTGAACTGAGGAATAGAGACCTTAACATGTCTCATATCATGTTTACTGTTCGGTTGTCTCCTCGGAATAGATGCATCACTATCATTGGTGTCCTCCCACTCTTCACCAAAATCACTAATAACATCACCCCGGGAATCAAGTGAATTGCTAAGCCTTCTTCTAGGCCTCGGAGTTCTAGGACCACGAACTTGATCATTTTCGGAAGCTTCCAATTTTTGTTGAAGCTTTTGGATCATTTCAAACATATCATCTAACCTCCCATGCAAACTAGTCTCGGCTTGTTCATGCCTCTCCTCGGTTGGTGCACTTGGGTTGTTTCTCGTATCGTTATTACCATGATACTGAGCTCCACTTCTCGTATTCATAATGACAACTAATATCTCCAATAATGACAGCAAGGAAACATGCAATACGGCTCTAATACCAAATGATGTGCTCCAAGGATGATTGGGAGCACAATATAGAAAATCGGTTGCCAATCTGTTAAATATTCTGATATAGTAACAATGAAACAAATATATCTCCCAAACCGTACATGAACTTTAGCTGAATTTTGGTAGGAACCAAATTAACTCAACCAGTCAGCTCGTGTAGAAATTTCAGTTTAAAATCCACTCTGAAACACCAGTTACAAATGAATCAACACAACTCAAAAACCTGGGCGGTAACAGTTCAGATCCGACAACGAAAATTCAAACGTAAACAACTCGATTTATACACCACCAATGAACACCAAATTTTGCAGTCAGTATCTTAGCTCATTATAGAACAATTCTTTAGAAGAAACGAAATTGATACAAACAACGCACGGGCTTCAAATTGGAGCCCCAACCGAACTCACCCAGCAGCATAGGACAGAAACAGATTTGCTGCCAAGAAAGAAATCCAATAAAAACTCCAAATCAACAAGAGCAACGAATTTATTCTTCCAACATAAATCAATAGCAACCAGATTAAAAGGGATCAGAATGAAGAAATCCAGAAAAACACCTGCTTTGATCGTCAAATAAAAGAAAACCCTAGAGTTCCGTTTTGGCCTCCTACCGTGAGAGGGACAGATTTCTTGGCTCAATCGATGATTGAGTTTTCTCTAAGGGGTTTGATGCTTCTCCTATCTCCACACTACAAACACTCCACAAAAGTGAAGCTTTGGAAGAGATAGTAGCCCTTCCAACTTGCTCAAGAAGCGATCAAGAGCGGCAAGTTCGGGCGATCGGAGGGTGGCCAAGGGAGGTGAAATCCGTGAGTCTCTCTCTCTTCAACAAAGAGGGGGGGGGGGGGGGGGTTCTGTTCAAAATCTCAAAGTGATCTTCAATTGTAGCAAAAAGGGTTATAAACCCTAAAGTTTTTACAATAAGGATAAAGACTAAAATGCCCTTATCAATCCAAAAATTGGGCATGAGGGTGCGGTTTACATGCAAACCGCGCACCTCTCAAAAATAGCTCACTAAAACTCAAATCCAACCAAAATAAAATTCAACACATCATGGTTGGGAATAGTAAGTGTTTTGAATACGAAAATTACAAATAAATAAGGACTAATTTGTAGAAAAAACGTAACCTCAAAATGACTCAAGGTCGGAAACAAATATGCTAGTCCGTTGGTGATGAGCCGATCCAAGTGACAACATGAAATGGTCTCTCTTGGTCTTCATGAGTGGCTTCCTCCTTAAAACTCCATAGTTTAGTATTACCTACAAAATAAGAACGAGTTAATGATGAAATAAGTCTTTTGGCTAGGGAACGAGTCATTGGACCCTAGATCACATCATGTCTACCGAGGTGGTCATAGCATAGTGACAACTAACTCCATCTTGCAAGTTTGTTTGGGTGGGCACAGTGGATTAGAACAGTATGGGAATCTCTGGTCAGTTGACGGTGATGGCGAGATCTCTTAGCAGGATATGGATATCTCGGTAGTGAGATAGTTTCTAGATGTGTTTACTGATGAGTTGTTAGGGTTGCCTCCAGGCTAAGGAGTTAAGCTCCTCATTAACCTAGTTTTAGGCGCCACACCATTATCAACTCCGGCATATAAGATGGCTCCAGCAGAGTTGAATGAATTGAGGAAACAATTGAAAGAATTGAGAGAAAATGGATTTATTCAGGAGAGTATGTCCCTTTGGTGTGCTCTCATGTTATTTGCAAAGAAAGCATATGAGTCTTTGAGGCTTTGTATTGATTACCAAAGATTAACTGAGTCATTATGAAGAACAAGTATCCTTTGCCTAGGATTGATGACTTGTTTGACCAACTTACTGGTTCATGGTATTTTTCAAAGATTGACTTGAGGTTCGGGTATCACCATTTGAGAATTTGAGAAGATGATATCCCGAAACAGCTTTTTGAACGAGACACGGGCATTTTGAGTTCCTGGTCCTACCTTTTAGTTTGACCAATGCTCTAGCAACATTTGTCGATCTAATGAACCAAATCTTCAGGTCGTATTTGGATCGGTTCATCTTGTTTTTCATTGATGATGGTGTATTCGAAGCCTCAGGGCGAGCATAAGAAATATCTTAGAGTCATGTTATATACTCTCAAAGATCACTAGTTATACGCTAAGAGGAGCAAGAGTGACTTCTAAATGTCAGAGGTCAAATTTTTGAGACACGTAGTTTCGTGTGTGGAATTTTGGTTGATCTAGCGAAATTGAGGCAGTTGTGAAGTGGTAGCCTCCGAAGAATGTGATAGAGATCCACAATTTCTTTGATCTTGCTGGTTATTATCGGCGATTTTTTTTAGAGTTTTTCTTCGTTGGTCACTCAGTTGACTCAATTAACAAGGAAAGGGTACGATTCTAGTGGGATAACAAGTGTCAGAATTCCTTCGAGGAATTGTTGATGAGTGAACCAATTATGACATTACCTGACAGGAGACAACCCTATGCAATATACACTGATGCATCAGGAGTTGGCCTTGGATGCATACTTATGCAGCAAGGGAAAGTAGTTACTTATGCATTACAGCAGTTGAAGCCCCACGAGCATAATTGTCTAACCTATGATTTGAAGTTGGCTACTATAATTTTTGCTTTCAAGATTTGGAAGAGCCATTTGTACGACATGAATTTCCAAATGTACTCTGATCATAAGAGTCTGAAGAAAAACTTTTCTCAACGAGACCTAAATCTGAGACAACGCAAGAAGATGGAGTATTTTGAGGATTATGATTTCAGCTTAGAGTATCATTCGGGAAAGGCGAATGTAGTGGTTGATGCTTTAAGTCGATAGCTTCAGGGATTCATGGCTTGTCTTGTTCTTGATGAGTGGAAGAAGTCTATAGTTGTAATGTCCCAAAATGGAAAATTGCCGTGTAATCCATATACTATGTTGTAATAAAATCATATTGTGTAATTATATGATTTAGTTAATGTGGTAAAGAAAATTTAGTATACAAAGTTAAAGAAAAATAGGTAAAGTGAAGTTGAACACGAATTGGGACGGCTTTTGGCATCCTAAACTCCAGGCTGTTCAACTGCGGATGCCTGGCGACGCTGCGGACGACAACAGGGCCGTCTATTTTGAATATGTCCAATTCTGGGACCATTCGGGACGACTACGGACGAGGGAAGATGGCGTCTGATGAATATGTCGTAATTCTGGACACATTCAGACGACTACGGACATGGCATTTGGACGCGTCATAGCATCCGCATATGCTTTGCGGATGGTACAGAAAAATGACTAGGGACGCGTTTTCTCGTCCCAAATTGACTTCGGACGATTACGGACGATACTGCGGACGACACACCGCGTCCGTAAGGTCAAAATTGTCTGAAAAACCCATTTAAATCCGATTATTATCTTCTCCCTTTTTCTATTTCTCCTTCCATTTTTCGGCAGGCGACACGAATTTGAAGCTGGAGGGACGTCCTGCTTCGCTTCATCTTGTTGGACCTCTTTCCTAGGAGTGATGGGATCCACTCCACGTAGAAGCTTTGAAGCAGAGTAAGATGGGTATACTCTGTTATAAATCTTCTCCCTGTCCTCTTCTGTCTGTCTAGTCTGCGTAATCTTAGAAAACAAAACTGAGTATGGTGTACTTTCCCTAGTGAAGAAGGAACGAGCTGGAAGAGGTAAGTCTGACTAAGCACAACTAGTTCAAGTTTACTATGGATAAAAGTATGTAAACTGACTTTGGGAAATTGTGGACAATGTGTTGCTGAGAAGAAGTTAGAAAAATTGGACCTTCTTCTCTACGAAAATAGGTAAGAATTATGAATGATGTGTTGCCAATAGAGGCCTACATCATGGGGTTCTGCTTGCTTTGTGATTGTTATAGATCTTGATCAATATTGAAATTGTTTCATTTGGTGAACTGTCGTTATTGAACATGTTATGTTGAACTGGATGTTATATTTGGTTCTTCAATGCCTAATCAATGAACTAATCATAGTTAGTGTAACTCTGAGAAATTGTGGTGTCTCTTTTATCGAAATGCATGTATAGTTACGATTAGTAATGTTCAATATTGTTGTGTATTGTAGTGTTTTTTTTTATTTAAATTGTTGACATACATGCATCATTTTAGGACTTATGACATTGCTTCATATTGTGTGACATAATAAATCTATATAAATAGGCATGTGGGGGTTCGGGAGAGCAATGACGTCCCATTGTTCGTAGGTCCATGTTGGATGGATTAGAAAGATGATAGGTTAGTTACATGAGATACCAAGGTTCATTGTTTCCTCTTGTGAAATCCCCAACGTTTTCGTAACAAAAGAGTGTATACGGCTTGGGAAAACCCCTTGATATATATAGCTCCTTTGTGGATTGACTTGGTTTTCTCATGGTCCCACGGTGTTTGTCATGTATGAACTCTTAGCGTAATTGCATTGTATGGTCATGCATTGCATTATATTCTAATTCTTGCGGAGCGTTAAGCTCATTATTTTCCCATGTGATGTTGGTGATGCATTGGATGACAATCACATTGTGGACGAGGTATTCCAGGATGATGTTTTGGATTATCAACCATTTTGATCTGTTGGTTGTGGTTCATCACAGATGGATTTTGGTAGTTTGTTTTGGGACGTATGATATGATAGGACTTTTACAGATGAATTTTGGTATTTTTGTTTGGGACGCATGATATAACGGGACTTTGGAAAATGGGTATTTTGCTAATATATCAGTAGGCTATCTATAAACTTTTGAAAATGTAAACGGACTGTCTTAGAAACTTTTATGACTATCTATTAGTATTTTGGAAATCGTTTATGACAAGTCGCTCGTTTTACTCTGATGATTGACATTATTTGTGAAATGGAAAAACGAAAAAAATTTTATGACACTTTTTGAAAAGATCAATAAATAATGTGGAAAAATACGGGATGTTAAAGTTTGTATCAGAGCACAATCAGGTCAAAATTGGTTCTGAAGACTACTGATAATGCAAAGCTTGTCTTGGAATACACTACTCCTTCTATAAGTTTTAGTTGATTTTCTTATTCATGTACACGGTAATTTATCATTTTTTAATTTAATTGTAGATAGAGAAATTTTAACATGACACGAAGAACATGACATAACACCCAAGTTCCTAACGAACAAGATGAAACCTTTAGTCGTATTGCTGATGTGATCGATTGACAATCCCAGTTGATTGAAAGACTCATAGAACGTGGCAATAATGGGAATGGTGGCAACAACAGAAATGAGAATAATAGGGCTATTGTAATGCCCCCACCTACTTAAGCAGGATGGGAAAAGTTCCAACGAATCCGACCCCCTACCTTGGATGGGAATATTAATGATATTGCTAGAGCAGAAACTTGGTTACGTTCTATTGAGAAAATGTTTGTATATGTGGAAATACGAGAGACGGAAAAAGTGAAGTGTGCGACATATCTTCTAACGAATGACGCACAATTTTGGTGGGATTCTGTGACACCTACGTTGAATCTGGCGACATTCACTTGGGAGAATTTCAAAGAGTTATTTAATGAAAAATACTTTAGTTTTACGGTCCAGAACCAGAAGATGATGGAGTTTATGAGGGTTCGGCAAACAGGAACAGTGTCTGAATACATCCGTTGATTCAAGGCTTTATCACAATTTGCCCCACATATGGCAAATAATAACGTGTTGAAGGTGCAATAGTTTCTGCAAGGGCTGAAGATAGAGATCCTTTGCGGAGTTAGGATGACGGGCATCCGAGGTGTTCCTTACGCACAGATAGTAGCAAGAGCATTGGATGGTGAGGATGTGGAACATATTGCTGTTAGACAACGAGAGTTTACGCAACGTATTGGGAGGAATCAACCTTATCAACAGAGAGGTAATCCATTGAATAACCGTGGAGTTCGAAGGCCTCCTATACAGGATATGCTGCAAGGGCGAGAAAAACATCCTGCAAATGAAATGCTTACTACTACACCTGTTCTATGCTCGAAGTGTAAAAAGACTCATACTGGACCGTGTCAAGTGGGAACAACAGTATGTTTTAAATGTGGACAGCTTGGACACATTGCGAGACATTGCCCAACTCTACCTGGCGGTGTAGCTCCACAGGTCATTGCATTGCAGGAAGAAGAGAAGGAGGAAGAAGAGTTGCCAGTGGTTATATCAGGTATGGTTTGTTAAACACCTGTATTATATCCTTTTCAAGTATGATATGTTAATTCCAGTAGTAATACTACGAGTAACATAGGTACAACGTATATTAATAATGTAGCTACTTATACGTTATTTGATACTGGAGCAACTCATTCATTTATTTCAACACCATTTTGCTCAAAAGTAAAACGTTCCCCTAAAATTCCAAAGAAAGGTTATAGAGTTATTATCCCTTCTAGTGGCTATATGACTGCAAATAGTATTCTTGAAGATTATGCAATTCAAATAAATGATCGTATTATCAAGCTACCCTTATTGTGCTAGATATAAAGGGATTTGATATTATATTGGGGATGGATTGGTTAAATATTAATCGTGCAATTATTAATTGTGCACGACGTGAAGGTCAATTCTATCATCTACAAGGGGAGTCATAAGTGTTGCGAGCAATGAAGGAGAAGAGCAAATTACCCATTGTCTCTACTCTCAAGACAGACCAATTATTGCGACATGGATGTGAGGTTTTCTTGTTCATATAATGAATATGGCAATAAAAGTTGATGCAAAATTTGAAGATATAAAAGTCATTCATGAATTCCCTGATGTTTTCTTGGATGATCTTCCAGGATTGCCTCTCGTCAGAGAGATTGATTTTATGATAGACTTACAACTTGGAGCGGAACCAATTGCGAAAAGTCCATATCGTATGGCGCCAGCAGAATTACGTGAGCTAAAGACGCAACTTGAAGAATTGATGCAAAAAGGGTTTATCCATCCAACTTTTTCACCATGGGGAGCTCCGGTGTTATTCATGAAAAAGTAAAACGGGTCGTTACGCATCTGTGTGGATTATCGAGATTTAAATAAAGTAACGATAAAAAATAAATACCCTTTGCCTCGTATTGATGACTTATTTGATTAACTCAATGGTGCCTGCGTCTTTTCCAAAATTGATCTTCGATCAGGATATTATCAATTACGAGTTAAACAAGAAGATATACCAAAGACGACTTTTCGAACCAGATATGGGCATTACGAATTTATGGTGATGTCCTTTGGCTTAACGAATGCTCCTGCAGCTTTTATAGATCTAATGCATCGGCTATTCATGGAGTATTTAGACAAATTCATAGTCATTTTTATCGATGATATTCTTGTTTATTCTTGATTTGAAGAAGAGCATGTTGAACATTTAAGAACCACTGTGAATATTCTCAAGCAGCACCAGTTATATGCGAAGTTTTCAAAGTGTGATTTTTGGTTGAAGGAAGTTTGCTTCCTTGGCCATGTTATATCGATGGAAGGTATTGCTGTGGATCCTGCAAAGATTCAAGCAATTGTTGAATGGGAACAACCAAAAAGTGTAAGAGATGTTCGTAGTTTTCTTGGTTTGGCCGGTTATTACTGACGTTTTATTGAAAGATTTTCAAAGATCGCTATACCTCTAACTAGTTTAACTAAGAAAAATGCGCGATTCTGGTGGTCCGATGAGTGTGAGCGAACAATCCAGGTATTAGAAGATATGTTGCGTGCTTGTATTCTGGAATATCACGGAGGATGGGAAAAGATCTTACCATTGGCTGAATTCGCTTATAATAACAGTTATCAAGCGACCATCAGTATGGCTCCTTATGAAGCAGTATATGGAAGGAGATGTCGCACTCCTCTCGCGTGGAGTGAAGTTGGTGAAGATAAGTATTTTGGGCCTGATATGGTTCAATAGACTACGGATACTGTGGCTCTTATTCGTGAATGCATGCAAGTTGCTCAGGATCGTCAGAAGAGTTATGCGGATAATCATCAGCGAGATTAGGAGTTTGCTGTTGGTGATCGTGTTTATTTAAAGCTATCACCATTCAAAGGAGTTATGTGGTTTGGGCGAAAATGCAAGCTGAATCCGTGGCATATTAGACCTTTTGAAATTACGGAGCGAATTGGTAACGTGGCATATTGTTTACATCTACCTGCAGCTATGTCGGGTGTACATGATGTATTTCATGTCTCTATGTTGCGAAAGCGCCTTGGACGTAACATACTTTTTAGACCCCAAGATCAAATTAAAATGCATACTAATTTGAGTTATGAAGAAAAGCCACTCCGTATCCTGGATTACAGTATAAAGTGGCTGCGGAATAAAGAAGTCCCTCTTGTGAAAGTTCTATGGCAAAACCAAGTGAATGAAGAAGAAGCCACGTGGGAGAGACGAGGACATGGAAGCTCGATATCAAGAATTATTTCAGAACTAAATTTTGGGGACAAAAATTTTTTGTAAGGTGGGTGGATTGTAATGTCCCAAAATGAAAAATTGTCGTGTAATCCATAAATTATGTCGTAATAAAATCATATTTCGTAATAATATGATTTAGTTAATGTGGTAAAGAAAATGTAGTGTAAAAAGTTAAAGAAAAATAGGTAAAGTGGAGTTGAGGACAAATTGGGACGGCTTTTGGCGTCCTAAACTCTAGGCTGTCTAACTGCGGACACCTGGGGACGCTGCGGAAGGCAACAGGGTGGTCCGTTTTGAATCTGTCCAATTATGGGACCATTCGGACTATTGCAGACGACAACAGACGAGGGATAGCGTCTGAATAAATCTGTCATAATTCTGGACACATTCAACCGACTGCGGACACGGCATGCGGACGCCTCACAGCGTCTGAATACGCTTTGCAGACGGTACAGACGAATGACTGGGGATGCATTTCTCATCCCATATTGACTTCGGACGACTGCGGACGATAATGCGGATGACACACTGTGTCTGGAAGGTCAAAATCGTCCGAAAAACCCATTTAAATTCGATGATTATCTTCTCCCTTTTTCTATTTCTCCTTCAATTTTTCAGCAAACGACACGAATTTGAAGTTGGAGGGACGTCCTGCTTGGCTTCATCTTGTTGGACCTCTTTCCCATGAGTGATGGGATCCACTCCACGTAGAAGCTTTGAAGCTGAGTAAGATGGGTATTCTCTGTTATAAATCTTCTCCCTGTCTTCTTCTGTCTGTCCATTCTGCGTAATCTTAGAAAAAAAAACTGAGTATGGTGTCCTTTGCCTAGTGAAGAAGGAACGAGCTGGAAGAGGTAAGTCTCATTAAGCACAACTAGTTAAAGTTTACTATGGGTAAAAGTGTGTAAACTGACTTTGGGAAATTGTGGACAGTGTGTTGCTGAGAAGAAGTTAGAAAAATTGGACCTTCTTCTCTACGAAAGTAGGTAAGAATTATGAATGATGTGTGGCCAATGGAGGCCTACATCACGGGGTTCTGCTTGCTTTGTGATTGTTATAGATCTTGATCAATATTGAAATTGTTTTATTTGGTGAACTGTCGTTAGAAATTTCTACATGGACTAATGTTGATTTCTGCTAAGTTGTTGTTGTTTTTTTTTTTGGATTGTCTTGACATGATAAGTTCAGTGAAATGTATCTTGGTTATATGAAGATGTAGAATAAATTGCAAGCATAGATCCATGTGAGTAATCTGTTTTGGAATGGATATTGAGACTCAACTAGAATGACGTTAAAAGTTTGCCTTGCTGGAAGTATACGGGATTAAATTGGATAAGTTTCAATTATGCATAATTCTCTCTGGAACTATAGCAATGGAAGTAATATTGGATTATTGAACATGTTACGTTGAACTGGATGTTATATTTGGTTCTTCAATGCCTAATCAATGAACTAATCATAGTTAGTATAACTCTCAGAAATTGTGGTGTCTCTTTTATCGAAAAGCATGTGCAGTTACGATTAGTAATGTTCAATATTGTTGTGTATTGTAGTGTTTTTTTTTATTTAAATTGTTGACATACATGCATCATTTTAGGATTTATGAAATTGCTTCATTTTGTGTGACATAATAAATCTATGTAAATAGGCGCGTGGGGGTTCAAGAGAGCAATGACGTCCTATTGTTCATAGGTCCATGTTGGATGGATTAGAAAGATGATAAGTTAGTTACATGGGATACCAGGGTTCATTGTTTCATGTTGTGAAATCCCCAACGTTCTCATAACAAAAGAGTGTATACGGCCTGAGAAAACCCCTTGATATATATATATAGCTCCTTTGTGGAATGACCAGGTTTTCTCATGGTCCCACGGTGCTTGTCATGTATGCACTCTTAGCGTCATTACATTGTTTGGTCATGCATTGCATTACATTCTAATTCTTTCTGAGCGTTAGGCTCATTGTTTTCCCCCGTGATGTAGGTGATGCATTGGATGACAATCACATTGTGGAGGAGGTATTCCAGGACGATGTTTTGGATTATCAGCCATTTTGACCTGTTGGTTGTGGTTCATCACAGATGGATTTTGGTAGTTTGTTTTGGGACGTATGATATGATAGGACTTTCACAGATGGATTTTGATATTTTGGTTTGGGACGCATGATATAACGGGACTTTGGAAAATGGGTATTTTGCTAATGTATCAGTAGCCTATCTATAAACTTTCAAAAATGTAAACGGACTGTCTTAGAAAATTTTAAGACTATCTATTAGTATTTTGGGAATCGTTTATGACAAGTCGTTTGTTTTACTCTGATGATTCGTAGTACTTGTGAAATGGAAAAATGAAAAAAATTTTATGACACTTTTTGAAAAGATAAATAAATAATGTGGAAAAATACGGGATGTTACAATAGTTGTTGGAGACTACAACCTGTAGTATTATGACACAGACAATATGGCATGTACGTATAACATAATTGCTACATCGTCCTTACTTCAGACGACCAAGCAGTTACAGTGACAAGATAATGAGCTCAGTGGCAGAGCTGAACAGTTGAATAATGGTGAACAATTTGATTGTTGAGATGTCAACATTGAGGGAACTATACTTTATCGGGGCAGGGTGGTAGTCTCCGATATCTAGGATTTGAGGTAGACTATTGTTGTTGAAGCTCACTGATCTAGATTCGCTATCCACCCCGAGAGTACAAAGATGTACGAAGACCTGAAACGGCAGTATTGGTGGATGGGAATGAAACGTAAGGTGTTAGACTTTGTGGCCAATTGTTTGACCTATGAGAAGGTAAAGGCGGAACATCAGAGGCCAGCAGGATTTATTGCAACCCTAGCCTATTCCCGAGTGGAAATGGGATAGGATTACGATGGATTTTGTCACTGGTCTACCTAGGACTTCTCAAAAGTTGGATGCAGTGTGAGTTATTATGGATCGTCTGACCAAGTCCTCCCACTTCATTCCGATCATGATGGATTTTCCTTTGTCAAAGTTAAGCCAGTTGTACATTGAGAACATCATTTGTTTTGACGGTGTTCCCACCAGCAACGTTTCAGATCGTGATCCTAGGTTCACATACAAGTTTTGGAGAGCTGTGTAGAAAGTCTTGGGTACAGAGCTAAATCTCAGCACTGCACATCATCTGCAAACCGATGGATAGTCAGAGAGGACTCTCCAATTCTGGAGGATATGCTACGAGTTTGTATCTTGGATTTTGGTGACAACTGGATCAATCATCTTGTCATTGGTGGAATTTGTTTACAACAATAGTTACCAGACCAGCATTTGTGCCTCTCCGTACGAGGCAATGTATGGGAGGCCGTGTCGGTCACTATTTTGTTGGTCTGAGACAGAACAGAGAGTTTTGCTTGGGTTGGAGATGATTTAGGAGACCACAGATAAGATACGAATTATTCGGGATAGACTCAAGATTGTTCAAAGTAGACAGAAGACCTATGTTGACTTGAAAAGGCGCGAGGTTGAGTTCAACGTGGGAGAATTTGTTTTCTTTAAGATACGCCCAAGGTGGGGTATTAGTCGACTTCGAAGGAAAGTTATCTCCAAGATATATTGGCCAGTTCCAAATTATTGAGAGGATTGGCAGTGTGGACTACAAGCTTGATCTACCTCCCTATCTCGGGTACGTCCATAATGTCTTTTACATCCCAACTAAGTAAATATATGCAAGATCTATCCCATGTTATTTCCTAGAACGACATTCCTACCCAGGAAGATACATCATACAAGGAGCAAGTGCAAATCCTTAGCAGAGAGGTTTGAGTGCTTTGACGCAGAGAAATCCCCTTAGTTCATGTGTTATGGAGAAATCAAAATGAGAGAGAAGTCACGTGAGAAATCGAAACTGACATGATAAGGAAGTACCCTTATCTTTTCTGATGTATGATGGGTTTTATTTTAAATTTCATGACAAAATTTCTTTTAAGGAGGTTAAGATGTAAAACCTGATAATTTTCAATATAATAAATTCCACGTGTAAATTTTTCACGTTAAAATCGGTCAAAACGTTGAAAAGTTGACCTGAATTGTCGCGTAGTGATCACGTGTGAAATTTTAGTCAATTAGTCAATTCGATAGAATTAGAAATTTTCGAATGAAAAATTTATTTAAGAAACAAAAATAGAGAATTACATTGGAGCGATAAATTTTGTTAGGCGATGTTCAAAATAAAGTGGGATTGAAGTCAGAAGTTGGAGTTGAGTGATATGATTTATAAATAAAATTAATGGAGAAGTAAAATCAATAAAAATAAAGGAAAGAAATAAATAGGATAAAGAAAAAGTAGGAAAAGAGGGGGAGAAACTCGCGAGAGAAATTCAAGGTAAAACAAATAAAGGAATTAATAAAATACGAAGGGAAATGATTTAAATAAAAGGAGAAAATAATTAAATAGGGAAATAGAAGTTCCACAGCAGCAGCCAATGGAGAAAAAGAAAATACGGCAATTGCTTTCACATTCGGTCGAGAAGCAGTTTTGCGACAAAGGAGACGCGATGATGGCTGCGAGCGAATGGAACACCGAAGCTATCGATCGCGGGCAACGGTGACCAGCGAGTTCTGACCGTGAGGGAGTGAGCATTCCGTCTGAGAGCATTTCGTGAGGGTTGGCAGGAAGGCGAGCAACAAGGATCGTCAATCGCGGGTGACGGCGAAGCTTCGTCTGAGGACTCTCAGAGAGACGACATTACTAGAAACATCTAGGAGGGCTGAAACGAGCAGCTCCACTTCGCCATTCTACGACTTCAGTGAGTAGGGCAAAATGCCCGATTCTGTTCTGTTTGGTGAGGGATTTTTGGTTGAGTTTTTGCTTCAATAATGGATTCCAAGTTTGGGTATGTTTTGTTGATTGGATTGAATGATTTTTGCATTTTACTAAGTTCTTGGAATGCCAATAAATTGCCACCGTCTATAACTAAAGAAATTGGCTTGGTTTTGTTTTATCTATCTGTTGTTTAGTAACTGCTCAAGTGAAAGCATGATGTTGCAATTTGTTGAGAATCTGTTGGTTCTGTCTGATTAAAGCTGTGTGATTTTTGGTCTATATTGACATTGGATAGAAATGTTGAATGTTGTTTTAGATGCCATAAAAACTGATGCTCTAATTTCTTTTTGCTCCTGTTGAGTTATAAGTTTATGACCGTGATGAGGAGATAGGTTTTATGGGTTGTCTGGGGTCTTTCGGCCAAATTGGTTATGGCTACTGTTTTGATGCATTAGTTTGGAATTCTATTCTGAGGAAATTATTTGATTCATCGCTGTTTCGGCAGATAAATACTGGGGATGGTTCTATTGTTGTAATGATAGATGAGTTAAAGTCCTATTTTGGTTATTAAGGATAGACATTAAGTTTAGACCCAGTATAAGATTATTTCACTTAATTTTTTAGATTTAAGCTTTAACGAATTTGAGGATTTCGAGTCGGTTTCTGAGGCAGCTGTTCCTTCATATACGAGGAAGGACCACCAACGAGGTAGGAGTTTTATACTGAGTTGTTTTGTACTAGATTGCATAGTTTTTAAAAACAGTATTTTGTGAAATACCACTTATGAAAAACCTGACAGAGACTATTCAATAGCACGTCAACTTTTTATACTATGTATGTACGAAAGTTTTACACGTTTACGTTCGTGCACTTGATTTCATGTTTTGGTATGCTGTGATTCTGTTTTGAGAGTGATGAATCCTCCTGATACTTTGAACTGTTTAAGTATCAAATTATCAGGAGGCTATCCCATGTACATCTCTTACTGCGTAGAGATGTTTTGTTTGTGCGTTGTGTGAAAGATGAGATTAGGAAGGTGATGATGCTTCCTTGGGTTTCGAACCCCTAAACCTGATAAGGGTGTATACACGGGCATGTCATTGCGGAGCTTGCTCGTCGACAACTCGGGTGACAAGCCGAGTCTATGGATCGTCGTACTTTGTCTTCCTCTAGGCTCATGAGGTGTTGCCCATATTGATGCCCACCTTTCTGTGTAATTGTTCGGAGGAGTCCTTGAGTGACCTTCTTTTTTCATTGACAGCGATTTCAGTATAAAACATGACGAGAGTACTTTAACTTATAGTTGTCTATGTATACAATCATGTTTTTTTAATATCTCGTTGGAAGCCATTGGGCCGGATTTCCTTGAGATGAAAATGATTTAAAAGTTTTTATTAAAACGTGCATGATTTATTGAAACTCATGGTTTTCACGAAAATGGTAAAACAAGTTTTACACGCATATAACATTTAGTATAAGTCCCTTACTGAGATAGTCACTCATCCCTTAGACTATATTTTTCTCAGGTTAGGATTTTGGTTAAAGACTCTGCTACTATTTATTTTATTTCATTTCCTTAGTCGAACCCTTATTTCTTGGTAAGCAAACTGTTGGGATAACTTGTATGGTGTTTTGAATATAGTTTTTGGATAATTGGTTTGAATGCACAGCATAATCTTGGATCTTGTATGTTTATATTTCCTCGGATGATTGTACTCTACCTAATTTGGTGTTATGAGAAACTTGAATTGTATGCATAGTGTTATTTAGACTCTTTTAATTTATTTTTTCGAATTATTAATTATTCTCGCAATCACTATATGGACCGTGGCTTATTACAAGTGGGTCGCGGCTGAGTATTTATACAAGTCTTCCACAATAATTTAACAGAACTTGAACTGGGCGATTAGGTCCTCTACGAGAGTCGAGTTGTTTGGCCCGGCGTTTTAGTCCGACCTGCCTCCGAGTCCTGACAACATTTGTTATTGATGACTCTTTTCAATACAACCATCTATTGCCATTAGATCAAGATGAAATTTTTGCTCTGATACTAATTTGGTATAGCAAAAGATTGTTTTGAAACCAAAAAAAAAAGGTAAAATATTATAATAGAACAAATTGTCAAAATAGGGATAATTTGATTAAGGGTAAATAACACTGTAGACCCTATAGTTTGCGATCAACGACAAGTCAAACCCTGGAGATTATTTTTTAACAACTAAAACCCTGAACTATGAGAAAATGTCGCCGGTGACCACACAGTCACGATTTCTGTCCAGAGCCGTTGAGGTTAACGCCCCCTTTGTACCCTGTCTAGCGGGGTCGAACGGAGTCGAAGGGCGATGGCAGAGCCGACGGTCGAATCGTCTAGAGCCGACCGAAGTACGACATTCGCTGGCCGTTGGATCGACGAGGAGCGTCCCTCGTCTGGATCGACGGCCAGGATCGAATCTGGCGTCCCTGCCAGATGCGATGACGGACAAGGATCCTTGGCCGTTGGATCGAGCGAGGGACGTGCCTCGGATCGACGGCCAGGATTTAATCCACCTGGCGAAGACGGACGTCTATCCTTGTCCGTTGGATCCTCGCCTGGATCGAACGGTCAGTAGTGACTCCAAATTAATTGGGTCACGTGCAGGTCACGTGCAATCCTAAATCGCCAGAATTCCCCATTATGACGGACGTCCGTGGGAATACCACAGACGTCCGTCTTTAAATAACACGTCATCAGCATCTGGACGGCGTCCGTCGGACCATGACGGACGTCCGTCACTCTCGGATTTTATACTAAAACCCTAACAGAGTCGAGCACAAAAAGTCCGACCATTGCCATAGATATTCGAGAGAGAGAACTTGTTTCCCCTGACCAACTCCCTCAACGTAAGCGAACGAACAAGAGTGTTGCACATCACATGGAGTGGTCAAGGTGTGCTTCTTCATCATACATGGTTGAAGAATCCATTGACTGTGGAATGGAGGTGGATCCTAATCCTAATCCTATTTCGGCAGTAGAGACCAATGAGAATCGGTGGTTCTACCACGAAGCTGGTATAGAATTGCGTTCAATCTCGGGATCCCTAAAATCGGAGCTACGTTCGATATGTGACTCAGAGGATGATGATTGGGCAGAGAGTATGCATCCCCAAATTGAATGTTCGTCCTCGGAGCTCTGTCTGGGTAAGAAGTATAGTGCGTTGAAGGATATTAGAGATGAAGTGGTTAATTATGCTTTGAAAAATGGGCACGGGATCAGGTTTGTTAAAAGCGAACGACATCGGATAACTGCTGTGTGCAGTGATGGATGCAATTGGCGGCTTCACGCTTCAAAAATGAAAGGTGAGCTGACCTTTCAAATTAAGAGCTATAATGAGGAGCACACATGTGCACGACAAATGGAAAGCCGACACGCTTCCTACAAATGGGTGGCAAACCAATATTTGGATAGATTAAAAAGCCAACCCAAGTGGGACCTTGCTTCCATGATTGAGACTGTAAGGAAGGACTTTAATGTCAATATTTCTCTGAGTCTTGCTAGAAGGGCAAGGAATTTAGCACAGACTTTAAACGAAGGGGATGATGACGAACAGTACAAGCTACTTTGGTCCTACGCAGAAGAGATTCGAAGATCCAATCCAGGTAGCACACTCTTGTTGGTGGTAGACTTTCCAGATTTGGTGGCCCGTCCAAGTCCAATATTTAAAAGAATGTACATGTGTTTGGATGCGTGCAAGAGGGGTCTAAAGGAGTTTGGTAGACCCATTATTTGTCTTGATGGCTGTCACTTGAAGGGGTCGTGCCCAGGCCAATTGCTTACAGCTGTCAGCATTGATGCCAATGATGGGATTTATCCAGTTGCTGTGACACTTGTTGAATCAGAATGCAGAGACTCCTGGACTTGGTTTTTGTGTTACTTGCTGATGGACTTAGACAGTGACATAGGCAGAGGATGGACACTCATTTCCGATCGACAGAAGGGGTTGGTGCCTGCTATTGAACAATATGCACCAGCAGCTGAGCATCGATTTTGCCTAAGACATTTGTATGCCAATTTCAAAAAACAATTTCCAGGAATACAATACAAAGATATCATGTGGAAGGCAGCAAGGGCCACAACATCACCGAACTTTCAGAAAGAGATGAATAAACTACTTGCGCTCGACCATACAGCGCATGCATATATGCAGAAAATTAACCCGAGGTGTTGGTCAAAACATGCATTCAGTCTTGTCCCAAAGTGCGACATGGGTCTTAATAATTTGAGCGAGTGCTACAATGCCTGCCTCCTGCCAGCACGGGACAAACCAATCCTCACTATGTTCGAGATGATTAGAACGGGCATAATGACTAGGATCGTTAAGAAACATAAGCAGCTGGCTGAATCAACAGATCTTTTGTGTCCTAAGACCACAAAGAAGCTTGCCAAACTGAAACATGCGGCTCGGAATTGGTGTCCAACACCTTCAGGATGTAATCGGTTTGAGGTAAGCAATGGTAACGAACGGTACGCAGTCGATCTGGACACGCGTACCTGTAATTGTAACCGATGGGAGCTGACTGGAATCCCATGCGTGCATGTCATCCCTTGCATCAATTTTATGCGGACTTCAGCGGAGGATTATGTGCATGCATGGTACCATCGGGACACATATATGAGGATGTATTCCCATTTTACTCGACCTGTCAGTGGCCACCACATGTGGCCTGCAACGAACCAGCCTCCAATTTTGCCACCACCAATAAAGAGACTCCCGGGTCGGCCTCGAAAACGAAGAGTGCGAGATGCAGAGGAGCCCCATAGCAGCACGGTACTCAGCAGGAGACATATCCCTATGACATGTAGTCGTTGTCATGGTGTAGGCCACAATGTCCGTTCTTGTCAAGGCGGAGGCTCAACAGGTGGCACCGGAAGTGGCAGTGTAAGAGCAGAACGCTCATACGACACCTTCATGGGGTTTAACATTGTTGCCGATACACAGGTGCTTAGATTGTTATGCTTTCTTACGTTGTTCTCACTATGAGCGTTTTGTCTGACATGAACTTCCTTTTGTGTTTTGCAGGAGTCCGTCGCCCCACACCCACATCCTTAATCATGGAGCTTCATCTACGTATTTGTTTTGTTCATGTAAGTTTTTAATAAATTGAAGTTTATTTGTTCATTTACGTAGTTGTTTGGATAATATTTGTTCATGTATAATACACTGCATGTGATGGACGTCCGTCATGTTAAGACGGACGTCCATCACATTCAGACGGTCGTCCGTCACCTTGAGACGGACATCCGACCCCTTCTGACGGACGTCCGTCACTTGCAGACAGACAGCACTTGCCCTGTTTTGGGCGCCCCTCGCGCCAACACAAAGCGGATTACAGCCTACAACAAACCATAAAGCAGTATGAAGAAAACCACAAAGCAGACTACAACAAATAATTGAATTCAATTTCAATTGAGCCACTTGTTCAACTTTTTTTTCTATTCTTTCAACTCTTTCACGTGCTGCACCTCTTGCACCTCTTGCACGTCCTGCCTTTCTTGTATATCTAGGTACCGTTGCAAGTGGCTGAACAGGTTGGGCCTCTGGGAGTGGCTGAACTGGGTCCTCTGGGCGTGGCTGAACAGGTGGTGCCTCATCAAATATGGAAGGCTCTGAGTCCCGGATGTCGATGATGTTGAAATGCAAATCGGGGCTCATCTCCACACTCGTGCACTCCTCGTAGAGTTCATCTCGATCGTACGGATCGTGGAGATGGAAGCCCTGCCCATTGCATTTGGACATTACCGACCACCCTGCAGGGCGGGAGACTTGAAATATGCCGTGTTGGCTGCAATTGGAACTGCAAATTAGTTTGTCACGTCATTCAAAGCGCAGGTCATTCAAAAACATACCAAAATCAGCAAATGAATTGAAATTTACCTTCCTGGATATAATTATTGCACGGGGTACAATGTCCTTCTCATACCGTACATGGGCGGAGGCTGAGCTGAACATCCCAGGTTCAACAGACTCCACTGGACCCGTCGTCTCGGTGGGAGCCACCACCTTACGCTTCTTCGACACTTGACTATTCCTCGGCGCCCTTTTCAGATTCAAAACTCGGGGGTTCGGGAATTCGTCGGGGGAAATCGGGAGTTCGGGAATTCGTCGGGGGAAATCGGGAATTCGCTCGAGATTTGAAGTACAGTGCGATTTCTAGGGCTTGGACGCCCTTCGTGAGTATAAGCAGTGTTTTGTCATCCATCAGGACGAAAATGCGGTCATTTTGGTTATGACGGACGTCCGTCATGGTCCGAGGGACGCCGTCCAGATGCTGATGACGTGTTATTTAAAGACGGACGTCCGTGGTATTCCCACGGAGGTCCGTCATGATGGGGAATTCTAGCGAATTAGGATCGCATGTGACCCGCACGTGACCCAATTAATTTGGAGTCACTACTGACCGTTCGATCCAGGCGAGGATCCAACGGACAAGGATCGACGTCCGTCTTCGCCAGGCGAATTAAATCCTGGCCGTCGATCCGAGGCACGTCCCTCGCTCGATCCAACGGCCAAGGATCTTTGTCCGTCATCGCATCTGGCAGGGACGCCAGATTCAATCCTGGCCGTCGATCCAGACGAGGGACGCTCCTCGTCGATCCAACGGCCAGCGAATGTCGTACTTCGGTCGGCTCTAGACGATTCGACCGTTGGCTCTGCCATCGCCCTTCGACTCCGTTCGATGCCGCTAGACAGGGTACAAACGGGGCGTTAACCTCGACGGCTCTGGACGGAAATCGTGACTGCGAGGTTGCCTGCGACATTTTCTCATAGTTCAGGGTTTTAGTTGTCAAAAAATAATCTCCAAGGTTTGACTTGTCGTTGATCGCAAACTATAGAGTCTACAGTGTTATTTACCCTTTGATTAATTATCAAAGTCACTTTCTAATATGAACCACAAAACTTTAAATAAATTCTTGGTTATAATTTAAAATCTCTAATAAGATAATTAAATCTAAAACATATGCAAAATCTCACAATTTTATATTAATAAAATTTTCAAGTAAAGTGTTCACGTTTTTTGATGTCAAATTTTTCTTTGTTGGCTCAATTTTTTTTAATTCATTAAGATTTGGCTACGTGTGATTTTTTTTATAAAATTGGTAGAAATTGAAAGTTATCGTGTGATTAAATTCCAAAATTTACTTTAGGTAAATAGAAACTACCTCGGGTGAAGTTTTAAATAACGTTTAAATTTTTTATGAATAAGAATTTGAAGATATATTTAAAATATAACATAATATTATATATTTAATAAAATAAAAATTAATTAATTAAAATAGTTTTAAGAAATAACATTTATAAAATTGGGAGAAACCTCCCCCTTGGTGTGATTGGTAAAGACAAAGATATGGGTTGAAGAGAGTGGGAGAGAGAGATCTAGAGCGATCCCTTCATCTGATCCGTCGTCCTAGCATTGTTTTCTTTGAGTTCTAACTACAATCTTCAAGGGTATGTCGATTCTAACCCTCCCGTTTCATTCATTTTCATTAGTTTTCATGATTTAATTGAGAAATCTAATTTTGATTTCAAAAACTAAAAATTGTTGGTTTTAATCAATGTACATGGGTTGATTTGGTGTCAAAAACGTGTTGGTAAATCGAGTTTTGGTGTGGTTAGTTGGAAAAATGGGTCTTTTTCTTCGTAGGTCAAAAATCATGTTTAGGCTGCAGCTTAGCAGGGTGCTCTGTCATGGAATAAATAGTTTTATGTGTTATCTACTACGTGCGTGACATGTGTCAAATCGCAACTAACCTAGTTTTGGTTCGAGTTTGGGTTATCTTTTTGGTCTTGAGTTTTTGTCACCAAGGCGTAAAGCAACCATTTATCTTCGTTACCTTCTGGATTGGCTTTCTAGTCATAGTATATGACTCATCCATTGTCTCTAGTATTTTATATTAGATTTTGCTATCAAATTTGTATTAGGTTTTGACGATATTTTAGATTTCGAGCTTGTTCTGGAGAGCATTCCTTTGTTGGTTAGTATGGCAATAATCGTTGTGGTAGGGGGTTTCTTTATTGTACTGTATATACATCATGGTTTTCAAAATTCTTATTTTGTGAGATATCACAAATAAAACCCAACATGTCATGTTTGTTGGACCTTATGCACACCTATGGGGGCAGGAAAATTAAGTGAACTAACTTTTTCGTGCGATATTTTATTATTTTATCTCTAAGTGATTTATTCCAAAAATAAAATCAAACAATAGCTAATGTCGAGAGTAAGATATAGGGAAGTGCAAACAATTTGTTCATGCGGTTCGACAACTCCGCCTATGTTCGTGCTCGAAGTTTCCAACTTAGAGATCCTTAACCCACTAACCTCTCCGCTTACTGATGATTGGCTTCACGGGTGTCAATCAAACCTTTACAAATGCCTATTCTCAAGGTGTCACCCTTTCGTTCATTGTTGAAGTACAAATATAATAAAACGAAGAATACAAATCTAAAGTCTAAACTCTCAAGTTGAGGAAAGGGAGAGTTGGGCTAAGCACTTAATTTTCTGAGAGAAATTGAGTAGAATTTTTGGTAGTGTTTCAGTATAGTTCTCTCTTGGTTAGATTGCATTTTGAAGTGCTTCTATATATAGACACTGTCTGAGCAGTCGACCACCCTTGTTTCGATCAATCATTATCCGACCGTTTGAATATAGCCGTTATGCTTTTGGTCGTCCATTTTCCACTTGGTCTGTCACTCAGGTCGACCTATCCATCATAGGTCGACCACTTTCCACTGCTTCATAATCTAGAACAATCTATCTTGATTTCGATAGACTGCCTTCATGCCCTAGTCGACCACTTTCTCTTATTTGATTCTTTATTGCCATTTTGGTCAACCTCCCTCTCAGCCATGGTCGATCTATACTTCATGTTTGCTCTTCTTGAATCTTCTAAGTCCCCATCATCAATATATAAGCTACATGGACTTAGATAAATACGTTTGTAAAAATTAATACTCATATTAAGGGTATTTTCAATTAATAATAGTAACGTATTTACACGATTAACATATATAGAATAAACAACTTATACAACCAATTAATTCATCATCATAAAAAAAATAACCTAATGTCTATTAGCCTAATAACTTTGAACAACAAGCTAGTTTTTATATTATATGCACATCAGTTTTACACGTTTATTTATTCATGTGTAATATTTCATTTCATATTATACATGTTATGTCATGACTTAAAGACGGGTCTAACAGAAATGCCCGGTTGAGCGACCAAATCCTCGAAGAGAACCTGATCACCCATCCAAAGGCTTGGTTTGCAATGGAAGACTTGAACACAATCAAAGTCATAACCCACACGAGATGGGCTTAGGTCTACACAGTGATAATGAAAAACAATGGCATATATAAAATTAAACATGGTCCATCCAATCCAAAGTCCAAACAATATACAAATATTTTAATACAGGCCTAAATAGTACTGAAGTGCTCAATAGGAACAAAATAAATCACACAAAGGGAAAGGATGAAACATAAATTACACCATTAGTTGCCATTCCTAACTAGCCTTGCCTTTACCCGAGGGAAGGAGTCATTAGAGTGAGGGATTAACTCAATAGAAACCTTATACTAAATGCAATACACATGTAAAACTATTTTTTCCTTTCTCATAAAACCATGAGAATAAAACAATGTTACAATCATACTAGTGCATGGGTTTGCAATCATTTTTAAAACAATCATAACCATCAAAACAGGCTTCACGAACCACAAATGAGGCGATAGTCAAACTTTCACTAGATAACTAGCTAGCTATAGTAAAATAAACCTAGATCATCTTTTTACAAGTTTATACAACGATCCATGAAAAAGAAGGGCCACTCAAAGACCCCTCTATACAATCACATGGAAAGATGGCAGTCTGAAGAGGGCAACACGGCATGTGGAATGAATCTTTTCCAAAAATCCCAATTTTCCTTAAATTTAAATCATCACAATTAACACATGTCACTTAATTACTAATCGAAATAAAACCATAATTTAAATCAACTATTGAACCCTATCATTGTAAAATATTTACAGCGGAAGACTTTTCCAATTCACAACATAATCCGTATAAAACTCAAGTTTAAAATTCTTTACAACTTATAGAAAACCCACTATTAAACAGCAACCAATCATTTAAAATAGAACCTTTTTTTGTAAAGAAACCATTAAAAAGAGTATCAATTCTCAAGCCATAACTCATGGTAAAACAGACCCGACATCCCCAAGTTTTCATCATGGGCAAGCTTCCGCAACCTATATATCATTTGTGGTTATTTCCTCCATTTGTTCCTCACCTACAATACAAGGTGCATCTATAAGTCTAAGACTTAGCAAGTAATGCATGAGATTATGAACATGACATTTTGGTATTAATTCATCTTTCTTCTTGATCTTTCTTTTCTGTTCTTTCTCTTTTGGGTAAGAGTAGGATCGGCAATGGGACACCCACCACTTTTGTCCACCATTTTAAGAGTCTTTGGTCTCTGGCCCTTGTGGAGACAGACTCTTTAATGCCCTGAAGCGTTAAAACATTTTCTTTCAATTTTTTTTTAAATATCATGTGTCATTCATAAATTCATAATGTGAAAACCTTTGCAGCAAAAAACTATAAAAACATAAAATCATTTAAAGTTAATGAGCTAAAAACCAACAAAATAAATCCCAATATCTATTACAAAACTAAATATAAAGAAAACCCATTAATAAAGATCCTTTTAGAAAATTTATTCATTTTCTCTCTTTGATAGCCATGGTCAATCTTTCTCCAACAATGGACTAGCTTCCTGGTGTGCCCCAAAATGCAAGGAGATGAAACAAGGGTGTTGGGCAATCGACTAACGTCAATCGATGATGTGTTTCCAAATGGGGGTTTGGAAGTGTGCGAAAGCAAACAAAGGAACAAGGGAGACCCGTGGGGGTGCTCAGACTTATTCTTGATGGAATGGACTTAGCTCACATTGCTAAGTGTGGAGAGAGGGTTAACTTGAGGGATCAAGTTAATTGATGTACACTCACACTTTACTTGGATATGACTCACCAAGAAAAATGAAGGCTAGCTTGGATATGACTCACCAAGCTACAGTTTGGATATGACTCACCAAGCTACAGTTTGGATATGACTCACCAAACCTACTAATGCTCAATTTGGATATGAATCACCAAAGTAAGAGATAGCAAATAGAAAATGAAGAACTTCACAAACTAAAAACGAGTTTTTTATTTCAAAGTTGATTTCCTTTTTGAATTACAAAGGCGGGTATATATAATCCATCTTGGACACAAGTGACAATGCAAGTAATAAAGTAGATGCTAATAACCAACCACTAGGAAGAGGAAATGTTATTAGCAAACCAAGACAAACATTAATTACTTAGAAGAAGGGGATGAGAAAGAGGGAAGATTCATCACCTAGGGAGATGAAAAGAGCCTAGAAAACCACAAAAGCATCTTAGAATAGGAATTGTCATCTCTAGATCCTTCTTTGGTGAGACAAGGTTTACCTAGGAAGATATAAAGTCATTTAGTAATTCCAAGGCCACCTAATACATTTAAGAAAAGCAATTGGGCTGAGGATATGGACTTGGAATTTGGACTTCAAGTGTGGGCTTTCTCTTCTTCTCCAATTGAACTTGGTCCCACCCATTTGATTGAGTGTATGGGCTTATCTAAGTCCATGGTTGTTGGGTTGTTCTCCAAGCTTCCATGGAAGTGAATTCCTAATTTTCCTCGGTCAAAATGTGATTAAATGTCTAGGAGCATCCTTGTCATCATTCGTTGGTTCGTGCTCAAGTTCTTCTAGTTTTCTCAATCGTACAAAATAGCAACTAATTATATAAGCATTAAGCCTATTGGCTTGGGTCCAGATGATAGGACCTTGGGGTGCATCATACTCTTAGGGTTGAAAAGAATTTGTCCTCAAATCCAAGGAGTCTTCCACCTCTATCTTCTCTTAATGTTCCTCCTCCTAGGTCAAATGGATAATTTGCCTAGACACCATGATAATTTTCTTTGACATAATACCTAGCAATAACCAAGCCTTCAATGATCAAATCAACATCAACTCTTTCATAGCCTAAGCCAGCATATATGAAATTTCCAATCCGCAGTGGTATAACAGATTCAAAATGACCAAGATTTTTGATCCACCTAATTTTAGAAGAATAATCAATTAATATGTTGAATAACATGTACCTCATGGAATTAGCAATGGTTGTGTCCCATTCTTCAAGCTCCTTTCGATGCCTAATCAACACTAATGACTCTCTATTTGATAACTCGAATGGAGCATCACATAACTCAGTTTTTATTTCTCCCATCTCAGAATCCAATTGGGGAGTTAAACTCTCATGTAGAGAAACAACCTCTTCATCAGATTTCTCTTCCTCAAGACTTGATGCCCTTGATTTAACATTACCCTCTCCATAACAAGCTTTGGAAATTCTATTTTGACACAAACTTCCTTTTGTTCTAGAATAAGTGCTGAGGGAACATTATTGCTAACAAGGTTTTTTGACTCAGAGAATTCCTCTTCAAACAACTCTGCTTTTATGCTTTGAGGGATTGGTTCATTCTAAGGACTGACATCCTCCTCAGGTTGCTCCACTATGCTTATTGTTTCCTCTAATATGTCAATATTGCTCTATGAATTTGAAGGTTGAATGTCTGTAGAACCCAAATATTTTGATAAATAATCAAGTCGATCATCTATACCTTGTAATGTGGCTTGTATATCAGTTTGTTGGGCTTGCTGGTCCTTGAAAACATTTCTCCTGGTTCGGTTGGAAGGTAGGGAAGTCGGAACCAATTTAATGGGCTTCAAAGCATACCTTCTCCTCAAAAATCTCTTCATTAATCCCCATGTGTAGATGGCTTTTTCACCTTCTTCTCTTTAGTGAATTCCTAATTGTCCTTGGTAAAAATGTGATTAAATGTCTTGGAGCCTCCTTGTCATCATGCGTTGCTTTGTACTCAAGTTCTTCTAGTTCATTCAATCCTGCAAAATAGCAACTAATTATATAAGCAATGAACCTATTTGCTCGGGTTTGGATGATAGGACCTTGGGGTGCATCACTTCCCCATGAGTATATTTCTTCAACTGTCACATTATATCTTTATCTCATCGGGTTCATCAAAGGTCTTGTTCTCACCAACACTATGAGGTTCAACTAATTCACCTAACTGTAACGCCTTTTTTTGCACTACCCTTTCTTATAAGATATCAACTTAAGCCTTTTTTGAAAACCTTTTGTGAAATCCAAGTTGAAATCCTTTAAAACACATTAAAATATACTTTTGAAAACCCATTTGCTTTGACTATAAAATATCCCATTCATTTCTTTAAAATGAATAAAATTCGTTCGTAGTTCACAGCTCAAAATATATCTTTAAAATTTACATATTTTATACCAGAATAAGTCTTGTAGGCCACCCACGGGTCAACCTCAATCTGATAACGCTGCAACCTCGCCCATGACAATTCCTCTTCAACTGTAGTCTTTACTCCTTGATACTGCTAGTTGTGTTCTCAATATCATCCTTACTTACATCACAAAGTTCAACTAATGAGTTTAACGTTCAGTAAAAGATACATATAAATCATGAACATGAAATGCATTTTAAAACAAAACAAATCATTTTTTGTCATAGTCTTTCATTCTGTTACTCTCATTCTTTTTGTTCTTGCATTATTTTCTTTCTTTTCGTTTTTTTTTTCATTTAATTTCATTTCGTTTTTATCATTGCGGCAAATAACTATCTTTGGGGTCATGGGCTCACCCAAAGCTACCCTTCCAACCTTCGTCAAGGTGATCGTACAAAACTATCTTTAGGGCCATAGGCACACCCAAAGCTACTCTGGTGACCTTGATCAAGATCATCGTATATAACTATCTTTGGGTCCATTGGCTCACCCAAAGCTACCCCTTGCAGCCTTTGTCGAGGTTATCATGCATAACTATCTTTGGGGCCATTGGCTCACCCAAAGCTACCTCTCGCAACCTTCATTGAGGTCATCGTGCATAGCTGTCTTTAGGGCCATAGGCTCACCCAAAGCTACCCTCACAACCTTCATCGAGGTCATCATACAAAACTGCCTTTAGGGCCATTGGCTCACCCAAAGCTACCTTTGCAACATTTTTCAAGCTCATCGTGCATAACTGTCTTTGGAGCCATTGGCACACCCAAAGCTACCCATGATACCTTCGTTGAGGTCATCATACAAAACTATCTTTGGTGCCATTGGCTCACCCAAAGCTACTATCACAACCTTTGTCGAGGTTCTTAAGCATGACTTAGTCTCAAGCCTTGCCATACAAGGCTTCTTTGTGATACTACCTCACAACCTTTGGCAAAGTTCTCATGCATAACTACCTCGCAACCTTTGGCAGGGTTCTCATACATAACTACCTCGCAACCCATGGCGAGGTTCTCATACATAACTATCTCGCAACCTTTGGCAAGGTTCTCATACATGACTTAGTCTCAAGCCCTACCCATACAAGGCTTCTTTGTGAAACTACCTCGCAACCTTTGGCAAAGTTCTCATGCATAACTACCTCGCAACCTTTGGCAGGGTTCTCATACATAACTTGTAATATCCCAAATCTTCGTTGAGCTGAAAGCATAGCTTAAATGATAATTTTGGAATATTAGGAGCTAAGTTGGACAAGTAAAAATATTGGTCAAGAGAAATGCAATTGGAATAAATGAATTATGATACCCCGTTATGTTTATAGTTAGATTATGAGAAAGATTGAAGTCAATTGGAGAATTGGGCAATGATACGTGGAGTTATTTTAGACGATATCAATTGGATTGATAGTCCATTGAGATAGTAAGAGGAAATATATTTGGAAATATTTGGATATTGTAAAGATTGAGAGCTAGTTAAAAGTATAAGATTTATAATTCTTTAGGAAAAATTGGAATTAGTGAAGAATGATGTGAAGAAGGAATGGTTAAAGATAAAATACGGGTTGAGGTTTGGATAATTGGAAAAGTGAGTTATAGGTGATTAAGGATATGTATATGAGAAATATATTTTTATTCATAGAGGAAGTATACATAATTAAGTGCCACGTTAGAAGTAATCTGGAGGATTTGTTGAAAATCAATTGATGGAGGGGGCGGTCGATCGGTGAGGCGCGATCGACCGGTGTCAATGGACCAGCATGCTGATTGTTAGATTTTGTATGAGCATTGGTAGTCGATCGCCTGGAGAAGAGAACTACTGCTGAGATCAAGCACCATCTATGATGAATGTTCTGGGGAAGTTTTAAATGACGAAAGATGAAGCGAAGTGTCGTCTGCAACATCTGGAATTGTAGGAGACAATACTAAATGTGTATGAAGTTGGAAAGGATGATGTTATATACATTAGAACATCTATGGGTTGCCTGTTAAGGATGATGAAAGCGCCTGAAGATTGAAAGGTTGGAGGTTTACGCGTTTGGGAAAATAGAAGGTTACTGGACATTGATGAAACTTAAGTATCTTGGCCTTTTGTCTTCAACGGATGGATGCTGAGGAGTCATCTATGATTGCCTATAAATAGAAGAAAATGGCAATGTGAGTTAAAACAAAGAGAAGAGTGGCGTTAGTTTTCCGATTTTTGGAGATGTGAGTGAAGTGCTTCTGAAGCTTTGTTGTTGTGAGTCTGGAGTTTCTCAAGGAAGTGTTAGTGAGAGTGTTTTATTTCAGAAGTGAAACCGTGAGTGAGAGAGTCATGCTTTGAGAAATAAACAGTAGTTTCTTGAATTTCTGAAGAGTTAAACGAGAGAGAAAGTGAGACTGTGAAGGAAAGGGTGAAACCAAAGTGTGAAATACAGCAGTAGGGTTCCGGTGAAGAGCACTCTTTGGTTTTTGACTCTTGTTGTTGGTAAGCGAATCTTCAATCAATTTTCTTAAGGAGTTGTTGTGGGGAATAGTTTCTATTGTCCTTGTTATATATTCTGCTTTGGAAGGAAATTGGTCACTTTGTATGGATAAGCATATTATTGGGAATATATGATTAGGTTTTTAGTTATAATATGTGAAGTCTATTGGCATGAATAAATTAGATTATTGGAATAGTTAAGGAATGTTGAATTGAAGGATAAGGTTGGAATAGTTATTGGATTAAGGTTTATTGTTGTTGGAGTAAGTAATTGGGTTACGGAGATTGTTGGGCTATGAATTGTTAGTAATGAGGGTTATTTATTAGAAGATACTTATTTATTATCTTATGTTTTTAATAACTAGGCTTTTGTGAAGAATCTTAAAATGTTAAACCATAAAGCTAAAGATTTCAGGTATGTGCTATTGTATGTGCTTTGTCCAAAAGGACCTACATCTCGGGAAATTAGGGTTTTGTTTGATATTTGTTTACTAAATGCATAAGTTATGTTATTGTATGAAAATGTATGTTGTTTGATTGTATGTTTATAGATTAAGTTCAGTTTCTTAGATAAGATAGATCACGTTTTAAGGATACGATTAAGGAAGACGTTAGATAGGATTTGTATGTGCATGATAACGTTAAGACTGAGAATCCTAAAGTACACAAAAATGAAATATACGTAAACAGTTGTAGACCGGTTAGATACGCCCGGTACAGATATCAAGTAAACGACTGTGAACTGGTTTGATACGCCTGGCACAGAAGTCAACTTTGGTCCAATTTGTTATGCCCGGCACAGATGTTTATGTGGACTGGTTAGTTACGCCCGATACATAAACAATAAAAGATTGAAACAATGTAAGACAACAAAATTAAATAGTAAAATATGTAAATAGTTGTTCTTGTGGACCGGTTAGTTACGCCTAGCGCAGGAACCAAAGATGAGTAATAACTGTGGACCGATTTGATATGCCCAACACAGATGTTTATGTGGATCGGTTTGATACGCCCGACATATAAACAGTAAATGAATGATTGTGTGGACCGGTTAGATACGCCTGACAGATAATCAAAAGAAATAACGATAAAAGATATGAATATTAAAAGTGAAATGAAATAGGAAACCTTATGCAATGTTACAAAAATTGTATGTGAATTCTATGTTTTACGTTTATATCACCTACTAAGTCTTAGACTCATAGTTAAGTCTCGTTGATGTAGGTAAGGAGCAGATAAATAGATAAAGCTGTTGATGGACGTAGCTGATGGAGTGTTGCTTTGTGAATGTTTGTGCTATTAGCCACATTGACTTGTGGTTATGTTTCACGAAATGGAATAAATGTTTTAAAGACTTTTAAGTATTTTATGAATTCAAATAAATGTTTTAAGTTAATGTGTTTATTTAAATGTTTAGTTAAACAATGGGTTTATGATATTTAACTGTGAGAGACTTCCACTGTATGTTTTATATGATTAAGACTTCTGCTATACAATTATGACTCTGGTTTTATTAAGCAATGGTTTTACGATGGTTTTAAAAGAAAAAGAAAATTTTTATATAGAAAAGTTTACGAAATGTTACATAACTACCTTGCAACTTATGGCGAGGTTCTAATACATAACTATCTTGCAACCTATGGCAAGGTTCTCATACATAACTATCTCGCAACCTTTGGCAAGGTTCTCATACATGACTTAGTCTCAAGCCCAACCCATACAAGGCTTCTTTGTGACACTACCTCGCAACCTTTGGCAAAGTTCTCGTGCATAACTACTTTGCAACCTTTGGCGGGGTTCTCATATATAACTACCTTGAAACCTTTGGCAAGGTTCTCATACATAACTACCTCCCAACCTATGGTGAGGTTCTCGTGCATAACTACCCTGCATACTATGTCGAGGTTCTCATACGTAACTACCGTGCAACCTTTGGCAAGGTTTTCATACATTAAGTGTTTTAAAGCCCCTCCCATACAAGGCTATTTACATATGTTCATTTCTATTTAACTCTTTTTTATGTGAAAACATATGCTATCAAACCATTTTCGCTCTTTTCATGTAAAACATGATGCATTAATTCAGTGCAGCATACATATATCTCATCCTACCACATGCCTATGGCACAACATCATAATACATCCTCAAATAACGAAACAGATCACATTATAACATAATAACATATCCTCAATCCAATAAAACATAACCCATTGTCCAATAGTACAACACATCCTCAAAATTCACAAAGAGAACATCACGTTCTACCAACAAATCCATCAAATAATACAATATATCCTCAAAGTCTCAGTCAAGAAAAACATAGACTAAAAAACAACACACCAAAGCATTATACTCGAGTATCATAAAATTAGTCAATATAACAGTAACCCAACATATATCATACATCAAACAATCCTGGCGCCTTTGTGATGTAGGCCATAGACCAACCACACACAAACATCCCTTACCTTGTGGATCTTAGCTCGATTTCAGTCACATAAATTGGTTTTCCCTTGTTTTGTTCCAATCTATTTGACGCTCCAACTCCAAAGCTTTTAATCTCCTTGGAATATCCATTGAAATAGACTAGATCAATAATGAGATTAAAATTTTTCAATTTAGGCTAACCATGAAAAATTTCCAATTTTATAAAATTTCCCCCAATATTATCCAAATCTTGTCATTAAAGGTTTTAGCTTAAATCCCAAAGACATTCACTCTTCTTTCAAGCATTAATATGTCCATAAAAAAAAAAACTAAATCATAAACCATTAGGAAAAAATGGACATTCAAACTTTACCAACACACCCTAACGACAACTAAGCAAAACTCCAACAAATACCTTCATCCAACCCCATATTGGACCTCATAAACAACCAAAAATCACAACCCGCACAATTTCTTACGTAAACTTGCCTTAACTTAAGTGGGATGAGAGAAAATGTCGCCCCCTTCACTTTCAGACACTCCCAACTCGAATTGTCCATGTTTCACAGATAATTTCAGCTTTTAGAAAATGCAGTCCAGGTGGACCAGTCGACCGCCTTTAAAAGTCTAGTCGATCGTCCGCAATTTTTTCCTTATGTAGTCAATCATGGATCCTCAATTGGTCGACCGAAAAATAGGCAGTAGGCAATTTTTCTCCTGTCAATCGACCAATTCTTCATGAACTCCTTCTATATACAGTGACATTCTATCCAAAAATGGTTGTCGCGGCTAAGTTTCCTTCCTTAGCCAAAAATGCAATTCTCATTTATTAATTTACTGCATTATAATTACTTATTTACTTTATACTTTAAGATAAAATCCTAAAATTTCCATTATACACAATTCACTAAATTGTGACACAAAATATATATTTTCATTAAATCTTAAACGTCACATTACATTGCTAAGTTAAAGTATGAAAAATTCTAGGTGTTACATCCATTCCATGTTAAATTGAAGTTTGTCCTCAAAATTTGCGTTATGGAAAAGCTTTTGGTACTTCTCTTCCATATCTTGTCGCCTTTCCCAAATTGCTTCCTCTGACATGTGATTCTGCCGTAACACTTTTGTAACAACCAGACTTTTCATTTCCTTTAAAATTTTGTGAAATTTAAAACTTTTTTAAAACTACGGAAATCTCTTTTTAAAATAATATCAGAGTGCCTTTCAAAAGCAGACCGTCAAAAACCTTTCCTTATACTCATTATGAAAATCATTAAAGCTATAGTGGAAGCAGTTATTGTAACACCCCAATTTTTAAGTTGGACAATTATCGGGCTATTACCAAGGGCATTCTAGAACGTTAAGTCTAGGGGTATTTCCATTATGTTTTCCCCGTTTATGCGATGCAAATTAGATGGCGGAGCAGTTAGGACATTACATCACGTAATTATATGTGTCATGTGCCTATGGGGGAAATGTTACGGATAGGAGTTAAGTGAGAAAAGTGTGAGAAAAACTGTCTAGGGCGTTTGTGGACGCCTGAGGATGACACTTGCAGACGAGATGTGTCGTCTGCAAAAGCGTTGCACAAACACACATACACACACACACATGGGTTTGGACAAGACTCAGGATGAGATTTCGCGTCCTAAACGCACTGTGCCGCAATGTTTCGGATGACTCCGTACAAGTATGAACGAGGAGTAGCCTCATCCGAATCGTCTCTATCTTAATCCCGGGCACCTACGGACGAGGTCTTGAACGATGCGACGCGAGTTTCCTCGTTCGTATCGAATCTGTTCTGAAGATGGACACCTTCGGATGAGTCGGGACGACTGCGGACGAGTTGAGATATAGTCTGTTTTGCCTCTGTTCATTTTATGAACACTTTTGGACGATGGCAGACGACACGTGTAGACGTCATATTGCATCCGCACGCTTGCGGACCGTACGGAAAAGGGTTGGGGACGCTGTTTTCTGTCCGAAGACACTTTTATCTTACGGGATTTGGTCTTGCGGACAAATGCGGACTAGAGCAAGTCGTCCGCACCCATCCGAATCATCGTACAACTGTGACAAAACAGATTTAAAATCAAAAGAAAATGCCGCCAATCAATAGAAACATGGCTTCTCGACACAAAATCACACGACTATGGCTGACCAACAGGGATTTGTTCCCTGCTCCTCCTGCCTCTAGTATGATTTTCCCCCAGGTAGACCTCTATTTCATTTCCCCTTCTTCATCTTCTGGAGAGGCTGGGTATTCTTCTAGGGAGAGGCATTCTTGCATCGGTGTGGAGACAAGGGAGCTGCTGTCCGAGGAAGGAGAGTCTTCAAGGGTAAGGAATGGGTTGTCTTGGCCATTTGGAGGCCCTACACCCAAGTAAGCATGTGTGTGAGTGATTTTTGTTTCCTTGAATGCTTGTTGATGGTCGTAGATAATGGTTCCCCTATTGTGTCATTACTTATCTGTGAATCTCTAGTAGTTGATATTTTCTTTCGTTGGATTGCCTTACTATTGGTTGTGTTTACTTACTTATACTAAGATAGATGCTTAAGGTTTAAAGATGAATAAACATAGAAGGGTAAATGGTCATGTGAAGAATGTAAATGGGTTAAGAGTTCTATACTATTCTTGAATGGATGCCTTCTATGAAGTGTTTTAATTTCAGCTGCTGTCTTTATTTTGTTGCCATGATTTTGTCGCTTGTATTGTTGTGGTTCTTTGTTGTACGTTACTCTCTTTAATGATATTATAGAAAGTAGTTGTTGAATTTGTGATATATCCCTTTTGTTGTTAACTTTGTTTTATTGCTTGTCATGTGAGATAATGCCTTACTAGATAAAGAGATGACGAATGTGAGAAGGGGGATGAATGTTGAAAGTGTGAAAGACAAATGAATATGTGAAATCTGGTAATTTGCTAGGAATGCTAGTTCTAATATTGAATGTTCACTTATTGTTTAGTTTCCACCTATAATGCTGCTGTTTTCCTTGGTTATTCGTCTGCCGATAAATACTCGTGTGACACCTTTAATCTAGTATATTTAATCTAGCCTGTTTGATAAACAATAGTTGAACTATGTTAGTTGAGCATGTTTATCTGCTAATAGGTGTTTATAACTGAACTAAGTTAGCTGAGCATGCTTCGTTGTTAATTGGCTTGAATAATTAGGTTAACTAAGTTAGCTAATTAATTGTTTAATTAAAGTATGTAAACTATCTAAATTGTACTTATGATCTTCCGAGCATGTAAATCAGCTAAGCGTGTGAATCAACCATAGTAATTAGAGTAATAAATTGTAATCTCCCTTCAAGCATGTTAATTATTATTTAAATAAATCAACTAACTAAATATGATAATTAATTAGCATGTTCACATAGCTAGGTCTAGCATGTTTTAATGTTAATTAAAGTAGTGGATGAGCATGTTAATGAACTAGTGTAATTATCCTATATGCATGATAATTATCAATTGATAGTAATTGATTTCATTAAGCACCTTTGAATTAGCACAATAAACTAAAGTAATTAAACTTGAACATGTAAATCACTAACTAAGTAAAGTAGAACTATCACCTACATTAATGGGAGGAAGCATGAAAATGATCTAGGAAAGTACTAGAATAATTACCATGTTAACGGATAGTGTTATGCTCCATTAATTCAATTGTGCTTTCCTTATTAAATCCATACTCGATACTAATGAATGTTTTATAATTGCTTTTGTCATTGTCAAATTGGTATTGCTTACAATTTCGATTTCATATCACTAGCATGTTATCAAGAGTATGTGATTATACTTTAAGCATGATTAGTTGACACTAAATCTATGCATGATTAGTTAAGTAGGATAAAATCATGAGATCAACCCTTGAGCATAAAAAATTAATTAGGATAATTAACTAGATGACAATTATAATCCTTCCTTGAGCATGTTAATTATTTAGTTGTAAATAATAACAAGTTCTTGAGCACGATAATTAAACTATGCTTTACTTTCATATGCACGTTGCTTGTCGATCCGTTATATTTCCTTTATTATTGTGAATTACATATTCAAGCAAGTTCTCCGTTGTTTAATTAGTTCTATAATTACTTCCTTCAGTTGTACGTAATTGGGTATTCCATTCTTATTACTTTTCTTTATGTGCTTGTTCAGTTACTTGCGATTCCTTTTATTGCGCTTTTAAATTCAGTTACTTTCGTTTGTGCGCACTTCAATTTCTATGAATGTTATACTGTGGAGCATTATGCCTCATGTTAGGCTGAGAATGTGTATGACCGCATCATGTTAATAGAAACTAATAGGGAGTGCCACGGGGTGGTATGCACACATGCATGAGTCAGGATAAATGATGAAATGACTAAAACGGTAAGATAATAAAGGCCTCTGTGGTCCGGTAGCTTAGCCCGGCACATACACAAAGAAAAGAATAAGGGAGTTGGGAGGTGGATGGATAGCGACCCTAGTCCAGCAATTAGGCAATGCCCCTACCTCATCGGTAATGGGACCTAGTTGCCTATAGGAGCTTAAGTCCGACCCACTATACCACCCCATACTGGTCTTCCAATCTCTAGCTCAAAGTATGAGTAATGAACGAACGACATAAAGAAAAGTAATAAAATGGTAAATGACTAATGAAAGAATTGGTTTGGGTGGCCCCCATTCCAAGATAAACTAAAGAGAGTCATAAGCATTTGTATTCCTCATTTCCTTACTGAGCGTAAGCTCACGTCCTTACTTGTGCTGTAGGTACAACGATGAACTGATAATAAGTAGATGATAAACACCTAATGAAGCAGGGATAAAATATTTGCATGCGTGAGACTCGGGGGCTGGCCAGACAAAGAAAAGAATGAGTAAACGATTATAATCACATTAAATTACTGTATTGTGCTCCATTGTTTAGATTTCCTTTTAAACGATTTAAATACGATTCCGCCATGTTTTACGATGATTTATTTTATAACAATTCCGCACATTTTATCAATTGGTTTTCATAATGAGTTTAAAGAAAGAGTCAGTAGTGATCCTAGACGCACTCTGATACATTTTATTTTAAAAAGAAAGAAATTTCAAATTTTTACGCATTTTAACGATTTACGAAAATTCAGATCGTTACAGTTATAAAATCTATCAAAACATAACGGAAGCGAAATTATTCATTTAAAGCAAGTTGTATTAATTACAAAAGTTCTCTCTTCACTTTCTTTAGCCTGGCTAGCCCCAAATCCCACGCGTGCAAATCCTTCATCCCTGCTTTTTGATCTGTTCATCGTTTCCTCGTATATGTACCTACACCACAAGTAAGACGTGAGCATAATGGCCCGGTAAGGAAAATGTTTATGCGTTATGATATGCCTCTCTTTAGTTCTTTTGGAATGGGTACCACCTCAAACCAATCTTTTCATTACGTTTGTTCGTTCGTTCTTTACTTGTTCGTCGAGCGGAAGATTGAAGGACCCATATGGAACGATATAGTTGATCAGATCTAACCTTCTACTTGTAACTAGGTTCCCATTTCCGACAAGTAAGGGGATTCACCTAGCGGCCAGACTAGATCAACTACCCATCCCCCCCCCCAACTCCCTTTTCTTCTTTTCCTTCATTTTTTTAACGTTTTTCCCTCACATAATGCATGTGTGAGTACCACCCCTAGGGTGGCACTCCCTATTTGTTTCTATTTGATGCATGATGATATAGTATGACATAATTGAATAATGCATAGAAATGAAAGTAACAGTCATTGAATAACGCATAGGAATGAAAGGAAATAATTGAATAACACATTGAAATGAAAGTAACCAATAATTGAACTGCACACATATCTGAATAACGGCGCATAAATGAAGGTAACCATAATGAAGAACGCATATAATGAATAACAGTAATTGGAAGCACATAATAGAGAACCATTATGAGAACGAATTGAAACAGCAAATGACATACATAATTTCAAGGCAGAAATGGTAAATAACATGCGATTAATTACAATTAACCAAATATGCTCAAACAATTAGAAATGGAACATGTTCAGCTATTAATTAAAACGAACAGTAAAATAATTGTGCTAAAACTTAATTAAACTAACATGCTCAAATAATTAAAAAAAGAGACATGCTTAGACAACAATTAGCTCAAGGAACATAATGGAAACGTGCTAAGACAATTATAGATAAGTTGACTAACGATATCATACACATTAATATTAAGCATGATTATTAACATAGCCAATCAATTAGTTAACCTGTTTAGTTAGTTAAACATACTCAGAGTGATTAGTTAACATGCTCAAATAAGTTGGTTAAACATACATAGATTGACTTGTTATTGTACTTAGATTAACTAGTTACACAAAGAAATTATAGCGAACAACATAAGGAAATTAAATAGCGAACATTAAGGAAATCAAATAGCAAATCGTGAAGGAGTAACAGTAAGGAAACCACAGGACAATAGCACTACACATTTACGCACTACCAATAGTAAACATCCATCATTCATCTGTAGTACCCCAATTTTCATAAACAGAATTAATTAAGGATAATTAGAGATTTATTTGATAAGAAAATTGATTAAGAGAAATATTTGGATAATAATCAAATATTTATTTAACGAGAAATTAAGTGGTGAAATTTTATTATGAAATATATTATCATAAAAATAGGTTTTGAAAAATAATTGTTGGGAGATAATTATATCAATTATTGGATAATCATTTTGGAAGTTGAATTGAAGAATTTTTAATTGAATCGATACTTATCATCAAGCAATATTCGAAGAAAAGAAGATCAGATTTGAGATAATTAGTTATTTAAAAGACATAAAAGAGATGAATTAATTATAGGGAAAATGACAAATCAACCATTGTGGTTTCAAGTTAATGACAAGTCAACCATTGTGGTATAAATTTTAACAAGTTAACCACTAACGTACGTGTAAATGACAAATCAACCATCGCAGTTACCGTCGGCGTTAAAATCAGTCGGGACGCCGCCGCGATGTCCTGGGAAGCCGCAGCGGTGTCCTAAAATTCGGCAGGACGCCGCCGCGGCGTCCCGGGACGCCGGGGCGGCGGCTTACATAGTTTATGGTTAAAATTGTTAAATTGCCGAATTTTAACAATTTTAGCCCTAAACTATGTAGGACGCCGCTGCGGCGTCCTGCCAAATTTTAGGACGCCCCAGCGGCGTCATGACGAATTTTAGGGCGGCGTCCTGTCAAATTCACAGTTTTTATTAGATTTTCGACCTATTCAACTTCAAACGACCATAACTTTCGCTATGAGTGTCGGAATTGGACGCAGAATGTATCAAATCGAAGCTCTCTCAGAGATCTACGACCTGTCATGCAAATAATTCCATGACCCCCATTTTCGAGCCCTAAATCAATCGTTTAAGCCCTCAAATTTGCGATTAAATATTTTTAACCCTAAAAAATGCAGGATGCCGCCGCGGTTTGCTCGGGACGCCGCGACGGTTTCTTAGAACTCCCTTGCGGTGTCCTAGGACACCGCGGCGGCGTCCCGACTATGTTTTAATGGAAAACGTGACTACTATGGTAGATTCGTCATTTTTCCATACGTTAGTGGTTAACTTGTTAAGACTTAAACCACAGTGTTGACTTGTCATTGATCTAAAATCACGATGGTTGATTTGTCATTTTCCCTTAATTATATGGAAGAAAATTTAATATATAGAGGATTGGATTAATTATTAAATTGATTCGATGTCGGTGGAGCGGCATTTTCGTGACGGCAGGGACGAATTGGTGAGGCTGGATCAGGGCTTCGACACGTGTCCGGGTCTGTGGTTTCCAAATTGAGCCAGTTTATTCTTCTCCCGAAAAGATTGCGGCTTCCATGTGGAAGGTGCTGGTTGGAGCAACAATCCTTGAAGTGTACGCTTATCCTCTTCTCCTCGGATATATATATATATATATATATATATATATATATATATGAAGGGCTTGAGGGGAGCTCTCAGGTGGATGAGAACTGGTGGCCAAGTGTGCTCTGGAATTGTGAAATCAGACCGTGATGGAGAAGAGAAAATTTGGGAAGCAGATGAAGGTGAAGGTATCCCCTGTGCTTCCTCTTTGTTCTGTGGATTATATGTGAAAGTTGTAGAAGATGAAAGGATAAAAATAAAGTCTGTTGTTGTTTGATTTTAGTCTTGCGCATTTGAATATTTTCTGTTGATGGAATCTGGATGATGCTCTATTAATAGTTAAAGAAATATTCTATTGGAATTGGTTGCTGTTTACTTCTTGGATTTTATTTTTATGTTGCTAGCCGATGCTTGGTTTGCAGTTCAGTAATATTTGACTGTGGTAAAAATGCTCTTTGTTGATGGGTTGGACTTTGGTAGATGAAGAATGCTCTGTTTCCCTTCGAACTATAAGTTGGAATTTTGCAAAGAGTTGTTTTGTTTTCTCGCTTTTGATATTTGCTGGACAATATTGTTGGATGTGTTAACCTAAAGCTTATTAAAGGAGGTGTGTAAATATGGATTGTGAACTGCCCTGTTGTTGTTACTAGGAAATAAGCTATTAAGTTGGATTTTTGTTGTTGGTACCTGAAATGCTAAAAAGAGAATGTTATGACCTGTTGTTGGAATGATGTGCTCTGCTTATCGTTGTTTGGACAGCTGTGAATAGTTACACTCCATGATTACTGTCGTTGAATAACGTTCACTGTTTGAATTTCGCTCTATTATTCGATAAGTGACCTTGATGATGTTTGGACTGTAAATTTTGCTGAGTGAATGAATGAAGAAAAGGACTATGCTTTTTAGTAATGGAAAATGTTAAATATGTTGAAATTGGTTCTTAGTTGCTAGAGATATTATGCATGTATGTTGGATTAAATTCATGTACTATAAAATTAAGTGAAGTATTCTGAACGTTCATACATGCTCTGTACATTTGGATGATTTAGTTACATCATTTCTAATTAGATAAAAAGTAATTAAATGGTTCTCTACTCTGCTGTGGAAACTATGGTTTATGATAAAATACTATTCGGTTTTATAAAGTAAATTCGCTTTATTATTCAGTCACATTGATGGAATGAGTAACTATTGTTGGCGATCGCATCTCATTGCACATGTTAAGATATTACTGCGTGGTTGCTAAGTAATTAAGTTCACTAATGAAGTTTGTTAAGTGTTAAGGGGAAAAAGTATAAATTAAGGTTATTTGTTTATTGACTATAAATTAATGAAGATAAATTAATAGAAATTCGTTAAGCGATAATTAAATTTTTAAATAATAAACGAGGAATAACGATAGCAAAGTTTAGGGTTTATGATTGATAAAAATATTAATAAATAAATTATAATTATTTTGAAGGTATTAACGGGAAAAGAATAGAGTGTCAAACGCGCTATGGACTGCAGGTAAGTGATACGCATGTGCTTTGGTCTTTAGGGCCCTACATCGCAAGAATAAGAGATATATGTTTCGGTGTTTACAATTTTAAATATCATATTTCGGTGTTTACAGTTTTAAATAGCACGTTTCATTGTTTACAGTTTTATAAGCATGTTCTATGAATTATATGTTAGTTGTGCTATTAAATTCCTCTAGTAGAGAATGTATGCATCCACGAGCATCATGCATTATGGTTTCCAAAACGATACAAAAATGAGTTTTTAAGCATAGTTTTGTAAAGAAAACGGAATCGAATATTAAGTGGTTAAATGATAAAGTGAAGAAAAAAGATAAAGGCTTGAGCGGATTGTTCCCCCATAGTTAAACAATAAAGTAAAGTAAAGGAAAAGATAAAGGCTTGGACAGATTCTTCCCCCATGGTTAGAGAGGCTTGGGTGGATTGTTCCCCCATGGTTAAAGGTTTAGTTGACGCGCTCTTCATAATTTAAGGCTTTGGCACGTAACCTATAAATACAGGCTTGGTGGACATTGTACCCATGGTTAGAGGCTTTGGGTGGATTAGTCCTCCATTGGTTGAGGCTTGAGTTAAATACCAAAGACAGAACAATAAATAGAGGCTTGGTGGACATGGTCCCCATGGTTAGAGGCTTTGGGTAGATTAGTCCCCCATTGGTTGAGGCTTGAGTTGTATATCAAAGGCAAAACAATAAAGTAATAAAGTTAAAATCATGAAATGTAAAGAAATGAACAGTAAAGTAAAGTCAAGATAAAGCAAAGTTAAGATCAAGAAAACGGTAAAAGAAAAGAAAAGAAAGAACGAAGAGAAATAGAAACAGAAAACGAAAAGAGATTTAAAAGTTGCATGACATGTGCATCATACATTTTATTTTATATTACTTACTGAGCATTAGGCTAATTAGTTAAGTCTTGCGATGTAGGTACATGCACAGGTGAACAGACTAAGATGTAATCGATGAAGGATTTACACGAGTGGATCTTGTGGCTGGTTAGGCTAAAGAGATTTAAAGAAAGATGGTTTGTAAAAGAATTAAATGGAAATGATTGTGAAGGTTTTGTAAATTTATTTAATATTCTTTAATGCTTTGTTTTAATATTGCTGCGTTTCAGAAAATGATTTTATTATTTTCATTGAAATTGATAAATGTTTTAAGTAAATGGTTTTAATGACCGGGTTTTTATAAAAGATAAATACTCTGAAGTTTTTATAAGAAGAAAAGTTTTAAATTCACACGATTTTTAAAGTAAATAAAATCGGGTCGTTACATCATCACTTTTCTATTGTTAAGCATTTCATTTCATATAACTGAAGAAGGAAAATATAAGAAATTAACAACGAAGGAGTTAACATCAACAATTCTAAACATATATTTATTACTCAAGTTAATTAGTTAGTTAAACATGTTTAAGGATAGTCTAGCTCATTAAGTGTGTTCGGAATTCTAGTTTTTTAACATGCTACGATTATTATTCCAGTTAATTATCATAGTTAATTAACATGCTCAAGAAAGATTATAATTATTAGTTTTCCTAGTTAATTAACATGCTCAAGAAAGAAACACACTCGGATTAGTTAAACATTGTTATAGTTACTATTCTCGTTAATTAGTTAATTAAACATGCTCAAGGAAGTAATTATAGTTAATATTCTAGTAATATTCTAGTTAATTATATGCTCATGTTAAAGTTATTGTTACAATGTTATTTTAGTTGATTAGACATGCTCCGTATTAACCAAATATTACAACAAGTAAAACAATAACAAGAATTTACAGCACAGAATCATCCTCAATGAAATTCATAGCTCATAGCTAGTGCCTAGTTAGCATAACATAGGGGCCTTCATTCATCATTCTTTACAATTACAAAGCTTAACATCAGAATTATCATTCAAGCAGTAAACATTCATAATCTAGAATTGAAGTAAGGAAATTTACAGGATTACGTTAAAGGAAATTGCAGGAAACTAACAGCAGTTATCAACAAAGGGAATAACAAGAGTATATCAACCAAGGAAATTGACACTACTCACGCACATTGCATGTGGGTAGGGCCACCATTGGCCAAGAAACACCCAAATCCTTACCTCAATACTTTATCACGTATTGCACTTAATCGCTATCCTTCTTTTTCCTCTTTCCGATACCTTCACAATTTAAAATATTTACCATTAATGATTATGACCATAACTTGAATAGTAATAATTCTATGAACTTCTTTGACGCCTACACCGAACATATCGCTTAACATGCCTAACACGCCTAACACGCTTATTGTATTGACTTCATCATTTTCTCCTTACATAGACCAAGACATCAGAGGTATTAACCTTTATCATCAATGGGTGCATCAATTTTATAAAACGACTGAATTTAATGTTTCATGCTTCACGCTTCACATAGATCAATAAAGACATTGACTATATCCAACTATTGGTCTATGACATTCATTACAAAGAGTTTATCAAATCTTATTCCAACAACAGTCGAATCTTAATCCAACAACAACAAAACATGTAATCTTCAATATGATTATCCCTAATCATCCACAGAGTTGTTAACATATCCAACATTTCATTCTTCACATAAAACACAAGGACAACAGCTAAAGCCAAAACAGGAAATTCACATTATCCATCACATAGAGCATTTCATACATAATGAGCATCGATTTCACATTTTCTAGATCCAACCATTTAGTCATAAGATTAACCCTTATCATACATCAGATTAGCAACCAATAGATTATTCCTAACATTATTCATCCACTAACAAAATAGAAACCACCAAAATCCAGAACAAGGTTGCAGGAAGTGACCCACCAAGAGGACTCTCGGTGTAACACCCCGATATTGTTTTCCTCGTATACGCGATGTAATCAATGGTCTTTAGCATATTACATTGCATATCTATACGTGTTAAATTGTCACATGTATTTATGGGGAAATTATGTTGGAATGAAAATTAAGTAGAAAAATGTGAAGAAAATGTTGTTCTGGACAAGTTCGGACGCATACGGATGACATGGGGACGAGAAATGTCCTCTGGGAATACGTGGAATGCCATCCCAACACTTTGGAATGACTCAGGATGTGATTTGACATCCTGCATTTGCCTGAATCGCGAAGTTTTAGACGAGCCCGGACGAAGGAGGATGCATGCAGACACAGGCATTTTTAATTTGTCCAATTCCTAGATAGTTTCAGACGCGTGCAGAGGCTATATGCAGATGCCTTCCTTCGTTCAAATGATAGTGTCGGACGATGCAAACAAATGCAGATGGATGCGAACACAGTCGTTCTGAATCTATTAGATTTCTTAACACTTTCGGACGAACGCGGACGCTTGAATGCAGATGCAATTCTTCGTCCAAATTGTAGATTCGGACTAGTGCGGATGAAGATGAGGACGCCACCCTTTGTCCAAAAGTCCAAAACTGCTTGGGGAATAGTATCTTTTGGACGCATGCGGACAAGGCCAGGACAAATTCTCACGTCCGAAACAGATCAGACTTGCGAATAAATTTTGGTTAAATAATAGAAAATTTGTCTTTTAGCAATTGAAAATCCACTCTAGATACACGAAGTCTTCCCTCCCCATGCTGAAGCCCACACCTGGAAAACATAGACCACACCCTTCCCTACTCCTTTGGTGTACTTTTGTCTCCTCCTGGTATGGCTTTCACATTTAAGCTATTCTCCCCTTCCAGTTCAGTCCAGCCATTCTTGCCATTTTTCTCTTCCTGCATGAGTTTTCTATTCCTGCAAGAGCGAGAGCTTCCTACGAGTGAGAGACTCCTGAGAGCATGAGTGAAGCCTTCCTGTGTTGTGCGCTATTGTGGATTAGCTATTGTGAGTTAAGTGTGAGATGTGAGTGAAGCTAAAGCTCAAGCTCGGTGAGAGCTGATGATTACTGTCTGTGAAGTTGGAGCTAAGGAGTTGTTGTCCCTGTTATCTTTCGTCATAGAGGGTATGGAATTGGGTGTGTCTTGGTCTGTGGAGGCCCTACCCACAAGTAGTGTGTGTGAGTGGTGTCGATTTCCTTTGTTGATATTGTGTAGATTTCTTACTATTACTTTCTTGCAATTTAATATACTGTTGTTATTTCCTTGGTTGATAACTGCTGTTAAATTTCTTCTCTACTTTAAATAAATAAAATGATAAATGCAAAATGCTTACTGCTTGAATGAGGAACTAGAAGTCATACTATGTTATGCTAACGTGAATGAGCTATGAGTTATTCCTTTGATGATGATTCTATTCTATTATATGTATTTTTGCTGCCTTATGCTGTCATAATGTTGTTAGTGCTATACATGTGTGACGATGTTGTTAGTGCTATACATATATTGTCTTGCCATTTCAATTGTTTAAATATCTCTGTGATAGCTAGAAGTTATGGTTCGGCATTAATCCGATCATGTGTAGATAACTAGGTTGACACTCAGTTGATCTAATCTGTTAAATTGAGCATTTTAATTGCAATTAACCCCTTGAGCTTGTTTAATCAAATAATTAACTAGAATATTATTCGTATCTTTCTTGAGCATGTTGAGTATGTTAATAATCCTAATTCTTGAACATGTAAATTGACACTACCTAGAATTGCCTAGAACAATAATCATAATTTCTTGAGCATCTTTAATAACCTAGATTTCTAAGCATGTTTAAGTAGCTAGCATATTAATGGTAATTACTCCCTTTAGCATGTTTAATCAACTAGATTAATAATTGCAATTAAGAATTCTAAGGATGTTAGTAACTAAGCATGCTCGATTAACTAGCTGAGTTTGTTTAATCTATAACTAATCCAAGTAGGTTTAATTAATCAATTAGCTATAACCAATCCAAGCATGTTTAATTACATAGGAGTAGAAGCATGTTTAATAAGAATCATAATTTCTCATTTGAGCATATCTATTGTTAATGCTTAGCATGTTCATCATTTCGTTAGTTGTTCAAAATGCTTAACATGTTCACCATTTCATTAGTTGTTCAATTCGTTAAGTAAAAGCATGATATTACAAGCATGTCATTTTATATTCATATTAAAAGCATGCAATCTCTCTAGCCAGTTATTCATATTCGTTGTTAATTCATTATTTAAAAGCATAACCACTCACTGTTATGTCGTTCTGTAGTTCAATAATAGAAGCATGCAAAGTTGTTAATTCTTTTATTATTGTACTCTATAAATTCAAGTATGGTATTCATATTCGCTGTTTAATTCACTGATATAATTAATTGTGTTATTTACTGTCATTTCTTATCATTCGTTATATGCGCTATTCAATTATGGTTAATTACTTCCATTAAATGCGCTATTCAATTATTGTCATTTGTGTGAGGAAAAACGTTAAAAAAATGAAGAAAAAAAAAATGAATGAAGGAAAAGAAAAGAAAAGGGAGTTGGGGGATGGATGGGTAGCGGATCTAGTCTGCAACTAGGTGAAGCCCCCTCCCTAGTCAGAAATGGGGACTTAGTTGCAAGTAAAAGTTTAGATCCGATTAACTATACCATTCCATATGGGTCCTCTAATCTCCAGCTCGATGTATGAGTAAAGAACCAATGAAAGAACCAACAAAAGTAATGGAAGATTGGTTTTGGTGGCCCCCATTCCAAAAGAACTAAAGAGATGCATAACATATTGCATAAATCGTTTTCCTTACTAAGTCTTTGGGCTGACAGTTTACTTGTGGTGTAGGTACATATACTAGGAAACTGTGAACAGATCAAAAAGCAGAGATGAAGAATTTGCACGCGCAGGAATTTGTGGCTGGCCAGGCTAAGGGAAATAAAAGATAAAATGGCTTGTAAAGATAAAATGGTTTGTAATTAACGTGTAATGCTATGTTTAATATTTCTTATTGATTTTTCTTTGGCTTTGTTTTCATAAAAGATTTTACAACTGCTTTTGCTATATTTTCACGAATGAGTTTTAATGATCCAGCTTTGAAAGGCACTCTAATTTTACTCGAAAAAGGGTTTTAAAGGTCGTTGTATAAAAGTTTTGAAAATTCCACATATTTTTAAAGGTAAATGAAAAGTCGGGTCGTTACAATTTGTATCAGAGAAAAGTATCAAAGCAATTTATGTTTTAAAAATAATTTTTATAAAAATTGCTCTAATACTGTTGGTATCAAAACCCCTATGTCTTAAATGTAAAACTAGTTCTATAGCCTATCTGCCAGCACAAGCCTCGACGTGAAAAATACTTCATCCACTGTAAGTATACTTCCTAATACTTTATTAATACATGATTCCTTATTCCATTTCGATAAATGAATTGTTAGGAGATAATATGTAAGGACTAGTGGACTAGTGGACTAACTAGACTTGGTGGTGTGATACAGGGTCCAATCACCCTAGCTATGGCCAAGAAGCTTTCTAACAAGTTTGCTCATTTTGTAGGAAACCTAAGTCTCAAGGAAGAAGCAAACCAAAAGGATAAGGAGAAACCCTTCCATGTCCTCACTTGGAGAGAAACCGAGGAACCCTCAACTTAAATCCGAAGAATATGCAGCCTTTAGAGGATTTTTGCATGTGTGCATTTATTGCATGCATGGTTACTTAAATGCATCATTTAAGACAACTCTTCAATAAGTTATTATTATGTTTTTTATTACTTTTAGCATTGTTCAATGTTTGTACTAAATGCTTAGTGGATCCTTAAATAAATCCACTAAGTATCTTTTAAATTTAGGTGTGAATTTCAAGTTGTATTAAATGCTTAGTGGATTGTTAAATTGCCACTATGCATTCATTAATTTCGTGCATGCATCATTGAGTCAAATGAGCCTATAAATTGCTCATCCTTTGTAGTTAGGAGTCAACTTTGAATCAAAAACTCTTGTGTTTAGTTTGCAAAATTCTTTCA